>OLMO02000001.1:6830890-6852074 GCA_900291935.2 Cassiopea xamachana | reverse complement strand
ACATTTTTGACCCCTGCTGTAGAAGAAAACAGGATGGAACTAGTCAATAAAACACTTGACACAAGCTTAGAAAAGAATCTATATGACCTTTGGCTATAAGTTTGAAACTGTAAAAAATTAACATTGAACGTTCCTGGTAGATTTTTCCTTTAGTAACATAAGTTCTTAAAAAATTTCCGTCTTCTACACATAGATTCCTTTTAAAATATTTTATTGTTGAAAAAAAACATGAAGTTAAAGTTTATGAGAATATGTGAGAATCAAATCCTTTAAAGTTTCAGAATATGTTTAGAATAATGTGTGGCTAAAGCTTCATCAAGACATAAGGATTTGTTTGTATTCTAATCATAATGCTGCTTTCTGATGGAATTTTGCATTATGGGGTCACTACCCCATTACGTAACACTAAATTTGCCGCTTTTCAGACCCCCACCCGCCTTCGTAGCGCTCCGTGCAATAGCTCTCGATATAGATTAAAACAGCGTAACAAATCAAGGTACCCTCCCTTCCCCTAGAACAGTTTTGTAACGGGGAATGATTCCTATCGATACAAAATATAAACTCTTGCTTAGTATTACGATGTAGTAAAGCATCAACAAACATGGACGTAATTTCCGGGGGGGCTAGGGGGGCTGAAGCCCCCCCAATACTTTTGATGATACAAAACTTTTTTATGTAAATTATACTGCGTTTAGAAGGTCAGAGAATGCATCAACATCAATATCCACATGGTAGATTACTAGGGGGCACTACAGTGTATTCACTTCATATTCTAAACTTTCTTTTTAATTTGGCCACACTTAGGCCAGACTTTTTCTATATTGCAGAACTTGTTTTAATAACGGCATTGTATTTTTAGACGCTTTAAAACTATAAAAAATGTATATTTCAATTCACAAAAGAAACTTTTTATTAAGAGAAATCCCCCAGACCCCCAGCTGTTTTAGGTTCCCGATAGCCAAGGTTACGCTAGAAATTAGCCCCCTCAAAGGTTTTGTGGAAATTACGGCCCTGACAAAGAGTGGAATCTATTCCTTAAAGGTGTAGTTACGCCTTTAGTGTTTAAAGAATAATTCTATGCTCAAAATCAAAACAAGTTTAGGAACATTGAGGCTCGGAAAAAAGTAGGACATTCTTACAAAAGAGAGTTCTCATTATAATTGCTTTTCGCTGAGAAAAACTTGAAGTCTATGACTTTTATCGGTGGAAACATCAACATGAGGAACGGATCTCTGCTTTTGAAGTGAAAGCACGGTATTGAGTGGAAAATTAATGTAAGGTTTGCGTATCAAGTCCAGGTTCCTATTACTACTAGCGTTGTCATTCTCTTCATCATCAGTACTAATATCCGGACTGTGGGGGTGACTTATTTCTCCACCCTTCCCCTATTTGTTATTGAGCTGACTTACTAATGAGCTTTCTGGTAGACACGCGGGACAACAAGCCTCTTTTACATATTTACACGAAAATATATACGTGCGGTGCTCTTTTTAGGATCCGCGGTAAAAGAGGAGTTTTACAAAAGATTAAATCATTGGCGTTTCCACTGTCGCAAGAATCCCGCACGTTATCTGCGCTCAGAAGCCTGGATCAGTTTCCTTGCATAGTATTCTGCAAATGGCAGCGGCCTAAACGGATCAAGTAAACTGATCTTGTTATTATGCACTCATCTTGCATGGCTTATTTAAAAAGTATGACAATGTTGCAATGATGGAAATATACTAACTGCAATGGATATTTTACAGAGCACAGTTTTGCATCGCAAAGGAAAGAAAGTAGGATGTCTTGATTTGTTTTGTTTTATGTAATGGGCACACAGAGCTTTGAGTTTGTTAGTCTTGCATAATCCTTTCTGTATATCTCAAATGGTTTCCCCTCTCAATCGAGCATTGTTTTGTCGACGAAAGTTGACTTTGTCAATACCCATGTTACAAGTGTTTTCAGGTGGTCTTTCGCGTTGCATCGGTGTATGCGGTTGTAGCAGGATTTTACTACAGTCCCATAATGCTACGAGAAAGTGATAATATTGGTAGAGCCATAGATCTTCTGGTCTTTTAAGGTATAGAATTGCACTGTTCCTAATCGTAGTTACTACATATGAAAAAGTAGTAGGAGTCTTTAATAAGGGAAACGATTGTGTGATGTGGGCTTCTCTTGAGACAACATTCTTTGCAGATACAAGTGTTTCTTAATTACTTACGCAATTCTCGATATTGCAGTGGAAATCAAGATGGGTAGTCTTCAGAAAAAGCACAGCAGTCCCAGGTATGTTTAAGAGACACTACGTCATTTCTATGAGATTTTGTATTTCTTCTATTGCTGATGCAAACAGTTAGTCTCGAATGACGTACTTACTGATTTCATACCCATATAGGGCCGTTTCTACGCTGACTAGTTACTGTCATTCCGATAGTTGTGAAATAAACAGGGCAAAACTCCATAAGGGATGTGCTATCGATGAGATTTATTTGTAGTACTAGCAAATTCACTTTATCCACGATATGTGTATTTATAATATACTGATTTCTAGAAGGGGTTTTTAACAACGATTTTCCGAAATACATTTAACTTATCCATAATAATTACAATCTTCAATCGTTCCAACACTATGTAGAAAGCAGTATGGTAGGTCGAAATAGATTTCACTATCAATGAAATGGCTATCTCCTATCGTAGTTTGTAGAAAACTCAGTGGGGTGCATTTTGATCATAAACATAATGATGTGGTGGGGAAAGACGGGAACATCATCTATTCGCAACGTTCATCGTTACACAGATCATTACGTGTGTAGTTACTGCTTCAGAATCTCCAGTTAAATAAGACATTGAGGGTGTAATGTCCTCTCAGCTGTATTCCATAACAGCACTTCTCGACAACAATCGATTTTGATATAGAAGCAGTAACAAAGCTATTTTCCACGGGGCATATCCCAAAAACTTGTAAAGCAAGAACCCACGCAATTGGTGCTGTTTATAGTATCATAGAATATAGGTTGATTCAATTTTTAATGACAAATGCTATTTGTCATGTTTTCTGTGATATTTTTATTTAGGAAGATCTGCAATTGTGTGATTTACGCACCAGTTTCCTGTTTTCAAAAGTTCTTATTGCCCCTCCTCCAGATATAATTCAGAAAAGTGGTATTCTCTTGTTACTTATGATTCAAATGACAAGAATTTTTTATGACGTTTTATTTTATAACCTACAGAATTATTCTTATTTCCTGTTATTTTGATCAGTAGTTATTGAAGCCATGCTTCCACATATTTCTTACTTTGTCATATTCCCACATTTTGCACATTTTTGGTACTAGATTGATAGCAATGGTTTGTTTTCTCCACAGCCATAATAATGTTTTTCCTATGTGCTTTTGTAAGAGCAAGATAATTATGATTGTGTGGTAAACATTCTATGCTATGGTTTTAGAAAAGGCAGCCAATATTTATTGAGAAAGTTAGCATTCTACATTTTAGCTGAAAATTTTTAACTCTGTCCTGAAAGTAGAGGTTCAAAGGTATTGCTATAGCAACCAAGAGGTAAAGAGCCCTGGTATTCCTATTTAAGGGTTCATACTCCTTAATCTCCTTAAAAACTCCATAGATATATCCTATATTTTTAAGGGCACTTAAATTAAAATAAATTAAGGGCAATAAAACTTTTTAAATTTTTACATTTTAGAAGAAAGCCCCTTAGAAAGCTTTTCATTTCTAGTTAATTCTTATGGGAGAGGATTTTCAAGAGCAGATTTATTTAGGAAATGATTTGATTTTTATCAAGGAAGCATATTAAACAGGCATGCAACCAGAGGTGTCATGGCTGGGAGGGCAAGGGGGCCATGGCCCCTCAAATTTTTCCAAAATTGTTGGATTTTTGAAGATTTGCTGTTGGTAAAGATAGAAGTTTTGAATTTTATCAGTAAATCTTTGGACTTGGCCCCCTACTCTACAGGCGCCACTACACCTTTGCTTGCAAGTAGGAATTTTTGAATGCAGGCCCAATCCAAGAAAAAAGGCACACTAAAAATTTTTAAAGAAGATATGGCCTTTGAATACTGTTTTCTGATTCATTAGTGGAGGATATATTCTTATTGCTATTTTTATCATGGTAGAGAAAGCATAACGAGAGCCCGTAGGCAGAGCCATCGGAAAATATTTGGAACCATGCCTTTTTATGTTAGGAAAACACACTTTATGAATAGACAGAACACTAAAATGTGCACTTTTTGTTCTTTTGCTGAAAAGGGCAGGAGTCTAGACCATCAGGATCCCTCCCTTAGTTGCATGCCTGTTAAAAACTACTCCTTAAAAATGATCTCTTGGTCCATAAAAACTCCTTTAAGGGTCCTTAAATTTTAGCTGCTCACCAGACCACAGACTCTGTATTTTCTGGGATTTTCTGTTGTTTGAGTGCCTCTATAAGTAGCTTGGTGCGTCTTCACCTTTGTTATTTTGAAGGGAAGTTGTTTTGTAATGATTTATTGAGAGTAAGTTTGTGTAGACAATTAGTTGAGGTTGAATGATGGATATAATTTTTAAAGGTTATCTGTCAAAATCAGAAATAGTACCTAGCAATGTATTTAATATGAAAGCTTTATGGGGAAAATATTAGTTTCCTGAGCTGTTGTCAACCCCAATGAAATATTTGTCTAATGAGCTGGTAAATGGAAAAACTTAATAAAATTGTATTTTTGATTGTTTTCTGTGTATTGTGAGAAATGCCAAATAATATTTCTATCAATTATAGTTACCTTTGTTCTTTTTTGAAAATCGTTTCATCGGACCAACATGAATACTTCAATTGTTACTTGTGTGGTTAAACTTTTGTGAGAACAAATTTCATCTTCTTATAATTGCCTCTGTCTAGTGTTTAAGTGTGTGTTAGAATCATTTGCTGCTACAATCTTTTGACATTTTTTGTATGGATTAATCTACTTAGTTCCTTGCCCTTGTCTATTCCACTAGCTTTTCAAACAATTTGTAAGCCAAAGATTCACACAGAAGCAAACTTTGTGGTGCAAGAAAAGCCTTCTGAGATACATTTTTGAGAATATCTTTGAGATTTTCTTTGAAATTTTAAGCCTATGGATTATCTGCATAGATTACACATGCCCCCTCTGAATCCTTTTATCCATTATTAATTGTTCCCCTTGTTATTTGCTCTCCTAGCTGTGTCACTTTTTGTCATGTTGAGTAGCAGCATTTAATCTATATTCACATGTTAAATAGTAAATACTTACCTTTCAGTTCATTTCAGTTCATTTCAGTTCAGTTCTTACCTTTCATTACAACAAGTGCCAATGTAATGCCTTATTTTGTCGAATTTCCAGTTTAGCTATTTCGATAGCTTATGTAGTGAATTCCATTTTGCTCCTTCTCTAATTTTGAGATTTGAGTCTTTTCACAGATAATTCAAGTTTCATGATAATCTATAGTAGACTTATTCCAGTCAGACCACCCTTATCATTGATGACTATTCTACAATACTGTTCTAGTCAATGGCTTTATAATGGTCAATTTGATGGAATGTTATTCATTGCAGCCATTGATGGAAGTATTATGATCAGGTTCTGTGTATCATTTTATGCTGTTTTTTCAGATCCATGTGAAGCAAGTATGCTGATATTATATAAAGATCAAAATCACAGACACCACAAGCAAGTTCTTCCTCTTTGGAAATTTGCAGGATGCCTCACATCTCCAAAAGCCGACAAAGCTGAAAATGTGTTGATGATATTCACCGAGAATACCACAACAGCATTGGCATTTGATACACCAACATTGCTAAATGATTGGTATCAGGCTATTTGCACACAAATCGGGAAAGGTAAAGTTCAAATATTTGCTTTATTTACTATTGCAATAAACTGTACACTAGGAGCAAGCACTACAAGGTGGGGATAGAGGGAGCTCGTTCCAAATAATTGCGCAATATGGAAATGTCCAGCAACTTTGCTTCAGAATGCGTATTCAGCAGGCCTTCAAACCAGGCTTCATTAAAAGTACTTTATGCCGGTGAGTGCAGATATGATAACATTGTGCCTACAGATAGTAAAATGTAGTACATTGCCAGGTGCAGATTTTGATGAAATGTGCCTGCAGAAATTTGAAGTGCAACATGTTGTGTTTGCAAGCATTCCTCGGCACTCTCCCAGATTGATGAACTCTGTTTCAAACCCACCACCCAATAAATGTGAAATTCTATACCAATTGAATTTTATAAGAGGAAGCACAGTTTCTAAGAAGTTTGATGATGAGTATGATGACAAATAGGAGTGCAGTAAAATATTCTCAGTATGTTATTCAGATTGACAATTCTAATATGATTAGTCAAATTAGACTATCAGGTATTTCAGTTTTGTATTGTTCAGTAGCATAGGTGGATGTTAAGAGGATTTTTTATTTATGTTCTTTTTGTAAAGCCATTTGTGCAGGCGATTTTGCAAACTTCCAAGGAGGTACTGGAACAGTACTAGTATCACATAAATCTTATCTACTTATCTGCAGTTCAGCAGAAGAGCCGCCACCCCTTAGTAGGACCACTACATCCTTCACTGGCCAGTAGATATATCTGATCTTCATTAGTAGTCAGTCAAGATTTGTACTCTAGTGTCTCTAATAGAAGGGGGGAGGCAATAGAAGGGGGGTGCTCACATTGGCCAATTCCTAGTAGAATGAGGGGGTGCGAATAGAAGAGGGTGTGATCATGTTGACTAAATTTCAATAAAAGGATAATGCTAATAGAATGGGGGAATGCATGTCCACAGCTTTTTAATAGAAAAGGAGTGTAAGAGAAGGTGGTTCATGCTGGTAGATTGTTTTATTAAAAGGTCATGTAATTTTCTATGTGTTCTGATCATAATTGATTTGTAAAATTTAATAGAAGGGGGTGTTAGTAAGTAACAGGTGGGGGGAATGAAAATTCTCCTGAACTTAATAGACAGGGGGGGGGTGTCTATTAGAGACACCAGAGTACATAAATAAGGCTCTCTTGTATCAGACTTTGAAGGTCACTCCATTTTTACACAAGCAGGCAAATGTTGCACCTGTTTTTTATTAATGCACTTCATAGTCTATTGTAGTAGATCTTTTCCAATGCATTAAATATATCAGTGCAGCATGTTTGCTCCTTTGTTAGTTTAAGAAAGATTTCAATAGCTAACACTTATAGCAGGTTTGCACTTAAACACTTAAACAGTACATCTCATCTTAACAGCCTTGATCTACATTTATTGTTAAAACACAATTCTGGTTTATTTTGAATGCTGAGTACAGAGTTCTCTCAAAAATTGTATTTTTTTATTTATCAATAACAATTTAGGGTTTCTACCAGTGGTGGTTATTTACAGAACAAGGAGCTCAATCAGTCAACATATTGCAATGGTTGTCAGCACATTCTAAACTTTAATAAATATTGCCTAAGATTTCTGCAAAAGGTTATGTGCTCTGTAGTAAGGATGTTTTGTTGATGGTCAATTCTGTTTTTTTTTCTGGAGAGTAGGGAGAAGTATTCAAAACCTGAACAATGATTGCTTACATATTAGTTGTTTTTAGAAAGTGTAATCAACCATGTGACTGAGTAGCATAATAGCCAGGCCACTCTTCTGTTGTGTTATAGGTCACCTTTTGCAGGGATGTTAGAAACATTTAAAAAGTGGATGGGTGCATGCTTTCAGGGACATCCTTACCAGCAAAAAAGGGCAGCTGTCTAAGCTGCAAAGGGAGACTTTAGACACAAAATTGTAAAAATGCCCCCAATTTCTAATAACCACAATGCTAATAACCAAGGATGGGTGTATTCTCTAGCAGGCTCTCCCCTAAGTACAAATTGTTCATGGGGCTAATCTTATGCAATTACTGTTCTTATGTCTGAAGTTTAAGTGCTTGTTATGCTATGAAGGGTCTATTCTATGCCCTCTCTTCTAAATGCCTTCTCTATTCAGTGTCTTTAATTTCATGAAGAAGGACTCTTACATACAATTCAATACCTTCTTGATAAATCAAGTGTGTTTTTTTGTCAAGATTGGTAAGTTCTAGTTTTAGCTTAAATATGTTTTGGTTAGTTCTGTCTTTGATGTCTCTAGTANAATCCACAAAAATGACATATTGAAATATAAGTTCCTGGATCTACCAATCCATTTTCTATAATCCCTGCTCTGGTACATTGTGGAAGCATCTCTAGCATCATTCTTACAGCCATTTTTCCACTTTTTCATGCTGAAATTTTGTAGTATGGTAAGTTAACCTAGATATTTTTTGGCAAATTCAAGAATGGTACCATTCTTAGCTTTTCGTGAAAATTGCCACTGGGTGCGAAGAATTTGCGAAGGGTAGTTTATCGGTATTCATCATCATGGTGTTCTGTTTGAGTGGTGAAAGGTGAATACTGATATTGGGATGAAGTGTGAATTGCTTGGAAGTCAATTGTTGCAATTGAGTATGGATGGTGCTGCAATCAAGTGTGGATGGTGTTGCAGTCAAGTGTATATGGTGTTGCAACAAAGAGAGAATGGTGTTGCAATAGAGTGAGAATGGTGTTGCAATCAAGTGTGGGTGGTGTTGTATTTGAGCGTGGGTGGTGTTGAAAATGAATGGTGAATTGCTTCGAACCAAATATTGAAATTGAGTGTAGATAGTGTTGCAATCGTATATGGATGGTGTTGCAATTGAATATGGATGTTGTTGTAATCGAGTGGTGAATGGTGTGGAAAGAAAGTAGTGAATGGTACTGAAATTGGAATCTGATTAGTAGTTAGAATGTCTTTTGTCTGTTTTTATTAATAGCAATATTTTTAATGAGTCATTCAGTCTGTTGCCTTATTATTTATTCAACTTATTGGATTCTTTGCACATCTGTCGTTGCACATGCATTGGAATATTTCATATGACATGTGTTTTCTCGCTTTGGCTTTCTATCTCGCATATGATGAAGTCTGAATTTTGAATAAGCTTTGTCTCTACTTCGTTCGGATTTCGAATGCGATTCTTTTGTTTCACTCCATTGTTCGGAGGAAGACTGGAAACAAAGATTTCGCCTCTGAAATCCCAACGAAGTGGAGATAGGCCTGTAGTGGAATCACTGGGGAGTTAGAGACAATGAGAAAGGAAACTGGGCACTTACGTCATTTGCTGTTAGCCAAGCATAAGTATCCTCTCTAACAGGTAATTCTCATACGTTCAGAAGTTTACGGATCCCTAACCTTCCCCCATCAATTGTAGAATCAACCGTATGATTTCAGGTTTGCCATTACATCGTATTATATTTTCGTTATTTAACATACTGACAATGTGCTTCATTTCTTGGAAGGGATTACTTTTTCCCCAACCCCACCAATCAATCAGAGCTTACCACACGAATTTAGCACTTGAATGGAATCTGTTCACGTAGTACATATAATTGTATGTAACCTCATGCACTCCTGTTTAATTAGATGTGTGACTGAACTAATTCTTCATACCAGCTACATCCTTTGGAGCGGTGGCGCCGTCCGGAAGCTATAGAAAGGGGGACTGTGCAGTAGGAAATATATTGACCACGCCTTTAGCCATGCCCATTCTCTTACTCAGCAATGATGTGCTTGTCACCGCTGTGTACGTGATAGTAGTAAAAGAAGGAGAAAACCAACATAGGGTTGGAACATTCTTTTTCTATTGATAGCAGCGTACCTTTCATCTCTCCTCCTTTGGCAAGTGCATAGTTAAGAACTTATCTAGCCCAGCATATGCTCGATAAAGGAGGCCGAGCCTTACCCCAGAAGCCCTCATAAATTAGCAAGGGTGTCTGACCCCACTGAGCCCTCCTTTCACGACACGCCTGCTTTGGAAGCAGTACATAATTATCCCAGAATGCTCCCTCCCTATAGTCCACGCTAGAATCGCGCCTGAACTATATTCCCCTTTATTGTTTAGGAAGTGTGCTGAATTATTATATCTAGAATAGTGAAAGGGCGCGACAATCAGGTGTCATGGCTAGACATCTGGTGTCTGACGCTATGAAAATTACTTTGAATTTGAGAGGCGATTTTAGATGGTGTGTCGAAAACAATGAACGTTTTAAGAACTAAAGTATATCTTATATATTGGTCTGGTTGCGTATCAGGCACTTTTCTGCATATTCTTGATATACATCTTTTGAGCTTTTCTTCATAGTTACTGAACAATGGGACATGATTTGCTTGAATCTAGTGTGATCACTACGAGAAATCGTTTTATGAGCGATAGGAAGTAAGTTTTATAGAAAAGCTGTATGCATTCACAGATGCGAACAATTTAATTGATTGGAGTAGAACACGACCTGCAAATCAGCCCAAAGGGAAATTTTAGCCTTCGATTTTGTTCGGGCCACGATTTACCTGCCACACATGCGTTCTTCTTTTCATTACTTTGTATTGTTCCTGCAGTCAAAATTAGAGATCAGTAAGAGTCATGCCAGCAATGGACATGTACAAGCAAGAGCCCAGAATGCCATTCTAAAATTCTAGTAATCAAATCTGCCACATTTGTTGAGCAGCGAACTGACCTATTGCTTTTACTATGCTTTTCTTAAGCCCAGGGCTGTAGAGCCAAATGGAAGGAACGAGCACCAAAATAGCCGCTAGCAAGGCTAGATGTTTTAAAACATGAATGAAGAAGGATGGAAAATTTTTAGCACCACACCCTTAGCATTTTAAGGATACGCCCTTTTTTTAGGTAGAAAATGATAGATGAGATTAATCATGTGTGTAGTACCTTTAGTGCAAAGGTTTAGTTGTATAGTCCAACAAACCCAGCACTGATTCAGTGACCCAACAATGTCGCAATATTGACCCAACATCATGCCAACATTGAACTAACAAATGCTGGATTCTTTAACTACTGTTGGATGATGCAGCAATTATGGGCTCAATGCTAAAGAAGTTCTAACAGTGTTAGATACACCTGATTATTACCCAATCTTTCTCATATACCGGCCAAACATACCAACATTGATCCAATAATTCCTTTATTCAAAATTCCATTTATTTCTGAATTATCCAGAACTAGGCAGTTTCAAGATTCACTTCTGTCAGTGTTATTCATAATTGTTACACCATGGGGATGCTCTCATCATATTAATTTTCAAAATACTCTTTAGTCCCGAATAAACCTCTCCTCCGATTGTTCATTTCTTGAAAAAAATATCTACCAAGAGCTTCCTTATTCCAGACACCCCTGTGTTATTTTTGAGCCTGTAGTTCGATCGAGTAATAATTATTTTGAAAATTCGAGTTTTTTACTTTGTGTACAGTTGGAGCGATTTGTCAAATCCATTCATAGGTATTGATGATTGGAGAAATTTTCTACCCACCCGACTTATCCAAACCCGCCGTTTGTTGCATTTTCAGGAAATTTCCAACCACCCATATTATTCCAACTTTCCTCATCTATTCGGGACTCAAGACTAGTAGGAGACTCACTCTTTTAAGAAGTTCAAAGTTGTGTGGATTGTACACTTTTTAATTATACCAATGTAGAGCAGTATGCTGGGATTTTAAAATTACTTTTCATTGAATTGAAAATTGAATAGCATAACTATTCAAGCGCTTTTCCATTAGAGAATATTCTTTTCTATCTTGTGTTAACAGTGTGATAAATATCTCTATCCGACTGGTTTTTACGGGATGAGATAAAGATCGTATCCAAACTATCCGGATAGTTTTGGTTAAGATCCCGTGTAAACGGGATCTTAAATTCAATCGTTTTAATGAACCCAATCAATTTCCTTCAGTTTGCGTTAAGAGTTTTGGTCAAAATACAGGATGTTCCGGCTTTTGATTTGCTCTTGTGGTGCTATTGGTTGCAGTATCAACTCGGCTAGCATTCAATAGCTTTATCAATAGCATTTGTATCCACGTTATTCTCTGTTCTTGTGACTTAATCGCTGTATCCTATCCTATTGATATTGGGCAATATTAGACTTTTGTGAAGCGTCCACAGCAAATTTGAGTCTAGCCAGAGATATAATAAGATGTTGTGTCGTGGGCATTGATTTTTCAGGGATAGGCGCTCCTTTCAAATATTCATTTTCAACGCCACAAAATATGAAAACGTATCTAATTTTCTTGCTCTATGTCACCATCCTCATTTCCAAGCTTTCTCATATTCGATATTATTAGTTTCTGAATTGAGTGGCTTTTCTTCTAAAACTGCCAATGATTTGGCAGTTTTGGTTCGTGATTTGGTTCCATGTTTAGATGAAATTTACTAAGTAGAGCTAAAAGTATTTTATAGGGCTCTGAAGAGAAGGGAAACTTTATAAGAAGGCCAGGCGATAAAGCACCTAATATCTTCCAGCTTTTTTCTCATAAGAAACCTTATATATCTTCCAATTTGTACTAGACACCCTATAAATTAAGAAACTTTTAGAACAAAAGGGAAAATTTAAGAAACTTTAGACAAATAGCACATTGAAATCGCTGTATTGTTCTATGTAAAGTTGAGAACATGACATTGCTTTAAATTTTAGCTTGCACTGACGCATTTTGCTTGTTGTAATAGTACTAACTGGCTACATTCATGTTTTACGTACGTTTTCGCTGCAATACAGTTCGTCAGATTAATAAAATTTTAAAAAACATTTGGAACTAAAATGTGGCCAAAAATTAAGACACTTTACTACCAGGCCTTGAGCTAGGTTTCTTATAAAAAAGAACGTGTATTGGAACAAAGAAGTGGCAACTTTTTTATGGCATATTACTGTATGGGAAATTAATTTTGCAACCTCAGTTAAAAAGTTTGAAGTGGTAATTTAGTGGTAGTTCTTATAGATTGAATGTTGTTCCTAATTCTCCACAGGCAGTGCATTTTAGGCACTCTTATACCTTCATACCGGAGTGATGGCCCAGTAGTAGTGCGTCTGCCTCACAACCGGTAGGTCGAGGGTTCGAGCCCCGGCCGAGTCATACCAAAGACTTTGAAAATGGTACCCAATGCTTTCACTGCATTCGCAGACGCGTGGCCTAGGGCTGTAGAAACGGAGATAGGCGCCTGCCCTATTCGCCATTGGGCGCGGGAAAGGACTTTGACTTTTTGACTTATACCTTCATACTGTGATTAGTCTTGTACGAATATCTACACTATTGCATGTCTTATCATTGGTTTTTCAAAACCCTCTGGGATTTCGGTATGATGTCCTCTGATCAGTGTCAGATGTTTGCCCTGCGAAAGTTTTGTCTGTGACTTTCTTTTTAGTAACAGTAGTTGATCAAATGGTCCTGGGTCGAGTAAGCTGCCTTGCAAAAGTACATTGCACTGCCGTTCTTGCCCTGCGAATTGGCAAATTCTCAAGGTTGGGGAGTGACTCCTTCCCATACCCCTTTAAGTTTAGTCCCTCCCTCTGATTGAAGACTTTGATTTCTGTAGTATGTCTGAGCCCAATTTATAATTTTGTTTTATTTCTCATTGGCTATGGAAGAAGTCCTGGCAGATCTTAAGTAGATCGGACAGTTCTAACTTTCCCTTCCATTTTTCCAGTCACCATCAGATATTTTTCATCTGTACATTTGTTTTTTTAGAAGTCAAATACCCAATTGTTGTGCCTCCAAAACAGAAGTTAAAACCAGGTGATGGGACATTGTTCATTTACAGTACTTTTTTCTCGATTGTTAACGACAAGTCATGCCGATGCGTCGCTAGATGGTCCGCCCAAGATTTGTGTAACTGTGCTTCGATTGATGGTGACTTTTTGTTTGAAATCAACCGGTCCAGAAATTGGAAAGGCCACACATACCGATTAAAGTCACGAAACGTTGACGAAATTGTTCAGACATTGGACTACATCAAGGGAAACCATAGCTCAGGTACTTTCATGTAACATGTTGCATTTATTTCATAGTTACTTATGGCGCCGTGTAATCATCTAGATATCTACATTATTCAGCACCTTAGACGCCATGTCAAAGTGGAATCCAAATGGTTTAATTTGTTAATTTCCTCTCTATTCATCTTATGCTCTTCAGTTGAGCAAATTCGTTTCATGATTTACCCGAATATAGTGACTTTTTCAATGCTATGCATATTTTATGCTTGACTGTTGTACACTTCTCTAGGACAGACGTTACATTCATTTCCAATCTTTGTCTTATTTTCCGCTGATTGTTTCGTTAAGTGAGTCGATTGATGTAATGTGCCTGATCGTTATTCAGTGGCTTCTCGGCCATTTCCTAGGTGAACACGGTTTTTTTATAAGAAACATATTTATAAGAAACATGAGGCTGAGAATAGGCAAAAAGTAAGACACTTTAAAAACACAGACAGGCTGTAGGCCAAAGAATAATTTGAAATATTGTTTTTACAGAAAAATTTCTGATCAACCTTGAAAAAAATAGAAACAGCTTCGATTGAATGACGCACGAAACCTGAGCATCCTATTTCTTACGTTATAGTTGCCTAATATGGGTTATTGTTCTTGGTAGTCTTATGAATTTAAGAAATAAGAAAAATTTATGTTTTGATTTGACGAAATATTAAGAAACTTCCATGCTGAAGACAGAAAGTTTATTTCTTATGGAAAGAACGCCTGCATCGAACGCAAAATAAACTCATTTTTAGTTAGAGTCGTAACGAAGTGTTTTCCTTTAATGCAGGTATGAATGACTCCTTTCGTGATCGTTCAGACACTGTCCCTGAGCTCAAAGTTGATATGAAGAGAGAAAGGAGGTATACTTTAGATTCTTTGCCCGAACAGAGTTTTTTTCAGAGGGCCTTGCTGAGAGTAAGCAATAGGTTTAGAAAGCACCATCGATCACGTGCTGCAACGATGGGCTCACAAAAACACGTGCGCCAACAACCGCAGTTGCAGAGTCAAGCGGCGTCTTCCGCGTCATTTAAGGGTAACGGTTCTGAGTTGATAGGAGTAGGAAGTCAAGATGTTTTCAAAAGAGACGTTCAGTTACTGAGTGACATGAATAAAAACGCAAGTGGCGCTGCTTTTCAGGGTAGAAGCAATTCGCATTGTAACTTTAGCACAGAGTTTGGATGCCCAGGACGATCTAAAGCGCAAAGTAAAAACGAAATAGTACAGCGAACAACGTCACCATCGCAAGCGACTACTGATAGCGTGATAGTAGGAAATAAACAAGTTAACACAAATGTGACAAACCCAGGTCGACAGCCTCATAGTGTCGGTTCTGCCTCAATGGTATCCAGCAGAAGCCGGGGTTTAAGTAGTACTACATCAGATGTTTTCACTGATGACACCAATGAAAGTGAATGCAAAACAAGGCAGAATGGCCCCCCTATTGCTCCTCCTCGTTCGCCTGTTAGCCTAGGGATTTTTAGCTTTCCGGACATGCCTGATGGAGGTGAAGCAGACGGAGACTCTGATTACTTGAATAAAGAAGGGATAGACAAGCTTACAGGAAGGTCGGCAGGAGGCACATCTACTGATGCAAGTGAAGTTGTTCTCAGAAGAAAAGCTGGAAATGTAAGTCTTTTAGATGAAATTGATTACGAAATTAAGAGAAGGACAAGAGAGGAGGATATGCCGTCCACGCCATTGTCGCACACTTCGCTGGACGGGCCCCGTTCCTTTGATTTCTATGATCACGAGGAGGGTGAAAACTATGTTATGCTACGGACAACAGATGCAGGACCGGCTGTTGATACGACAGATGCTGATACGCAGATTCCCAGCTGTAAACAGAGCAGCGAAGTTTGTCGAAAGCAAAGCACGAGCAAAGATCAAATTTTTAATGAGCGATCAGCTTCAGCTGTTAACTATAACGCGGATAGAATAGCCGAACAAGAGTTAAACTTCGATCCAGGAGTTCACTCTCCTGATAGAGTTAAAGACGGAAAAGAAGAAGCCACGTATCAAAACATAACCGAAGTTCTGATGGAGCAAAGAGAATTTTTAGCTGCAGCAGGACGAAGGAATTCTTCTCGAAGATCTTCATCAAAGCATTTGTCAGACCCTCTTCTCGAGAGACTTGGGAATGCACAACAGATTCATAATGGCGGTGTTGCAAGTTCTCTTCATGAATTGCCACATGAGACTGCTTACATCAATTACCAAGGCCAGAATGATACTAGAGGAAAACCATCATCGTATGTAAATGTCAACGTTGTAGGAGCTTCAGCACGTAATAACCGCAAGAAGAAGCCATCACCATTGAATATCGACTTTGGGAAGTACGACGATGATGAGAACATTTATCATGTTGTTAGTTCGCTTGTGACTGACAGAAGTGGTAGCTCGGATGGACTCGGCTCTTACAGGAATATCAGTGGAGGAGCTTATGTAAACGACTCCGGCCGTAGTAGCTCACGAGATAGAGCGTATGTCAATGTCCCTTCTCAGAAAACCGTTCCAATGTTGAACTATGTATTGGTAAGCGGTGGCAAGGGCTCTTCATCGCATTCCTATCGCAGCGAACGGTCGGCATCACTGAATTCCGTCCAGTCGGATAAGTCAGATAAAGTACCGTATAGCTATATTGACGAGAAAGCGACGTCACTGCTACAAAGAACGCGCGAACAGCACTGGCAGCGGAGAGCAGAAGACGGCCAAGCAAATTTGAACACACCAAAAAAAACGAAGAAAAGCTTTGGGGATTGAAGGGAGAGCTTTATATAATCATGAATGGTAATGTCAGTGGAATCTGACCAGATTTTTACTTTATTCAAGGAGTGTTTTGGAATTGCTTGCGAATAGGAAGTAATTGCTTTATTTTCAGAGTGCTTTCTTAGCAGTCTTCATACAGGTGTATTTCGTGGCCCTTCAATGCTGGAACATGATACCTCCCCCCCCCCGAAGTATTAGGAATGGAAAACCTACTAGTATCATCACCCTTACCGTTCACATTAACAGCTCTAGTCGCAGTTGTGACGGGTCGTTTTCATACATACGATGGAGTTGTCGTCCCCCCTTTCAGCTTTATGTAAAAATTTGGTCCCCCTTCCAGCACTTCAGAAAAAACTCCATGCTCTTTCTTTGAAAATGCTTGTTATTTTTCATTTCCTCTCCTTGTGAGTGTGTTAAGTTTTGGACCCCCGTCCTAGATGTATGGCAACCCCTCCCCCCAGAAGAATTACTGATCCGTCCCTCGTGGTACCTTTTGCGGCCTACATTGAAATACGATTGAATTGACGGGTTTTAAGTAACCCCCCCGTAGTCTCGTATGAGCCCACCAGCAAGGGTAAGCTTTTATGGCGAGGCAAATAAATGCTCTCATTACAGCTTGACTATCACTGCTGTACATTCTAAGGATTGTGGATTATTTCTAACCCCACTTTATTTCGAACTTCAGTTCGTAGTGCCAATGAAAAATTTCCGTTTTAGGTTTTTTCTTTAGTATTTAGGGCCTTAGTAGTTATCGTTATTGAACAGTGGTTCATGTAAATGATGCTTCTTCTGCGTAAATGATGCATCAGTAAAGAAACATTCGCAGGCCGTAGCCTAAAAATTATTTTCAAGCCGCTAGGAGAATATATTTGTAAGACATGTAAAGCTGAATTTGATGGAATGTCGAGAAGCACCCTGGCTGATGATAGAGAGTGTTCTTATAAAACAAAACATCCTTATGAAATTCTGAACTCGATGCGTGCATCCAGGTATGTTAATGAGTGGTACCAAGTTCCTTTTGCTTTTCTGACGTGCTATATTTCTCAATATTTAGTGAGGCAGATTGTTTATGTGTACTTCAATAATAGTGTAACGTACTACGGGATTTTTGCTTTGTTGACATGAGGTAGAGAATTCACTAAGTATATCTCTATTTAATTAAGCTCATTTGTAAAGCTGTATGTTTTGAAATTATCTCTTTTAAGTATAGTAGTTTTATGAACTGTAGGTCCATTCGTATTGTATTTGTAAATTTGCATTGAGTACTAGAGGATTCAGTGTAAAGTCAGTGAATCGGAAGGGGCTTTCCACTTGATCATTAGAGCTCTACCCATTGGAAAATTCTACGTAGCTTTCTTCTACGTAGCTTTGTGGTTGGAAAACTCACGATTTTAATTACTACCCAGTACAATGAGTAGTTCTCAGCAGCCAGTAATTGCTTATATTTGATTGGGCAAATACAGTAGACAATTTTTTGACCCCAATGCTGAAACTGTCTGAACTTTTTCAGAATTCCAGTATCAATTTTCTTCATGACATTGCAGGCAAAATTCTTGAGTTCTAATGTTTTGCGCATGCACATCAATGAAAAGTGAAAATGCTCCATGTACGCTTGAAATTATGGTAAATCTTAGTAAATGACGAATTTAAAACTGATGGAGAGCAACCAAACTAGCATGTACAATATTGTATACACTGATAATTCGAATTTTCACCACATACAATTACAAACTTTCTTAAGTCGCAAAAATCTAATACTGAACTTTCTTAACTTGAACTTTTGACAGTCGAGCACAGCTTTCTTATAAAAAAACATGCGCCCGAATACATGAGCTGGAAAGCAACATGAAATTATTGACGTATAATGATTAACTACAAGCAAGTATACCTTGATTCGATTCATGCATTACAACAACAAGCTCCTCTCAGATTCCATGCCAATAGCACTGTTATTTAAGTCTTAGATTATCATAGACAATATATTTTTGCCACCATGGATGCTTCTACATCAGAAGGGCTGACCTGCTAAACAATAATAGGCGAATTGCGAAGTTTTTATATTAGTCCGTTCCTTATATGATTACATCTTTAGTCGATATGAGGAAAGGGACCCAATGCCGTTTTATTCTTCAGTGTATGCAGACTGCAAATGCAAACGTGATAATTTCTATAATTTTAATGATTTTAGAGCATAATTTGATACCTTTAGATTTTTGGGTAGAGGAAGAGGTTTATTGAATGTTGTTTTTTTAATTTGACAGTATTACCATTAATATTTTTATTATCATTTTTGAGTATTTTCGCAAATGGATTATTGATTTTTGCAATTCTGAGTCGGTGAACTATGCACTGTGCTAACAACTTTGGTCTCTCGTCACCACCTCAGCCCCCCCGTCTCTTTCTCTCCCACTTAACTTCAGTTGCTGTGGCAGCCTGTGCATTCAGCACTGATGGTTCAGGATCTAGGGTAACGCTTAGAAGCTACAATTTATATATTTCCATAAATGTTAACGTCCTGTTTACCACAGATTAAAGTAATGAAAAGTAGAAGCAGTAATCATTACAAACATAGAAAGTGTTGCTTCATAAGCAGTAAGCAATAAAAATCTAATATGTCGAGAATTTCCCTCTCGGAGGTGCAATGCTATAGGGCTAGATTAAAAGCTAGGGGGGCTCATGCATAAATTGCTAGCTCCCAGTTTGAAAGTTACATGAAGAATGTTAGGGGCGTACCATCTATACTCTAATAACACTGGATATTGCCATGCGATAGTTATATCTATACTTTGATAATAGATTGGAAAGAATGCCAATACAGCAGTAGTAAACGGTAGATAAAATGTCATCTTTGCCAACTACACGTTTTTTTATAAGAAGAAAGTTATTAGAAAATGAGGCTCAAATGGTCAAAATCTTACGAAAATCACCAGGCTCAATTTCCACAATTTAGTGCTTTTATTGGCCAAAAATGGATATTTCGTAGGTATTGCATTCAAAATGTTAAAGATGGAATTCAAAACTCAAGTAGACAATATTAATAACGACATTACAAACCATTTTGGTCTGTGTATTTTAGTAAAAGTTAAGAAAAATTTAAGAAAATCTCAGGCTCAATTCAGGGAAAAGTTAAAAAAATTGAGGCTCAGGTAAAATTATGGTTTTCTTATAAAAAAGACGCGTATGCAACATCTCAATTGATTTATACTAAGTTGTATTTATGCTAAGCGTAATTCACGGCGGAGATGAATTAACCGATTTGTCAGAAGCTCCTAGCGCCGATGAAAATGGAGGCACACATGCCACTTATGGCATTTCACAACACAGGACTAATGCAGAAGTTGAGGGGAGAAGGATGGGGGTCTGGGGGCTTGCCCCTAGACAATTTTGTCAGTGCTACGCCCTCTAGAACGTCAGAAAACGCCCTCTTGGAACACGGTATGAAGGCAGCTATCACAATTGGTACAAAGGAGTTACGATGACTCTTGTTTTTTACTGTCGTATGGTCCAACGCTAGAAACGAGATATCACGCTAGTGCGCCGAAAGAAGGATAGTCTACGTCAGAATGTGCAATAAAGTTCCGATGTGGCAAGGCATTATTGCCCCGCTAATAGATTCAATTGCCCTGCAAATTGGGCGGTTTTACCTGTTGGGAAGGGAGGGTTTCACACAATATTCACTCCTGAAGAAGGTTGAAAAGTAGCTTCTTGGGAAAGAAGATGGTTTAATTTTATGACAAAGTTAAACATAAAGGAAGCTGTTGGAAGAACTTCTTTTTAGAAGTGTCATGGTGATGTTGATTATTCTAGGAACATGAACAAAAATCTCATAGCCTTGCAATTTGTTGCTCTGAATCAGTGTTTGCCAGGAATAACTAAGGGAGCTATAGCCCCCCAAAATAAAAAAAAGTAACTAGAGGGCTGAGCCCCCCAGCTCTTTACTCCCTGCGTAGGCGACGAAGTGAAGTGTCAGAGCATAGTGATTAAAAGATGTAGTGGAAGTTACAGCTTACCTGTAGAAGGGTAGAATCTGCTTTACATCGCGTGACACTCACCAATTCGTTACCTGATGGGAAAAACTAGGGGCACTCGTAAAATGTAGGGTTTTTCGGAAAGAGCTCCGGCAATCGGAAGATTGTGAATCAAACGGGAAATGAAATGAGTGTTATCCTATTTTCGTTGGAAATTCTGAGCCTTCAATTCAAACCAAAGGGAGGCTAGCCGTTACCTAGTAACAGTATAACCTTGCAGTAAGCAAGTAAACGCTGCCTCACAAATAGGAATCATCAAAAGTCTGCGGCAAGCCATGGAAGAGAATATGGATGGAATTGACAATATCAATGCCATCAGTACATCTGCTGATGAAGGATCGGGTCAACAGGATGAGCCATTAGACCATGATAGGGAAGAAGGCAATGCTAGTGCTGCCGGAGCTACCCTCGAAGTTCACGATGATGATGCTAATGCAGATGGTCAAAACATTCATTTAGCAGAGCAGGAAAATAGTGCTACACACGACCAAAGTACTTCTCCGATGCCAAACAATGATGAAGAGAAGTCTTCTTCAGCAGTAGATGTACATACTAACCAGGATGAAGACGTTAAAGA
>OLMO02000001.1:6814062-6829532 GCA_900291935.2 Cassiopea xamachana | reverse complement strand
TTTTCATAGTAATCATTTGCAAAGAGAAGATTTCATAGTCACAGAGACAATGAAAATAATGAGACTTTTGACTTAGAACCTCAGTTATGGACTTCTAGAAAAGTTGCTTAAGCCTGATTCTCTAATGAATAGGATTTTACCAAAGAAAAATTTTTAGGAAGGTTTGATTTTAGTTTAAGACCATGTACTAGAAATTCTTTCTATTGCACCTCTGGTGTAATCTAGACTATTCAAGACTAGTAGTCTATTTGCATTCTTGCCTGCAAAAACAAGTTTAAGAGATCTAACTTTGAATGAATGGACATGTGATTTAGTTACAGGTATGGATAAATCCAAGGATAAGTTCTATTTTCTTTTATGTACTGGATGCGAAAAATGAAAATGTTTATAGGAGAGCATGTTCAGTGAGATTTCATTGCATAAAAATCAGATTGAGAAGTGATTGTTTCAAGTCAAACACTGAGCATTTCTTTTAGATGTTGGGAGTGAGCAGTTTCCTCTGGATGGAATACAGCTTGATTCTGATCCTTCATGTAGTACACAATTTAGTAATTTGTCAATGGGTGGATTTGAAGGTACATGGAGAACCATCAAGAAAAAAGTTATAATAGGTTTGTCAGAGCAATATATTTGGTTTCATTGAATATTCAGTATCAAGTGGTTGTCTATTAATCTTTGCAAAGATAGTGTTGTAATGAAAAACAATCTTCCTCATTGGAAAGATAATACTAGCTTGTGAATTTAGAGACAAATAGTGCTATTGCAGCTCTGATGCCCATCATTTTGGCACAAATCATGGACAGGGTATGGCATCCTTTACCTCTTCTTTTTCCATAGATGGAGAGGAAAAGGAAGATGTTATCCATATATTCACTGAAAAGTGTAAAAAGCCATTCCTTGGTGGGTTCCGACATAGATTAACCCATGTTGAGTACCACAATGCTTCAAGTCAAACATATCCAAAGAGGAGACTCCCACCACCTGTAAGCAACTTTTCTTTTTATTTACATTAAGCAATTACTCTATATTTCTTAACTCTTACTCATCATTGAAGTTTGGGATTCAGAAGAGGTGTGTCATCAGCAGTTGGCCCTTTGTGATGGTGTTGTAGTACACTTTCATTTATCTTCATTTGAAGAGTAATGTTATGTATTTAAATTGTTATTTGTTTCATTTGTCAAAGTGTCATGATATGCCTTATGATGATTTTCATTATTTGAATATTCATTCCAAGGGAAATTTTATTGGGTCATTTTTTAGAGCTTAATTTCACATTGCTCAATAAGACTTGAACAGTTTTAGCAATTTTGATAATTTTGGAGCTTGTAAATAATTAGAATGGTGAAGCATATCTTTTAATTTTTGATATATGGCTTCTTTAGCTGCTCCTTTGCATGAGTACCTCAAGTGTCTAGTTATATTTTATTAGTTTAGTTTCTAGCTAGTCTTTGGATTTGAGAGAAAGAATGTTGCATTCTAACAAAGAGAAAATTTAGGTCTATTCTCCTTGTCTGTTAATAACCTAGTTTGAAGAGTAATGCTCTGCTTTGGCAATGAGAAACATGATTGTCAAATCCAAGCTGGGATGATGGGCAACTACCACACTTTGAAAATACTCCATCACCCCTATAAAGTAAAGGCCTTCTTTAGTGGAAATAGTAATCTGTTGCAAAGCTGATATTCCTTTATCTGCAATATTGTAGTTTGAAAGATTTCATAGAGACACACAGACAGTAGAAAACAAGAACCAATCCCAACAAACATTTGAAGATACTTCCACACAGATGGTTAGTATGCCATTCATTTCATTGAATCTTGATTCAGTCCTTGATTATATGCTGATAGACCACTTGGATGATTAGACATACATGGCTGGTTTTATTAGTAACAGGAAAGTCCAATGCTTTATTGTTGGATGGCTTGTGGATTAGCCATTTACTGTTTGGATTCATGGATTGCTTGACTGATTGATTCTTTTTCTTGGAGTCAAGACTATTTCTTGAATAAATTTTTGTCCATGTTTTATTCTTTGATGGAAAACAAGTAACCAGTTTCTATAATACTGATTGCCATTACCAATTGTATATGTTCAGGCAGTAAATACATAATTTTTCTTCTTTCCATAAATTGATTGTCAAAGGTTTTGTGTTTGGTGACCTTTCCAATATCTATTGCAGAATAAGATTTCTATATACTTATTGTTTCATTTTGAATTTCTGTTTGTGAACACTATTACTTATTCAATTACACAGTTTCTGCTCTATGAAGCATAATCTATAAATTCTCTTCAGACAAAGCCTGGATGCTATGTCTCAAATGTCAGAGATAAGGTCTTGATTCCTGGTGTTTATGAAACTGCTGATGAAAAGTTTGCTAGACGATTAGAAAAGGTGATTCTTTTTCCTTGGTGTCAATAAAAAGTTTTGTAATTTGCAGTATTTTGTATAGCTTTTTCAGCTACATTTAAAAAAGCCATTTAGATATGAAGCAGAATTGAAGCAAGATCTATGATTGCAAGTTGATTTAAATTACAAGAGAAGCAGTGTTATGATTGGTGTAGAGAGTTGTGGGAAATAGCATTGACTTACTGTCTACAGCTCTGAATAAAATTAAACCATTGGTCTTATTCTACTTTGTGAGGAAGAATAATCTACTTAGGTTTAGTTTTATTTAGAGTTGAAATGTAATTAGGTTGCACAGATAGTGGATGAAGTAACTCAAATTATACCACTGCATTTTATCTATCTTGATATTAAACCAAATTTATAAGTTTCATTTATGTAATGTTCTTCTGCTTTTTGATATGTTATACCTCTACTGATTTATTCAAGCCTAGGTTGCAGTACATGCATTGATGGCAAGAATGATAGTTGTTGAAATTTTCAGACTGTTTATAAATGTGTATCGCTATTTATTGCTTTAGAGGAAGTCTCCTAGTGAAAAGTCATTTGATCCTACAGCTCTGATTGTACATGTTATGACTTATATCACAACATGCTGTGAAGGCACATTGCTTCAATAACACTGTTATTGCTGATCTGTATTTAATGTACTGATGCTGCTGTAGGTGATCATTCTGCAATGCCATTGGAGGAGGTGGCTGTCAACAAGGTTTGTCAACAAACTTCGACAAGACAAAGCAAGGAGGCTGGAATGGGAAAGGCAAGAGGAAATTAGAAAGCAGAAAGAAAGAGAGGATAGAATTCGGAAGGAGTTTGAGAGAAGGATGAATCCACGATCAAAAGAAGATTTTGATTTGCTCTATGCTGCACTAGAGAGTGAGTTTTCAAGTTAATAGCTATAATTTATGGGATAACCATAAAGTATTGTAATGTCAATTTGATTTAAAAGCTCTCAAGTTTAGCTCATTGAAACTCTAGTTAACTGACACCTGTAGAAATTCAATGTAAGAAAGCTGCTACTGGTGTTGAGTTTAGGCATGGGTGTATGAGGACTTTAAAATCAGGACCTGTACACTTTTTGCACGAAAGAATGAAGAGATTTGTTGGAATGATTTTGAACAGTAATAAAGAGCAATAAAATGTCAAGCAATTTCTCCCTTTTGAAACTATAATTCTTGTTTGCAAGTCACAAGCATTTTCTTTTCACTTTCTTGTTGAAACAAACCATTAAAGATGAAGGTTTATGGCAGGGCTATTCAATTAGGCTTTCACTCAGGCCCCATTTCAATGCCAATAACTTAAACTGGGCCACCAAATAGCTAACATTTAGAGCTGCCAGCACTGTGTTATGAATTGTAGGTAGGGCAAATGAACTGGATTGAGGGGACAATAGAATTTCAATTGCATGGCAATATGTCCATTATATAATTTTTGCAAGAGTGGAAATTGGGCTTCTGGGGACTTACCCACAGAATAGATTTACAATTCCAATTTCTATAACATCTGGAAATGACCCATTGCAAGATAGATGTACTAGAACCTTATTAGTTTAACACTAGAAAACTTTTCAATTTAACTGCATTGTAGAAAATGAAAATTGCAAGGCACAAAATGATCAAAATTGAAACTGCACATTTTTAGAGTTTATTTTGCAACTTTGCAAATTGTACACCTAGAATTTTTTTGCAGCAGCTTCAAGATCATGGCCAAAAGTGCCCTGCTTCCAATGGAATTTTCCACACCTAGATTATGGGTAGAAGTCATTTATGCAATTAGTAAATTTGAAGTCTAGGTATCTTCTCTATACAACGTCATTGGGTTTGGGTAGAGGGGATACTGAAGTATTCATGGTTGTTGTGGCCTTTTTCTGATAGAAGTTCTTGAGCATACATTCTAAGAGGTTGTGAATCACATTTTACTGCATTGACTGAATATCGTGCCTGCCACTCAAAGCTGCCATCCAAGTTGCATCTGCCCTGTGGGCCACCATTTGAATAGCCCTGGTTTAAGGTCATTCTCTTTTGATGAGAGATAAGATTTACCTTTCCTTCATCTCTTTACTGGTACCACTGTTGCCAGTTGGCCACAATGGTACCAGTATAGTTTGCCAACCATGCTTGCCTGCCATGCTTATGTTTCTGGCCACTTCAAACGTTTTCTGTAAAATTTAAGCCCTAAACCCCAAGAAAATTGGTTAGAAACAGCCCTGATGACATCTGAAGTATATTTAAAGACTTCCAAAGACTTTCACTCTTAATCCTTTGTATCTTTCTTTATTTAGAAATACGTTAGCACAATGCTTATCCATGAAATCAAGCAGTAGGGGGCTGTGTATTTTCTTTTAGAGGGCAAGTTTTGTAATTGAGAAGATAGCATCCCCTTGATATTGAGTCAGACCTAGAGGCAACACCCTGCAATATGTAAATAAATCGCTATCGTTTTGGTAGCCCCTCAAGAATGTTTTCAAGATTGTTATGGGTCACATACCCACCGGCCAGCACAACATTGCTGTTATAATTACTTGAATACGCATTTTTAGCCGAAAAAGTTAAAACTGTGCTTATTTTTGAAATCATTTACAATTTTATTATCTCCCATGTTAAATTTGGTTATAGGATGGCGTCGAGAAGAGATCGAGAAGATTGATACTTCAAAATCAGGCCCGGAGAGAAAAGCGGCTCTCGTGGGTTTGCTGGAACAAGAAAGCTATTTGATTGCATCAATCGAAAAACATAGAATTAAAGCAAACAAAGAAAACAAAGAAAATAGTATCAAAAAGTTCCTTGATAAGGTATGTTTTGATCCAATGTTCTAAAATGTATAGTTTGAATCAGGGGCGGATCTAGAGCTGGACTTTGGGGGGAGGCTTAATTGTCTTTTTCATGTGAAAAGTTTCCTAACACTATTGTTTGCTATAGGAAACATTGCCGTTTGGGGGGCAATGGCCCCCCGGCCCCCCGGGATCCGCCCCTGACCTGAATGTACACTTTTTGCTACTGCACTAGTATGCTTTGTGCTACTGCACTTGAGGAAGAATAAATAATTTCAATGTACTTACTTAATACGACCCAATAATATTCTATCGGTGTGTGAGAGTACAGTTTTATGATAAAAAACTTCGTAAAATTTTGTGCTGTCATTGACTGACAGTTGTTCATTTACTGGGCTTGCCAATAAGCCATTTAATTTGTCCGAACAGTCAGTGAAGTAGACACAAGAAGCTAGCGCACGTAACAGAAAAATTTGATGCCGAGAATTGTTTAAAATCTAATTCCGAAAAGTGTAGCACCTATCTGTGCGAAGGCGTGGAGAGCAAATGCCCAACCAAACCATAAATTTGGCATGGTTTTGCCTCTCTTGAAAGAATTATTGATCTGGGGATTAGAAATTCAGATACAATCACCCACCCCAAGATGGTGTTAGAACCAGGGTGTACCCCAGGACGTAATCTCCATCTACGTAGTTGGCTTAGGGCCATTTACATTGCATATGTAGTTTATTCATGGTCAGTTGAAAGCAGAATGCTTGGTATTATCAGCTTGCTGTTAACAGCAAAGCTTTGTACTGAAGTTCATTTGTAGAGAAACATGTACAGTATACTTAGCTCTTTTGAGAGCCTGTGAAGTGGCTAAAGTGTCATGCAGAGCTGAAGGAATTGACATTTATCAGCCTTACATAGTTATATTTAGCTATTTTGCTCAAACGTTTTCCCAGTGTCGCATATTGTAATTTTCTTTCTCTCTCAAAGGCTGCATCTCCGAAGAAATGGAAGTCATTTGATGGAACAACGATGGAAGTTGATACACCCTACACCCTCCGAGCCCAAGAATTACGAGATTTGTACAATAGTTTGCAAATGAAATATCTTACACAAGAAGAAAGACTTGATGTTCTTTTGACTTTGAAACACACTGTTATGGTAGAGTTTTTGCTTTACACCTATTAGGCTCTTTCTATAGTCCTGCAGAATGCTATACAAACTTTTAACTGACTGATATAAAAGCATTTGCTTGGTTGATGCCTACTTAACATATATGTTGTAAATAAAATGGCACTATTTTGTGAAGTTTTGCCACTTTCTGCCACTCGGTGTGTTATTAGTTGTCAAGGATGTGCTCGAAAATCTCAGAAGTCTTCACGCAGTCTTTTTGATTTGTAGGAACATGAATGCAAATTAACTCACGAAATAGTCGAGTTAATTGATAGGGAAACGGAGCTACTTATGAGGGGCGTCAAAGAATCTAATTTAGATGGTATGTTACAATATTGAATAGGGACCGCGCAATAGGGGAGCCAGGGCGCCATGGCCCCCATTTTTTTGATAAATAGTGTTTTCAGTATGCAGGATACATATATCCTGCAGGGTATACCATAAGGCCAAAAACTAACGTAACTTTGGCGTGGCTCCCCACTTTCAAAGTTAATGCGTGGCCCCTGTTGAAATATTTTGCTTTTGCGATTCCGCTCCATTATTCTTTGATGTTTATTTGCTTGCTCGTTCTGTACAAGGCAGACTGACGTTTTTAAATCTTTAAAGTCTCATCGATTTCTAAGCTGTTGCCAATGCCTCCTCTCAGTGACATAACAGAGACGCTCGGGGCTCCTAGGAAGTCTGTAAGATTGGGGCCCTATCTTAATTTCCCCTCTAAATGACACGAAGAAGCTTGTTTCTTTAAAACCCCTAAGGGGCCCGTTTGGCTCTCAAATGCTTGGGGGCTCTAGGGAGTTATCCTAGCCTCAACCAAGCCAGTTGCGCCATTACCTATCCTAGTATTATTACCTCTCCTAGTTTTCCATTTGATTTCTATTTTTCTTTAGTTTCATTTTATCGCAATGTTATTACGTTTTGTTCTTTCATATCAAGGATTACGTCAACGGATTTCCACTCTCTTCATCCAGTTCTGTAAAATTCCACTCTTCAACCCTGAAGCTGCAAGGTTGCTAAAGGTAGATATAGTTTGTAAATACATTTGATTTTTGATACGTAGAAGAATTTTGACAAATATTAGTAAAATTTTAAGAAAGAGGTCAGGATGTTTGATAGACGAGGGGAGCACTTGCTCCATGATAGTTTAGATTTAAGGAGTATTTACAAATTTGCATGAACAGTAGCTTTCTGGTACCAGCAATTGGCAATTTTCATGAGGTTTCAGAATGTCACCGCCTTAGAATATGTAGTTTCTGATCGAAGAGCCTTGCGATGTTTTCATTCTTTTGCTTTACTTAATTTGAATTTTTCCACCCTTGATCTCATTGAAGAGCTAATTGCAGTTTTTAATTGTTCCACAGGTTCCCCAGGACCCGTCAGTTCTTCGCAAGAACGTTTATTTCTGCCCAAGCTGTACATCGTACTTGCCTTCTTCCGAATTTCCCCTTGCGTCTAACTCAAAGTAAGCTAATTTTTACGCCAGTTGTTTTCTTCAATGATTCTTGCCTAAAGGCTATTTGAAGTGCCTGCTGTGGCAGAGAATACGGCTATAGGAAGCCACTTCTCCCGTTCCTGGTCCTTGCTTGATGCGGCTATGAATTGTAAGCGCTAGATGGAGCTAAGTCTAGAGTACACGATCAGTTTTTTATCAGTTTTTGCTGATCTTTTTACCATTATCTGTCACAAGTTTAGCTGAAAGGTTATACATTTACTTCAGTTTAACTGAAAATGTAAGGGCAACCAACTTTCGGGAAAACTTATAGTGTGTGGCTTCCTCCTTGAAAAACGTCACAAATGACTGATGAGCAAAAATTGATGAAAAAACTGACCGTGTATTTTCACTATTAGGATAGAGTTTTGGGAGAGGAAACTCTCTCATGACTTGTCAGTTTCTTCTAGTTCTCGGGTCTGATCTCTGGTTACTCGAGAGGTGTCATGGCACCTGTAGAGTAGTGGGGGGCCAAGGTCAATTATTTTTCCGTTAAAATTCGAAACATTTATCTTTGCCAACAGCAAAAGTTCGAAAATTTCCAACGGAACTTTAAATCTCCCGAATATCTGACGATTTTGAAAATATTGGGGGCCATTGCCCCTACCCACTGGCCATGACGCCCCTGGGTTACTCCATGCATAGATCCAGTTTTTGTGCTGCACTCTTGTTTTGCTATATTTCTTTGTCCAAATCTAATCTTACTTCCAGTTAGCACGAAGCCGGAGGTACCGAACTGGGGGAAAAACTTGTCTTTATCCTCAATTGAATGGCAGAAATGTTTTCCAGTGAACAAGTGCTTAACAGAAATTTGCACCAATAGTCCTACTGGAGGATCTTGACAAATTTCAGATTTTGAAATTTAACTTCTAAAATGCCTTAGTGATACCATTAATTTTGTGGCAGTTGTGCGGCATAGGCTTTCTACCATAATGCTTTCATTGACCAAGAATTAATTGGTTTGATAACGCTGCATGAAATGGAAAAGTTTGTAGATTGACCCGCGGAGCTTGCTACAAAATAATTCATTTGTTGTATCGGTGCTTAGATGCCAGTTTTGACATTAGCAGATACTATTTTGAGTAGGTTTCACGAAAAGATAAATTTGAATTCTTCTACGTTTCATGATATTTGAGCTTGTATTCATTTTTGAGTCTTTTAAAAAAGGTAAAGGGTGACAAAATATCATGACAAATATTCTTGTATCTTGATGACGCTTACTCTCATTTTTTTCTAGAATTGTAGGGCGATGTCGTCGTTGCGCCAAACTTGACAATGATGCTCGCTTGCGACAAGATTTTTCGAAGTTTCGCTCCATGTTACTGGCTTTACGACGCTCGGAAGAAGAATATAAAGATGGATCAAAAATTGCATTTATTATCCAGGTATGTGTGGAACTAGTCATTTATTGGGTAAAAAACCTTGATAATTCCTCAGGTAGTTTTCTGACCTCTAATATGAGACCCATAACGAACAATATTGCGAGTAGGACCCGAAAGAACTGTTAAAAATTTCAGCATGCCAGAAACTCATTCCAGATAAAACGTTTATTTACCTTTCAGTGTACAATAGAAAAATTTAACGAAAGATAATACCATTGGGAGTATGATAGACATAACTGCCCAAATGGGCTATTAACAAAACAATATAGATGCCAAGGACTATACAAAAATCCTATGGGCCCCTCATTTGGGAGGGCTACCTAATTTTAGTGTTTAGAAAAACTGTGATGTAATGATCGAAAATTGCATTCATTATTCAGGTATGTTTGAAACCTCTAGTATGAGGCCCATGACTGACAACTTTGCGAATAGTATCTAAAATAACTACCGAAAAGTTTCAGCATTCCAGATAAAAACGTACATAAAACTAAAAAGTTTAAGTTAATCAAGCTTATATCATAGTTTCATGACCATATTGATGAAAGAATCTTTGCTAGAAATGCTTTGTAAATAATATGTGATTTTTAGCTCAACGATTCTTTAGCATTTTTTTGCTATATTTGTTTGTTTATTTTCTTTGACATATGCAAAGTCTTGTAGTTCAGTTCAGGCCATTAGTGCTCACTCCAATTGAAAATTGTTTAGGCCAACGAGCCATTTAAATTTCAATTTCATTTATTATCAAAATTGTTGCTTGAATCATTGCTTTTCAGGCCCTTTAATTTCATGATAATTGTATTTATGCAGCAGATCCCTATGCTTAACATACTTCACTCGTGCTTTGGTGATTATTAAGTATATCCAAGCAGCTTGTTTTATCATTAGGGGTCATACATTTATGACGTCTAAAAATTAGCAATTTTTGACCCCCCTCCCCCTTGTCAGGCATAGTCTTCACTCGCCAACCCCCCACCTTACGAGGTCTTAATGGCTTGTACCCCCCCCTATCCATTCACAGACGTAATCAGAACCAGCAATAAAGAAATCAAATCTCTCCCAAAGAATATAGTATAGTTACCGTAAGCCCTCAAATTAGCTCCCTGGAGACTTATTTTATTTTTTGGCTTTCCCATGGGGGTTTTTATAGAAGGGCTTATTCAAGGGGGAGCTTTATACATTATTCTTGTAGTCAGTCATTATTTCAAACATTTCTACCAATAAACTATTTTTCTGGCTACAATACAAACAATGTGATATTTCAAAAGCATATACGACTTTTCGTTAATAGCTGACATCTTTTTCTTTTGCAACTCTACAAAATACTATTAGAGTTTTGAAAATCTAAAGTTACATGCTTGGGTGAGACTAGTTTTGGGGGGCTGGGTTTTTATTGAAGAAAAAACGCTGCAAAATAGATTAATGATTAAATGACTGAATGACTGTGACGTTTTTCATTCCATTGTTTTGCACAACTTATGCTGTACGCTGACATAATTCAGTGGTGTTTTGCAGAAAAATAAAAGGAAGAAAAGGGACGCCGAAAGTCTCAAATACCCCCTCCCTCCCCATCAACAACATCTAAAATAGTCTTAAACTCGACGTACCCCCTCCACTCTCTTTGCCACAATCATATATGTATGATCCCTTATAAGGGTAAAAATATTTCGCAATTGCTTAGCCAAGCTTACTGTATCTACTGATTTCCATATACGTTTCTCCTTTAATGAGCGATTCCTCAATTAAATAGACCAAGTGTACGTCCGTTACCAGCTTTTGCACGAACTTTCGTGCGCAACTAGAAGCCACTGAACAAAATATTCTGGTTGTGTGTGCTGCAGTATACTAAGGCAGTAGCACAACGAGAAAATTTTGTTTTCTGGCTTGTAAATGCCAAGGAAAAGCCATGCAAAAGCTATTAATGGACGTACAATTGGTTTGCTTAGATGTGGAATCATCCTTATGAGTATTTCATTCTTAGAAATCACAATGCCTAGATAGAAAGAAAACAGTTTTGCATACATTAGAAATTTTGTTATTCCTTAGGAAGCAGATTTACGGTACCTTGTGGAAAATATCTGGAACGGACAGAGCTCTTTGAGTGCATTAGAAGATCTGCATGAACTTGTACTTGTTAGATGGAATAAATACCAACATTGGTCCCCTTGGAATTGCATTTTATTGACTAAAGAAGAAGCTGCTTCTCATGCAAAACTCGAAAATATCAACGAGGTGAGACGAATCTGTATTGAATTTTTGAATTTGAATATAAAGACATGCTTTGAATATAAATCTGTAGTAGCTATATACTTCGTGAAATTCTTCTTTTGTACAGTGAACAGCATTTGCTGTCCTAGCAATTTTTACCATTACGCTATATTTCAAAAATTACCCTTAACTTTTGTTTCTAATTTATATATATTATACGTGTAATAGATCAGAAAAAATTTTCTTCTACTCGTAAATTTTAAGTTCACTTTGTTGTTATTAATAGGATGGATTTGTTGTCCCCTTTATTGGCATATCTACTTAACTTTTTTCTTGTCTTCTCTTCAGGGTTATGGCAGAATTTTTATCGGAAAAGTACACAACAGACATGTTCTAGCACAGAAACATTTTGCTAAATTGACTGATGTTGCAGATAAGCTACACACGCGGGCTGAGCTCAAATTGAAAGAAGAGACCAGCAAGATATCTGTATAATTTGAATTTAAAAATCCAGTCAACCGAAATAAAGGAAATTTTATAAGTTGTATTCGTTCATTTGATAACTGAAGAATAATATCTGTAATGAACTTTTCCATTTTATGTCCTTCGTCTCTTTTATTTTGTCGATTTAGCAGCATTTCCCTAGGGTCATAGAGGACCTGAAAAACCTGGAAAATTGGCTAATTTTGACAAGTCAGGGAAAACCTGGAATAGCCAATGATTTCTGTTTAGTTTCCAGAAAGTCCTGAAAGTAAAGTAACCTAAAGTCTGTGAACTTGTAAGTATTCTTCTTAAATCATAATTAATTTCTTTACTGACAACCAGTCAAACTAGCATAACAAATAACCAACTTGCAAAATTTCATCCATTCCATTTTAAAATAATCATTAAAGATTTAATCTAGGATAAGTGTTATAAATGGTCTGGGAAAAATAATCTAATTTAAATAAAAGTCATTGAAAAGTCAGAATTTCTTTCGAACCCAGCTTCCAACAGAAAAGATATCTTGCATGTTGTTACATTCAAGTGACTGGTATTTTCTTGATAATCGAGCTCAGTTGATTCAAGAGAATGAGCATTTTGCTGTACCAAATTCATGCAGGCATGCATATTTGAGGGGTTGGCTAGATCCCAGAATAGCACAAAGCAGCAATAGTCGACGAAACTTTGCACTTTATCCACAATATCTTTTATAACAACAAAAATCAAACTCGTTTTTCTATGACTCCTCAAACTTCTGATTAAAGTTAAACTCTTCTATAGACGGGGGTACGCAATGAGCTTAAAATAATTAAAGTCCTTCGCACATATACACCTACTTCAATTTGTTAAGACAGGGGCGTTGAAACGACTTTGAAAGTGAAGGGGCCTGGTCACCAAGATCGGGGATAATCTTGTAATTCTGCTGATCCGTGTTATTTGAAGCATCACTTTCAAAACTTCTGGAATATGAAAAAATGGAGAATGGACGTTTATTGTACCTCATTCTGCAACAAAGTGTAAAAAGTAGTGAAACACTATTTTTTGCAAAAAGTGGCGTGGGGCAGTGCCCACTACTCACCCAGGTTTGGGAGCCCCTGTTGAGCATAGTCAAAACTCACAAAAGCTGGCAGAAAGCACTCTTCGATTACTTACAGCAACGTATTTGAGTCTTGATAGCTTAATATCAAAATTAGTAAATCTTTCTCCACAATACATAGTTACAAAGTAAGAAAACATCTTCAAAGAAAAAGCGGCAAAATAGATATTTTCTAATTGCTGTAGCACGTCCAGGTTTACATCAGATTCTATGAACCCGAGTGTTTATTTGTGAGGTCAACAATCATGCGAGGAATCAAATACAAATGATCAATTTCGTTTGGATAATTACAGGAGCCTATAGGTCAATGACCTTCGGCTAGCGGGGCATATTTGGCCCACAATCAAACTCTGGGTTGCCCACTGATCTTTAGAATTTGAATGAAAAATGGTGTTTAATAGGAGTTTAGTCCGGCTTCTTCCGCCCAGCCAACCCAATGAAGAGACAAGGTATCCAAGTATGCCCCCCATGGAAGAAAGGCTGACTGCCCTGCTCTGGAGCTTGCTGAGGAGCTTCTAAACTGCAACAACACGAACAAGTGCTTGGTGGAAGGCCTAAATTCAACAGCCGCTGGTTTTGGATCAGAACTTGCTATACCTTACCTGAATTTAATCAATTTGCTTTGATGGAAGAAGCAAAAATCCAAGATGATAGAGAGGAACCCATTGCAAAGGCTCTGGAAGAAGGAAATCGGCCAGAAGGAGCGGAGAAGGAAGACAAATCAGCAGAAACAGTTGTTCAAAAAACAGATAGCAAACAAACGGATGATAGTATCGTTGTTGTAAGTGACAGCATAAAACAGGATGATCTTACTCAGAGCGATTTATCAAGCGATAGAGAACAGATAGCTAGCAATGGAGATAATCACGGAGCCTTCGTTGTTGGACATCAGAATGGTGGTAGCACTGGGAATGCAGAGAGTACAGAAAGTTTTGAATTTGCTAATGGAAGCGATGAAACTTCATCGTGGGATTCTCTTTCAGGTTACCTGGCGGATTTAAAAAATTTGCTTGCTATTCCTTTTTTGTGGATTATAGAAATGTGCTTGCTATTCTTTGGTATGGTATGATTTTTAACCTCCAATTGTAGATCATGGGCAAGATATTTCATTCGCTTTACTATTGGGTTATTGTTCACCTGTGGGTCTTTGTGAAAGCAATACCATTAAATTTTCATTGAAATTCTAGCTCAAAAAGGTTTGGTATATAAGTTTTTCCCACATTTCTTGCTGGTTCCTTTAACTTTCATGTAATGCAGAGAGTCGCTAAATATTCTTTAAAAAGCTGAAAGTAGTAGATTTGCTACTATGAGTTTTTAATTAACATGTTCAGATTTAAATTTTGGTATTTCAAGTAATTTGTATACCTCTTTGATATTTTACAATGCCTTGTAGGCCATGAAATTGAAGAAGCTGAGGCAATGGTTCAACAAGAGAATGTTCATTCTTGCTCAGAAATCTCAATGGCACATTCTTCTCGTTTGATGGAAAGATCTACACATACAGATGCAGATTTACCTGAGAATGTTGTTAAAATTGAAACAGAAGATGATTGTAAAATTTATGTGGTTGGGACTGCTCATTTTAGTGTTGCAAGTCAACAAGATGTTAGCCAGGTATGCTCAAAGATTTATTGTAATTCCTCTATTATGTAAGCATCAAGTTTTTCTTTCTTAAATAGTTTTGTACCTCTTTGTGTGGGCTCATAATTCATTTCTTGCCCTTCCCATTGCATTGGAAAAATGAGATCCATGATGCATTTGGCAATTATGTTTACCCCTCTGGAAAGGTGTTAAGATTAAGACATAGTGCATGGATAATTGATGTTGAGAGTAGCTTATGTATGTGTATTTTATTCAAGTTGATCCTTGAAATGCTCTTTGAAACTGTTCAGGTTTAAATATTTGTGTTGGTAAACTTTCCCCATTGGTATATTGGAGGGTAGGGGAATAGCTAGTGGTGGATGTAACACCCCCCAATCTTCAATGATCTCATTGGTAGATTTAGATTAAATGACTTTTGTTGGTAAATAGCTGCATGACATAGTAAAAAGAGTGTTGAAGATACAAATTCTTGCATCTATGCACCCCATAAACATAAGGAACTCTTGCTAGAAAATGCTTCTTTTGGTAAATTTGAACCTCTGTCAGTAAATTCACATGGCTTTGTGAGTTTCTGTCAGTAAATTCTTGTTCTATACCCCCCTCCAGAAAAAGAGGCCACATAGCACCACTGTTGGAGGGAGATGTTGTCTCTTTTGATTTTTTTTCTTTCCTGAGATGGGCTATGTAGCCAAATATAATAGTAAGTGTTGTATAATAATATAATATAATATAATATAATATAATATAATATAATATAATATAATATAATATAATATAATATAATATTATATTATATTATATAATATAATATAATATAATATAATATAATATAATATAATATAATATAATATAATATAATATAATATAATATAATATAATGACT
>OLMO02000001.1:6786409-6804486 GCA_900291935.2 Cassiopea xamachana | reverse complement strand
TATATATATATATATAAATATGTATATATATATATATATATATATATATATATATATATATACATAAAAATATATATAAATATCAAAAGATTGATTGCATATATATACATATATATTTATATAGATATATATAACTTAAAATCATTTCCGATTCCTGACACCAGATCAAAACGCTATTAGGTTTGCTTTCAAGTAGAGAATCAAAGGTCTAATTCTTATAGAACCTGGAGAGTAGTCGAGGGGCAACGCCGCATAACTCCATTATGTTTCGTAAAATTTCTAGTGTTGACCGTTATCCTAACGACTGCGCAAACGTTGATGAATTGTTTATAATATTGTAACGAAGGTGAAGCTGTGAAACGCTGTGTTTGTTGCAAACTTTTGCGTTATACTTCTCAAAAGTTTATGACTACACCAATGTAGAAGAAGAAATATAGAATAATTTTCTACATATGTTGCACGCTTGCCATTTACGCAGTGCCTTAATATAGTAAGGTACATCATTTTTGCAATTGAATATATTATTATCATGATATTTCAAGAGTTCAAGAGTTTATAAAATGTTGTTAATTGGAACCACTATCACAGCCACCGATCAGTGATCAGTATTGATAGCCCTCTTTATGAATAGGAGGCTGTTCAATATATATAGTGAAATATGGTGTACGTGTACGTTAACTTCGCGTAGTTTTGACGAGGAAGCTGAAATAAAATCTGAATTGACGGAACATGGAAGTTAGAATGTTGAGAAAACACTGACTTGTTTTCTTTTAGAAGATTTGCTTTGATAGAAATCGATGCAAATTCAAGGCAGGAAAAAGGAAGTTGATTTGTTCGCTGCATTTACACCCAAAAGCAAACAGAAATCTAACGAATCCACGACATCCGTGTTATTTGTTTTTTAGGAAACGAAGTTCGAAAATACGACTTTGAACTATTGGCGATAAAAAGATTATCCTATACTTGTCACAATGATATGAAAATTCGTATAACAAACGCTTCGAAAGAGAAACAAGTACACTGCTCTGAGTAGCACCTGACTTCCATTCTTTGAAGATATTCCAGAACTTTTGCTAGTGTTTTTATGCAAAGATAGTTTTGCCCAGGCGACCCTATTATACAGAGATTTTGGCAAACTGCCTTTGAAGCAGAGCACTTTTCTTCTCAGACAATGTCATTTGCTTCAGGTTTTAATGCATTCAAGAAATGGTCAGGAAGTGCCATAGCAGCGATTTTGGACCAACCAAATCGTTCAGCACCAGGGTTAGCATCTTATACCAAATTCCGACTACCAACAAAATACAATTACAGGAGACCGGAGTTTCTTGAGCTAGACAAGGAAGCAACTTTAGCTTCAGCTGATCACGAAATTCGTCCAGTGATGCGACCAAAAAAGTGTCTTGCACTTGATGCTGGTTATGCAGAGTAAGTATTTCATTTAGCTGTAAGTATACGTTGAAAACAGAAATTTTATTTGTTATATTTAAAGTTGTTTTGTCAACTACAGGCCTTCATTCAATGAGGGGTAATTGCAGGGATGCCAGAGAGGGGTACAGATTGGAGCAAGTGCCCTTTCTGCCTTTTTGTTGGGGGAGCAAGGGGAGCAAAAGTGCCCTTTTCAAAATGCAACATAACCCTTTCCAGACATTATATCAGATACAATGGAGATCAAAGAAGCTATATAAATAGGCAATATACACACTTTTGTATAAGAATACCTAATTTTTTACTGAGCCTCAATATTCTTAAATGTGTTTGGTTTTGAGCCTTAGATTATTCTTATATATCAAAGGTGTAAGTACATCTTAAAATCAAAGAATTATATGCCATTCTTTATTGATGCTTACTTTATCAAAAAGCAAAATAAAAGTGAAGCAGAATAATAAATATTGTATTGATGTATCAAGTGAAAAAGATAATTTGCAAGCAGTACTGTAGCTCAAATTGTTATGTCTTGATGAATCTTGAGCCTTTCATTATTCTCAAGTTATTCTTAAATTTCAACAATTCCGAGCCTGAATACTCTTGTAACCATTATTCTTATAAAAAATGTGTGTAATCAGAATAGAGAGTTGTTTGTATGATTGTGAGAAATATAGCCCCTGCTAAAGCAGGATGGAACAAAAATGGCCAAAAGAGCTACCTACACAAGGGAGTTTCCCAGAGGTACCTATCCTAGTTGGTGTCCCTTTGCTCCTGTTTCCCTCCCATGTGGGCTACAATAATGGGCTATTTTTCTGGTTTCTGTGGGTTATTGGATGCTTTTTTGTAAGCTACTTTTCTTTATGAATTTTATGGCACCTGTGCTGTAAGTATCTGTAGATACTTCCAATGTTATCCTCTCTAGTGGTTTTGCATGTTATACGTAGTAGCTCTATTAAATTATTTGCAATATGCTTTATTTATGCAAATTCAGCTCATCTTACTACCAATTCCATATTAGTGCATTTAACTTTTTCAGATTTTCCTTTCAAATTCTTTTTTTTATTAGTGTCATTGACTCAGGGTGCATTCGTTGTAAGGCTCTTGCCAGAGGTATGTCAGTAGCTCCTCAGGTGATGCCAACATTGAATTTGGCATACACCTGAGGTGCAAAGATCAAAAGAACCATATGCAGAGATTTGCACTTTATTACACCACAACACCAAAGAGTATAGTTTAAGCTATATACACACTGCCATGCTGTCAGGAAAGCTAATTTCATGCTGGAGATCTTTAGGTCTATGATCATTGAATCTACCTTTGTCCTTGACAACAAAATCTTGTTCTTTGTGTTTGCTGTTTCAGTGCATAAAATCATAACAAGTTAAAAATCTTTCTCTTGAGTACCTCTATGTTGTGTGCAAGTCTTCTATTTTTGTTTCACCAAACTTTCATGCTTTACTAATAGAACTATAAATGCTGGAAAAACCAAGAAAATAAATGAAGACCAAAGTTATTTCTGCACTTTCTACCTTAATGTTCCAGAAGAATTCTGGATTGATGAACTTGATACCACAAAGGTAATTTGTTGCCTTAGATTGTTTCCTCACAGTCTTTTTCTTGCATGACCCAGAATATACACCCTACTTTTATTGTGCTTGTTTACAACAGACCTTTTCATTTTATGCATGTGATTCACACTCAGGAATGCCATATATGGAAGTTCAGGGGCATCAAATGCAACTTGTGGGCTAGATCCAGCCTGCCATGGCCTTAGATGTGGTCCCTGAAAGAAACTGAAATTTGACAATATTTTTCTGCCAACACTAGCTGGTATTTGAAAGATTTATCTTCCCAGTCTTTTTGCTATTGCCTATCATGCCAGATAAAACACTGAATGATTTATACATATTCTATAGTCTCTATGACCTAGCCATGGCATCCCTCCAACCCTGTCAGCCTACTCAACCTGCTTGGCATAATGTTACGTCTTCTGTGGCCCCTAGCCCAAATGAGTTTGATACCCCTGTTTTAGTTAGTTACAAAAATTGCTTGCAATTTTATGCAGATTGAAAATACATTTGAATCATTTGCTAACTAACTCCATCATGAACCTTCTATATTGTGATCTATTTAAGTTGTATTCATTATTACCTCTTGAAAATTTGTAGCTTTGCAAGTTCTTAGTGTGTTTATTTTTAATTACTAGTAACTCTACTATTTTTGCCTTGTATTCATTGCCCTATGTACTTCTATAAAGAAATATGTTGCTATCCATGACAGGTTCTTAATTTAGTGTTGTTTACTCTTTCAGTACTCAATTCCCTGTGCATATTTTGCAATTTTTGATGGGCATGCTGGAACTGGAGCAGGACTAATGGCTAGTGAATGCCTTCATGCACATTTGAAGGAGAAATTGACTAGCATATCACACATGCTTATTCTTGACCAGGAGGAATTCACAAAACAGCATTTAAAGCATGGTCTTATTCTAAATATAAATTCTGAGAAATTGATTATTGGAGCTTTACAAGAAACCTTTGTGGAATTTGTAAGCAATGGTTACTACTTTTCTTATTTTGATTGCTGAGGGGCACCTACTATAACCTTTTCCATGCATTCAGCCTTATAACAAAGAATGAAATATGATTGGGTATCAGTTCATGTCCAGTAGAAATTGGTGCAAGATAACCCTTGCCTGCATGAGTGATTGCTCTTAATTATTTGGAACTGCATGTGTGATCCAAGATTCACATTTCCAAAATGCAGAACTTCTTTTTGCTGAAGCCTGCCAAATGTCTCATTTAGGACAATATAGGATAAAGCAGAGTGTAGCTGCAACAATAGAGAACGTTGAATGACCCAGTTCCTATTTGGCATGTGCCTTTGTGCAGTTGATAGTGATGTTTGTCAGGCAATTTTTTGCTTGTGCAAATGGATTTTGCTTATGTGTGAACATCTACACATGCAATTGCACATGTTTCCTGGCATAGACTGTGATATTGTGAAATTCTTTTTCTCAACTTTGCCTTACTGTACATTATAAACCAGAATTAATGCATTTTATGTACTCATGGCATCTCTTGGTTATAAATTTCAGCTGACTGTGTTACACAGCTGTATTGCTGTTTATCAAGACAATGGCTTATATTATATATAATACATTATTCAGCCTAAGAAGGATGCACAAATATTTTTTTATATACTCATAAATAATTACATTTACAATTAATTTTCAATTACAATTACAACCTGGAATACAAAGGTACCACAGGGAGAATGGAATTGCATAGCAACCCTGTGGCTTTAACAATTAACCTCAAGTGAGTTTCAAAATGGGTGTCAGGTAGAAATTCACAAATCTCAGAACTGTAAAGAAATGTACATTTTAGAATTTATTTTTACTGACATTTGTCATTGTCATTTTAGGATGAGAAAATAAAATCTGAAAAGCTTGATTATTTTATTGATGGTGGATGCACTGCATTGGTTGCATTGTTTATTTTGGGCAAGTTATTTGTTGCTAATGCAGGTGATTGTAGGTAAAAATGTTGTTTTGTATTTATTATACCTAAGTTGAATATTTTGTATTTTTGGTTAATAACACAAATTTATTTTCTTCCAGACAGCATATTAATATTCTGGAGCATTTTCCTAGAATTTGTTGCTAGCCAATGCAGGGCCATACCTAAAAATGCTTTTTAGGGGGGAGGGTGCAAAGCCTACATTTTGCTGATAAAAAGGGTATTGCTCCTAGCTTTCTGCTATTCTTTTGCAGCTAGTTGTTTTTCTTAGATTCATAGACTGCATAGAATAACAAAATTTGCTGACGGAAATGGAAAAATTGTTGAGACCCTTCCACACCCCCTTGTAGAAATGGTCCTGAATTAGTGTTTGAAAACAGAATAATGCTTCATACCTATGTTTTTGTTTTTTAGAGCTGTTATTTATAAAGACTTTGATCCAATTGAGATGTCTAATGATCATTCTCCTGATTCAGAGAGACAACGCATTCAGCAAGTGGTATGAAGCTTCACCATTTCCCCTTCCTATATTATTTCAATGTTATCCAATGTTGCTAATGGAATTGATATTTAGTATAGCAGTCAATCATGTTGTCAATCAACTCCTGCTTTCCTTTATTCACACCTCTATATTTATTAGTTAATTTTAGGTTCAATATTGTTTTTAGGCTTATTTAAGACCGAATCTTCTCTCTGATGAATTTACCAGACTTCAGTTCCAGCACAGACCAAGGAAGAAAGACATTGGAACTAAGCAATTATACAGGGACCGTCATATGAATGGATGGTATTCTTATTTAGTTACATTTTATTTTTCATTTTGGGTTTTAGCTTCAGCATCTTTTCATCATTAAAGAGAATATAACTGATAGTTTTGTGGTCATATGTCTCAATGCAAACTGTTGCAACCTATTCTTTATTGAAGCTATAGCTACTCATTGATACCAGTTAGTTGCCTGCTGGAAAATTATCTGTTAGGATGCAATTTCATTAGTGAGAAAAATAGTGCCCCTATATTTTTGAATTAGACCTAAAAGTAACACCCAGTGTTGTATTGAAAAATTATTAACTTTACTGTAAAGAGATATAGCAATTTTTCAACATAATGCTTTTCTCAAGAGAGCACATGCCTACCAGGGAACTAAAGCCAGCATGCCATGGCAATGTGTCAGAGTTTATATGGTCAAAGAAAGTCAGGGGGAAAAGGTAGGTTGGGAAAAGTCAGGGAAACTGGCACTTATCAAAGGGAAGGTAGCATTTTTATACTGTGGGTCAGGGAAAGATTTCATTTTTTATAATCACAGAAGTATTTAATTTTTTTAATTTTACATTTAAGCTTTTTCCTTTTCTAGTTTTATCTTTAGCTTTGTAATTTGATCAATGCAGAAAGTTTTTAAATTAGTATTCTGATTCACAGTCCCTAGTTGCAAGGATTGTTAACACGGTGCCAGAAATAGTGGCTGTCAGTTGTAAGACCTAATCTTAACTGCTCAGGTCAGGCAGAAAAGATTGTTTTTCCAGAAAATATCAGGAGAAAAACATAGGTTATCATGATAAAAATGTCAGGGAAAATTTGTACTTTTTATCCAAAATTCATGGGAGTTTTTTCAAACGTCTGAATAAACCCTTTTGTCGCTCTCTTCAATGTGTTTCCATTCATTCAAGTGCCTTATTTTTAGCTGAATAGCTTATATTTAGTTAAGAATATGAGAAATGTTTTGTTTTCTTACTTTTACATTTTGTGGCATTATCAGGCCTCTGTTTTTCTAGGGGATTGAAAGTTATTGACAGAAATGATTTGAAACCTCAGTTGATAAGTGGTGAAGGTAAACGATCACGCCTTATGGATACAATTGGTGTGACACGTGGTTTTGGAGACCATGACATAGAGTATTTGTATCTTCCTGGTTTGAAGATCCGCCCATTTATGCTGCCTGATCCAGAGGTATAAAGCAAACTACATTTTTCTAGTACTTTTTTCATTTGCAAAAACTCAATATGACGAGGATGATGTGATCTATCGAACCTAGGAGAGCAGTTTTTTCAGTTTAGGTATCATTGCATGGTGATCAGTGATGAAGGAAATCAGCGAATTGTCAGAGAATGTTATTTCTTTCAGGGAAATCAAGGAAAAATCAGGGAATCGTTTATGCAGAAATCATTGACCCTCTGTGGATAACCATTTAGACAAGCTTAATTTCNCTTTCTTGATATCATTGTGCTTTATTTTGTGGTTTAGAAGCACAGATGGGGGGTAATTATAATGATAAGTTTGTCAACGACTTGGTATGAGCAGGGACACCAACGAGGGAGGCAGAGGGGAGCAAGTGCCTCTCCTGACTTTTGCTTGGGGGAGCAAGGGAAGCAAAAGTGCCCTTTTTGAATTGCAATAAAATCATTTTCAGACATTGATTGATACAACGGAGAACAAATACGCTATATAATTAAGCAACATATGATTGGAAGAGAGAGCTATTTGTATGATTGTGTGGAATATAGGGCCTGCTAAAGGATGGAACGAAAATATCCTAAGGAGGTGCCTTGAGCCCTAAAAAGGTGCCTATGCTATGCGGTGTCCCAAAGAGAGGCTTATGCTAGTCGGTGCCCATTTGCTCCAACTGGTTCCCTTTCTTCATCTATCGTCCTGGCGTCTCTGGGTATAAGCATAAGGCAGCGTCCACACTAATACGTTTTCGTATGAAAACGCATACATTACGATGCATCTCAATGTATCTAAATGCATCTAAAGTGCAAAAACGCATCTAATTGTATGCGTTTTCCTACGAAAACGCATTAGTATGGACGCGACCTTAATCTCATCTGATGCCATTTTTTCTATGCGTTTTCATTTTAATTATAGGTTAAAGTCTATGAATTATCTTCAAAAGAATTTAACGAAAATGATGTTTTGGTCATGGGATCTGATGGACTGTGGGAGCAGTTTAAAAATCTTGATGTACGTATTGGGTGGTTCATATATTGTAGTACGATGTAACTTTTTCAANATTTTGTGTGCTGCAAAGTAGAACTAGGTGAAATTGCAGGTATTGAAGTAGCGATGGTCTCATGTTGTGTTAAGATTTTGTCAAGCTTGCATGCTTGAACCAAAGCCCAATTGATATTTCCTATATGTCTCTCAGCAAATAATCGTAAATAAGGGGAATGACAATATTGATAAGTAAAGGAGTGTTATTTACTGCTGTTGTGTGCATCCCAGTCCTACGTGCTGTGTTGTTATCACATGAACTTTTGTTACGTGCAGTTTTGAAATATTTTTGGTATGCACTAAATTTCTTAGAGAAGAGATCTTCGAACTTTTTTGCCGGAGGGCTGCATCAGCTATTAAACAGCAGGTGGGGGGGGGCGAGAATACATTCGAAGTCCAAATGAGAGAGAATTAAAATATGGATGTTGCTTTTAATCATTCATTTTGCTTTACTTTGTTCAGTTTCTATTTAACATAACCTTTCATGTAAGCGGTTGATTTAGGCAGGACACGAGTAAATTTCCCTACCTTTTCCGTAAGCAAAAGTCTCTGCGGGTCAGATGAAAAGGTCGCGAGGGCCGCATCCATCCCGCGGACCGTAGTTTGGAGACCCCTGTCTTAGAACATAAGTAGGAAGAATCAGAATTTGATATAGGATCGTTTTGTTATGCTTATATTTGCTCACCAAATGCTTTGCGTTGCATTTCCCATGATGCATGGAGAAACCTTTCTGTAAATGGCACTTTGTTGTGAATATTCCAAAAGGCTCGGAGTGGTAGATTAATGTTAACATCCGGTATGTTTAAGGCTTATTAGAATATTCCTTTCTCTTATATTTTTAAACACTTCTATCTGCAGGTTGTAGAGGTTTTGAAGGAGAAATTTTTTCAGCAGCCAGCTTCAGAGCCAAGAAGGTACTGTCTTTACGAATCTCACAATTGAATTTTTGTATTTGTGACCCAATAACGTATAGAACAAAACTTAATTGGATTTTGCACTCTCAGAACTCTGTAACTCCTTGTGAAAAAGTGCACGTGTTGCTGAACATAAAAATGTAGTATGATACTAAGTGCTTTCTTTGATGCTTAGTTTGATTTTTGTTGAGACGTTTGTTTGAGAGTAGTGCCATTAATTTCCATAAATCTCCTTTTAGTTCATTTTCATTTTTTCAGTTCATTTCCTTTCTTCTTCAGTTCATTTTATTATTTCATTTCATTTCATTATTTCATTTCATTTTTTCAGTTCATTTTTTCAGTTCATTTCATTTTTTTAAATCTACTGAATAAATATTTCTTTAAGGCCTCATTCACACTATATCGGATTCAACGTGTACCATATTCTTAACCGAATCCGATATCAAAATTTTACATTGTTCATACTACTCCGCTCCACTTCATTCACGTCACTCACTAAGCCTTTTATTTAGGTGAACTTTTCATGGCAACTGTTACTGCTTGAAAATTGACTGCTGACTACAGCTCAAAGAGAGCTTCCGGAGCGACGATGTATTGGATTCATTCGTTCAAACTAGGTCAAAAATGATCCGATATCGAAAGTAATCCGATACATACCACTTTCACGGCGGAGTGATTTCATTCCGCCAATGCGATACTGAGCATATCGGACTCATCCGGTATAGTGTGGATGGAAGGCCTATCTGATGTAGGAAGTAATCCGATATGTCATGAATCCGGTATAGTGTGAATAGGGACTAAATATTACAACTACAATTAAGCAACAAAAGTTTTATGATTATTATAGAAAAAAATTTTATGTAGAGAAATTCTTAAGGAGGCACTCTCTTAATAGCTTAGCTAATTTGTATGTAGAGAAATTCTTAAGGAGGCGCTCTCTTAATAGCTAAGCTAATTTGTATGTAGAGAAATTCTTAAGGAGGCGCTCTCTTAATGGCTTAGCTAGTCGAAAAGAGAGCGCCCCTTATTAGGCAAAATTTTAGATAATAGATATAATTTTAAGATATTAAATATAATGCTAATAATAATGATAGTAGATATAGATACAATTATATCCTTTGGCAGGTATATTGTCGCTGCTCAGGCCCTTGTGGATGAGGCGCGTGGAACTCTGGGTGAGCGTGGTTGGAGGACAAGAAACGGAAACCCAGCATCATACGATGATATTTCAGTATTTGTTATTCCACTTGGCAACCATATGAACTTAAGAAAGTATATCACGGAAGAAAAGCACGTTCCTTTGCACTTGCGAGAAGACTCTTTTGTTAAAAAGTACGTCAATCGAACCGAAGTTCAAGTTCACACGGCTAAGTCATTGTCAAATGAATTGAACTCAAATCAAGAAATAACTCTGCCTAGCCAAAATGAAAATGGCACAAAGACGGAGAAAGACACTGACGCCTCAGACAAGGATGTAAATTAGTTCATGCATGGAGTTTCAAACTCTTTAGAGTAATTTACAGGTCCTATTTGGACTGTAATAAGGCGCATTTTCTTAAAAATTTTGAAATTACACTCACTAACTTAGAAGTTGATAAAGGGGTAGAATCACACTTCAAATTTGAACCATTTTCATACGTTGATGTATCTTATTTGTTCCTTGTTGTATTCGTTTTTGTCTGGTCGCATTAGCTGTACAAATTACTAAAAAATTCATAGTAGATGGGACTCTGTAAATTCATCGTGAAAATCGAAATTAAAGAGGACATGATATACCTACTTTAATTAAGTACTGTTAATATTATCCTATCTCATCATTTTTATTTTCACAGTTTTGTCGGGTTCACACTGCATGTGATTATCATTTTTGCTTTGAAAATCCTAAAGTGAGAAAATTATTCAAAGTTATTACATCAAAGGAGTTTTATTGATTCACTTTATTGATGGAAATGTTCATTTGACTATTTTTACTGTCAGGCAGTTGCCTTGTCTAGTTTACAGTTTCAAAGCCATCATTTTAATCTTTTCTAATGGGAACCAAGCTTTGAGCAAATACGTAGTTTTTTGTCTGTTTGTTGAAAAGCACCGATTTATAGTTGGATTGCATATTGTTTCGTTAAATTGTGGGGAGTCAGGGTCGCCGAGAAGGGGGAGTAGAGGGGGGAAAATTGCCTCAGGGTCTCAAGATCTCTGGGGTCTCTGAAATCTCTCGGTAGCCCTGCGGAGAGTACTTTGTGAATTTCTTTCTTATTTTTAAGAACCTTTAAGAAAATGCAAGAATGAACGGTTGTCGTAGGCCTAGATAATTTTTCATGTTATAGTCTGCACTAGAGACGTAACTGAACACACGAAAGTGCTAATGAATGGTCCACGGTTTCATTGCTAGAACTTAACTACAACAGTCGCCAAAAAGTCCTTCATCACAAAAACTGATGAAAGAACTGAGCAGTTAGCATTTTCACCTTTGCCTTACACGTACCCCCACCCCCTCTATAGCAATTGTTTTCCTCACGAAATATCTGGCGTTATTGTGCAGGGGACAATATTCCATAACCACATGCACTTCTCCCAAAAGCAACATTGCGTAGGAGGAAGTGGGGGATAAAAGTTAATTGCTGAGCAAAAGGTACTGAATCCCCTAGGACATTTGGCTACTATTTTAGTTCCAACTGTGACCATTCAGGGAAGTATATTCCATACGTACTTATCAGTACTTTAAAGTGGACAGCTCCTTAGCAGATTGTTGCCGTGCTTCTTTGTGTTTGGAGGCTATTGTTTAAGGGATCATTCACCTGTTTCGTAAATGCCTCAAGGGAGGAGGGAGAATGTTATAATTTGTTATGCAACTGTTTTATTTTATTTAAATGGAGGGCTATGATACGGAGTTTTGTGAGAGAGGGATCGGGGTCTCATAACCAGTAAATATGGCGGTACTTAGCGGGTTGATTACCCCTAAAAACGAATGAAGGTGCAACGGGTGAGCGGGTTTTTGCAAGGCCGATAAACTTATAGCAAAGATTACTCATCATGATGCCTTTTTTCCAAGAAGAAAACAACTCTGAAGATAATGTAGGGAGCTAGGTAACTGGTTACTTTGCCTCACTTAAATACAATTGATGCTGTCATGGCCCCCAACTTGTGATTTGTGAAAGGTAGGCTAGTCTCGCATTGATTATGCGCACTTTTTATAAGGAACATAACTCAAGGCCTAGTTCTATAGTTCCTTATTTTTAGACTTCATTTGATCGTATTGTAGTACTAAAGTTCCTTAATAGTTCCTTAATTCAACAGTAGATTTTGCTTTCATTGAAATAACTCCAGTGCAATAGACAGCAAAGTTAGAAATCACAGAATGGAATTCCGTACCTAACACATAATTTATGTGATTTCTAACTCGAGTTGAATGATGCGGCTTCCTAGTTTTTAATTAACAGCAATGATAAAAATGTTCAAAATCAAAAAGTTCCTTAGAGATTTTGTCTTTAGTAGTAAAAGTTCTTTCCAAATTCTATATTTAGGTTCCTTATGAAATGGTTCCTTGCTAAGGAATACTGGTATGTATCATTGCTCTGCACAATGTAGTCATGTGCAGCATGCACCCCAAAATTTCCTGCCGAAGGTTTTTTGTGCAAAGTGCAAAGAAAGGGCAGATAGGGTTTGCAATTTCAGTTTGATAAGAACATTATTAGCATCCTTTTGCCAGAGGTTTGTTATAACGCCAGGCCTAGGTAGAGAGTAGGTAATCCATTGTTAGTTTAAGCCAAGCACAGGCTAGGAAATCATAGCGTTTGTCTGCATGTTTTCTTTTGAGCATGTTAGAACAGCTTGTATTATGCTGCTTAATTGGTTTATATCAGGGGTGTTAAAATACGGCCTGTGGGCCGGATCCGGTTCCCCAAGGCCTTCAATGTGGCCCCCGAAGGAATGTTTGATAAACTGAAACCTAGCGATGTTTTTCTCTCCTGTTTTTGCTGGTATTTATAAGGTTGGTTCCCAAGTTTTTCGCTATTGTCCAGCGTGCCAGATAGGAAACATTGCAATGAGTTATTTATTAGATCCCTATTATGTAGCCCTCTCAGACCCCGCGCACCTTCCCGCCCCGGATGATGTCATACTATGCTTTATGTGGCCCTTGGGCCAAAATGAGCTTGAAACCTCATGTTTACATTATCTGAAATAGTTGCAGCGGCAGAGTTCCTTTCATAGCTAAGTAGATTTCGCCCTGTTGTAATTGAGTAGCTACGGTAACATCCATGGTCTTACAACCATCAAGTGCTTTGCATGCATCTAATTTAACACGTTCATGATCTTATAGAATTTTTATCATGCTATCTTATAGAATTTTTATCATTATTATGGTACCCGTTCGTTCGTGCTGCAGTGTTTCCATATATCTCCTATAAAATCAACCCTCACTGGGAATGTTTGAGAATTTAGATATTACATCTTTCGAGATTGCATCTAGAAGAGTGTGTAAAATATTATGATTCTGACATAGAAAGCTGTTCATTAAGTCCGCTTTAATTAGTGTTGTAAACAAATCCCATATCTTCTTAGATGCAGTATCGGTACTTTTTGACAGCTTAGGCCTAAGCAAGTTTTATCACTTATTTTTTCGATGCTTCTAAATTTCAGAATAATATTTGCAATGCATGGACTGCACTTTTTGCAATGCTGTTTCTGGCAAATTTAAAGTATCCCTTAAGATACCCTCAGTAATTATGCTAAACATTCGTTATCATTTTGTAGAGTTGAATATACACCATATCACTTCTGTCACCAGTGTAAAAAAGTACCATATTTTAACACCGTTCTCTAGTAAATGCCGCCCGCTACGGCACGCTTCCGGAAATTACCAACGAAGTAACATTACGCATTATAGTTTGCAGGGCATTTCCAGTAGGCTTCGAAATTTTGGCTGCACTGCAAATGGCTCCCCTTTGTAGGCATTTTCATTAAGCAAACACCACAACAAATGCCTTAGAAATTTAGAAACTCTGGCTTGTCCTTCTTTCGGCGACACCATTAGGAACTGTAATTGCCTATTTTCAGATTACATCCTCGTCATATCAGAAGCTCTAGAGAGAAATGCACTCTTTTCATTATTTACAAAGCATGCTAAACTTGTTAGTAGTTATTGGCTCAGTGACGTGATAAACATAGTTGTCGCTACTACAAGACTAGTGAAGGGCACCTTTTGCTTTCATAGCTCTGTTTTATCATGTTTTATCTTAAATAAGACATTTGACGTGCTTCAGCAACAAGAAACCCTGTACTTTGGAGGCACAATCTTGGATTGCATGTGCAATTGCAAACAATTAAGAGCAAACGCTCGTGCAGACAAGGGCACAAATGTGAATTGACGCTATTGCACCAATTTCTTTCGGGCATGGATTCATTATCTAGTTAACTTTACTTACACGTTGCTACTACATTAACTATATGCATAGGCAATTTTTGATATGTCCTATAAAGATAGAAGTATCTTCGCAAGCAAATCGCTATCTTTGGCTAACGGAGAGGGCGTTTGGGAAAATACCAAAGGGGAAAAGCTGCTAAATTGCCGAGTCTAGAGCATAGTGTGAGAGAAGCGATAAAATGTTAGATCGTGAACTGCCTGAGATACAGTAAAGCAATCTGAAAGTGGAAATCATAAAATTGCTGACAGTGCATAGAATCTTCAAAAATGTAAATATCAGCGGGGAAACAGAGAAATTGAGGGGTCTCCAGTCCCTCCAACAACCCCAGAGGCGCCCTACTTTTCTATGATGTCTTGAAATTACTTAGAAGAAATGCCCAATATTGGTGGCTGAAAGTCGGCTGAGCCCTATTAAAATTCGTGGCAATGAAACAAACCTACCTTTGAGCACCCATTTATACAAGGGTATGCCAGCTGCTATTGCTAAAGGGGTATTCATAGAGCGGAACTTATGCACCTGCGTGCGCACACATTATGGTGTGTTTCATCATGAGAACTCTCGGCAGTTGAGCGTCTAACATAGACTGTGAAACGGCTTAAAACACGACACAAACTCCGTAAAAGATACCCCTACATTCATTGATGTCAAGTAACAGCAATTCTGAGTCGTTCTCACCACCAAGTAAGAGGCCAAGGACTTGTGAGATACCAAACGGTCTACCAGAGCAAGTGAAAAACGGGGTTAGTGTCAGATAGCGTGTGTATTTCGTAAGGCCTATATAATACTACGTTGCATATGCGATAAATAGGTTACAGGTGACTCTTATCCCATTTCAGTTTTTACATATAGATTGTTGACGAAGAATAAGTGCTAATGACAAAAAGCGTTCCCAACAGCCAAAAACTAAGCTTAGACAGCATCCTTAAATCTTATCATAAGGTCTCGGAAGATGCAGCCGTGTTCTCCAAAGAAATAGTCTTTGTATCATTCATGTTATAATTTTATATTTTATGTCAAATTTCTTGAAATAGTAAGAGCTTTCTTTAAGTTTTACAACAATGGTGTACTGGTTTTACATTATTTTACCCATTTTGGAGCATTTTTTATTATTTAGTGATTATGACTCATCTTAGGGCTACATGACTCAGTATCTTTTATTTCTTCCCCATTATTCTTTCAATTCCACTCTATTCTAAATTATCAGTACTGCAATCCGTCAGTGCCATAGAATAAAGTATCTCTGTAGTAGCTGATGCCATAGAATATTTTTTGCATTATTTGATGGCAGAAACACAAGAAACCAAGACCATGTTTAAGCTATGCATACTATCGAGTCAGACGCAGCTGAAGTATTTTTCAGTTGCTGTATAGAAATTTTAAACTGAAATAATGCTCTTTGATAGTATAGTCCTGAAATCAGCATTTTGGTATTTGCATGCTGCTGTTGCAATGTAGAATATGTATTGTGAAGTAGAAAGTTAGGTTTGTTTTCTTGAGAAATTAGAGCAAATTTGGGCCTAGACCTAAGACCACAAGAGCTCTCTATGGATATAGTACAATCTTGATTGGATTCAGTGTGGTTTTTTAGGATTAAGGTGAATGCCAGTCAAGCATGCAGCTGGAGGAAATGTCCTAGGGGAAAAACCTGCTGGTACCATCACCTTAACAAGCCAAAGACCTTATTTAATTTTTCAAATGTCTGTGTCAATAGTTCTATTAGGGGGCAAAGCCATCCAAACCCTTTTTTAATCTGAGGACATTGCCACCTGTGCCCCTAGCAGTTATGTGCCCGATCCCATTTCAATATCAACAATATGAGCAATTTATTTATAGCAGGAAAAAGAAATTAAGATAGAAAAATTACTGCTAATGAAGACCTACTGGCTTAAAAAATTAAAATATATTACAGGTATAAAATAGAAATTGATACATATGTTAGGTACCCAACCTGTGGTATAAATATTTTGCAAAGTCTACAGTTGCAGTTCTCACCCATCCAACATTTAATGTGGCTTTTCAAAATAGGAAGCGTGCTTGCTTGTTTGATTATATTTGGTAAAATCGACCAAAGTCTATTTCCAAGGAAGGATATAGTCTCAATTCCATATGTTGTCGAGTCGTTACCATGCCTTAGATCGTAACCAGTTTTCGGATCAGCGAAAATTTCCTTCATGAAAGGAGGACTTGAGTCAGACTTTCCATTTTGCCTACTTCAGTAAATTATGCAATATTACTTCTTTGTTGCTTTATAGTTTTTGTCATGAGCAATTCTTTGAAATTTTTGGACACAATGAAGGGTCTGGAGTTCAATGAAAATAGAAGGAAGCTTATTGTAAGATGACTAATCAACAAAACCATTCAAGTGATGTACTATATTTTCTGCTTTAGAACTAAAGACTTGTTGAATCCAGAACTGTTGAACTTTTGAGACTTACTAAAGCTTGTATAGACTATAATATTATTCTAGCAAACTAATTGTAAACTGTACTGGCTAGCTATAAACTAGATTTACATTTGTATGTGTAATTTTATCATGAATAGCAAGTTTAAAGGAAGTTATTTTGTTTTGTTCTTTGTTATGAATTTTTATAATATTATTTTTTGTTTGTCACAATGGTATGACTTTGATGGTATTCTAAAGCCTTGAGGAGCACATTCCCATCCCTTGTTGATGAATGGCTTGAAATGATATCAGTGAGCCCAAATCTTCATTGTTGACTTAATTCAATTGAACTGCCACAAGGTCACAAACAGTTTCTGAACATTGAATTTGTTTCTATCATTGAATAAGCCCCAAATGCCAAATAGGATCCTAATGTGGAGGTATAAGACTTAAATTTGCACATGTTCCTTAACCTGGAAGCTTGGATTTGATATTGGGATTCCTGTGTCAAGGAGATTAATCATAGCTAATCCAACTTTTTCTTAAAATTAGTATATGTCATTTCCTTTCATTCCATTCAGTTCTTTTACCTATGTCAGCTGCACAGTTAATACATTGATGTAGAAGGAGGGGTTGTGGGAATAGTGGTGATGCCAGAGAAGAAATGCTGGGGGGGGGGACTAGTGCTACCAAAGTGCTGAAAGTAAGTGGTGTCTAAGAATTTTAATAGACAACACCTATTGCACTGGCTGAAATAGTCTAAAAAATATGAGGTCATGGATATTATTGAATGTGCTGATAGTGCATAAGAAATTCAGGTGCCAAAGGGGGCTCAGTAAAATTATGGGGGCTACAGCCCTCCAAGCCTCCCTCTGGTAGAACTGAAGTGCTCATTCAAGAAACAAGTTACTGTTCAGATGACATTGAAAAAGGAAAATGTGTTGTTTCTGCAATTGAAGCAACACATGTATAGGAGATATGTGGAGGGAGGATGTGTATAAAGAAAGTTTTTGATTAAGAAGCAGTGAGGGAATGAAAGATATACACAAATTTAGATATAGGTAAAAGTTTTGAAAACATCACAGAGTTGTAGTATACATTGAAAGAAGTAGCTTGTGGAAAACATTACTGCTGGTGGTTGATGATAGCAAAATATGAGAGTTGGTGTTTGACTTGTTATGAAACTGGGAGCAGTGATACAATTCAGAGCAAGGGCAGAGGAAGTATTATGCCAATTATGACATATGAAAGTCACATTAGAATTTTGATGGGCAGTTTGAAGAGGAGTAGAAGAATCCTTGTTAAAGTAGCTAAGAATGAATATAGCTGAATTCAACCCTATTGTGAGAAAACTTGGCACATTTAGGTAAAAGAAAAGTGTCTCATATATATATATATATATATATATATATATATATATATATATAT
>OLMO02000001.1:6770005-6786336 GCA_900291935.2 Cassiopea xamachana | reverse complement strand
ATATATATATATATATATATATATATATATATATATATAAACACACACAGTATTTTCCAGGAAGTCAAAAGGTTCTTCTATACCCGGAAGTGGATGATTGATTTAATAGACAATGAGCTTTTGCATGAAAGAGAGGAAAGTGAAAGTGGATGTTATTGTTTAAATATGGTTAACAATGGATATAGCAGACGTTGTTAAAGAAGTTGATATTGCAAGTTGACAGACCTTTTGGGATAGTTAGTTCATCTTGAAGGGAAAGTAAGTAATATATTGTTTATTTTGCTGCAGAAGAATAATGACCAAGGAGGAGAATAATGCAGAATCACTCCCTCATGCAGGTCTGGTTCATATTATCTGGACAGGGAAGAGGATTTCTTAGGAAAAAGGCCATTTACTACCAGTAGAGCTGCTATATTAAAATGCAAATGGGAGGCCCATATCCTATTTACATTTTGAAAGTACTTATGCATGCACTATGTAGAGGTGATAAAATTGCAGGGCTATTGGAAAACAAGGAAAAACAAGAAATTGTTGAGGAGAGTAGCAGAAGAATTTGGAACAAGTTTAATAGATGAATGTTCACCACAAACCAGTAAATGCATTTGATGTATGCTGATTGTATGGTGGTCTTTCTGATGCTGCTTTTGTACACTTGAGCTCATGGTGAAACTTTCAACAAAAATAGTTTTTCTACAAGTAGCTCGTCCTTGCTGCAAGAGATTTATGAGAAATTTGGTAGTTCTTGCTATGCCTTTTGAATACATGATAGAGGATAGAACTTGTGGATTGTTGATAGGGCTTTACCAAAGTATAGTTACAAGGCCTTACAAATTTCATGTTATAGATATTTGCAACAGTCAATGGATACGGCATGAATCAATTTTGGAAATTATACTCATTGTTTTTAGGATTGGTTAAGTGCCATTCCAGTGAATCGTAGTATTTTGTTGCTATTGGACTCTGCCTTGACAAATGCTGCAAGTGGCCAAGAATACCTAGCAGGAAAGGCCTTTTTACTTGAATGCAAGCCACTTCAAATTTGGGTAGTTTTGTCCTTCCCTACCACTACATCTTTGCCAGTCTGCATGTTAAGTGAAACATTGTGTCTTTTTATCATAAGTGGGACCATTCTTTTGTTCTTTGACTTATTTGGTAGCTTGGAAAACTTTTAACAGAGTTACTCATGGAAGCATCCAAATGTTGCCTGTAAAGCTCTTTAGCAAAAAATTTGGTAATCAATATCTTAAAGGCCTGTTTATATGGGGAATATGCTTCACCTATTAGATCATGGGCTGACAAGTGATATTTCTCCTTCCTATAGAATGCTTTGCACTTTTTGAGTTGTTTTTATATGGCAAACACCACTTCACTTGACACCACTGGTATAGTGAAATGTCACTTCATGGGGGTGACATTTCACTGAAGTGAAGCAATTTTTTATATATAAACACAAATATAGCAGCGATGTGAAGTTAATTGGCTTATTGTGTGTATTGTTTGCCATATAACCACAACTAGAAATGTGCAAAGACCATGGTCTGAAAGAAAAAGTATTTTTGTCCATATGAAAAGACCCTAAAATTTGCTTTGCCTGGAAGTGCAGGGTCTCATAGATGAAGTGTTTTTGCTCATATAAACAGGGCCTAAGACATCCTATGGTTTGCCTATAATTGCTTCCAGCAGAAGATATAGAGAGTAGTGGATGAATGCTGGATACTGGCAGATAATAGCACCCAACTTTCTCTACAAAGAGGTGAGAAAGAGGAAGGAAAAAAGAAGAAAACAGAAAGAGAATAGAGGAGGAAAGAAGGAAAGAAAAGGAGATAAGGAGAGACTAGATAAATGTAAAAAATAGTGAAAAACTTAATTTTGAAGTTTCTTTGCAGGAGATCAAACTTTTGTTCATGTCTATTTGGAGGTGGTCAGTAATCATGCCTCCATTTGGCACAACCACACCTGTGTCTTTGTATTTCTTGGAGTATTCAAATCTAGAATGTTTGGTAACATTTCATTTCTATATGTGCTTGTTTCATTATGAATGTTTAACGATGATATATTTCTTTTTCAGATTTCAAAAATGGCTCCAGCAGATGGAGAGATTGATGAGGGTTTATATTCCAGACAATTGTAAGTTGCTTCTTGTAAGCTATGAACTGTAACATATCACCATTAGCATATCTGAGTTGCTAGTTTGAGCAGTTATTGTCTTTGCATCAGGTGCAAAGAATTTTGATATCCATTGCTTATTGGCTATCTTCTACATATTTATTTGACTTCTATTATTGTATAGGATTTTCTTAGAGATCAGTTACCTGGTATAAAATGCCTGTTTGATATTTTGCTCAAAGTGGGGTGATAGAGTAGTGTCTTTGTTTGTTTTCCAATTTCATTGCTTCTTGTATTTTACAAACTGCCAATTCATTAATTGTTTATAGGTATGTTCTTGGTCATGAGGCCATGAGAAAAATGGGAGCATCAAATATCCTTATATCAGGAATAAATGGTCTAGGTGTTGAAATTGGTGAGTTGTATTTTGTTCTGATTTGTTTGTAGAAAAAGTAGTGAATTTGCAATGAATATTTTTGTAGCATATTGCTCATTGTTCCCATTTATAAAGTTATCCTTTCCATAAAGAGATTCATATCTGAGATTTGTAGAGAATGTGATAGCTACTTCCCAATATTTCGTACCCTCTCCCTCCCCTGCCATCTCCTTAACTCATCATTCCTCTCTATCATTCTCATCCCCTCCCTTTCTCTTACCCTCATTTCCTTTTCCTTTATACATGAAGCTGAAGGGGAATAAACAATAGTTGATGACAAAATCGGAAAGGGTGTTTTGTTTACTGAGTAGTAGTATGGACAATTTGAATACAAATAGTAGAATTTTAAATACTGAGTATTCAGCATCCAATATTCGAGTAAATTCAGATGATATCAAATATTTGAAGAAATCAAATGCTTTATCATAGCTAGAACATCCATTTCAACACTTAGAATTGCATCNCTCAGTTCTCACTTTACTGAACAGAGTGCCATGCATAGTCAGTATTATATGATAAGTAAACTGTTAGTGGCATTGCCTTGCAACACCTACTCAAATAAACACAACACCTTTGTAAAAAACTGTTGAAAAAAGCACTGATAGTTATTCCAAGTTTTCTGGCCAGCTACATCTAACAGATTGAGCACCCCATAAGTTCTCTTCCTGTTTATGAAAACAATATAAAGTAGAAAATATGAAAAGTAGGCTAGTTGAAGCAATGCATGCCAATGGCAAATCTGGCCAATGATGTTTAGTGGTAATGCTAGTACAAAAGATTTGTGGGATAAAGACAAGAAAATGAGAAAAAGGTACAAATGATCTGCCTCCAAACTACCACTTGTGCTCTTGAAATAGAAATTTATTTGGTTCATATGGACAGCTGCTGACCTTATTTCCTACTCATAGGAAGGAATTCTCTTAGATAAGAACAAAATATGAACAAAACAGTTTTTTCAAAGAAATTTTTGAATTTTGAACAGCTAAAAAGCATTTAAATATTTAAATATTCAAATACTAAGCTATTGACCTTGCCTTGACTACTAATTAGGGCTATGTACACAATGGCAAATAGCAAAGTGATCAGATACCTGAAAAGCAATGTTGTTGCTCTGTGTTGCTCTCACTCTGATGCACTTTTCTGTAGTTTTATTAGCTTCACTTTGCTATTTCACTCGCAATGTATATTTAGCTTAATATGCCTGTGTAAATTTTAATGTGTATTTCATATCTACCCAACAGCTAAGAATGTAATTCTTTCTGGTGTTAAATCTGTAACTCTTCATGATAAAGATGCATGTTCAATGAAAGATCTGGCATCACAGGTAAATAGCATAAATTTTTGTAGGCTTTCCTTGCTGCCCTTTTTTGACTATTCTTCTTTCTTTATTACTTTATTTCATCTCACTCTTGGTTGCTTTAAACTTATTTTTAACACCATCTTAAATGATAGTCAANATTTTGGTTTCTGAAGCTTCCTGGCTGAATACGAGAGTGCTTAAATGTCAGATATGAAGTTTTTGTAATTGAGAAATTGACAGCTTATTGAGATGTAGTATTAATCATTGTTTATTTCAATAATAACTAAGATGAAAGATGTTCCTTGTCTACACTTTTGATGTTGGGTTTTTTCCAGTTTTATTTAACAGAGCAAAGCATGAATGTAAATAGAGCAAAAGCATCAATAAAGAAGCTCTCAGAGCTTAATAGCTATGTTCCAGTTAATTTGCATGAAGGGGACTTGCAGAATGATTTTTTGATAAACTTCCAGGTAAATGAATTATTTTAAAGTTTTCCTATCTGAGTCTATGTTGATGATATCCTTGTTGAATAAATTATGTTGATATGGAATGTTGTGTTCTTCTTCAACATAGATTACTATAAAGATATGTGATCTCCATTTCAAACAGTTTCAGTTACTTTCAGGCTACAAGTTTTTTTTATAATAAAACCGTCATTTTGCCTGAGCCTCAATTTTCTTAACTTTTCCCGAAATTGAGTCTAGGATTTTCTTAAAGTTTTCTTAACTTTTACTGAAATAAACTGGCAAAAATGGTTTACAATTTCGTTAGTAATATTGTATGCTTGAATTTGGCGTTATTACATTTTGAATGCAATAACGGCAAAATATTGATTTTTGGCCAATAAAAACAGTAAATTGTGGAAATTGAGCCTCATGATTTTCTAAGATTTTCTTAAGATTTTGACCATTTGAGCCTCATTTTCTTATAAACTTTTTTCTAATAAAAAACGTGTGTTATGCCCTTTGAGTTGTAATATTTTTTTGTGCTGTAGTTTCATTTACCATAGAGTTTAGTCTATATTGATATTGTTAAATCTATAATTTTAAGTTGAGCCTATGGAACACATTATCAATAGCAAGATTCCAACACCCCCTTAATATCCTTGGAAGTTCTTGATAATTGTTAGAAATCCTTAATTAATATCAAATTTATTAAAACCTTATTAAGTCTCTTTAAAAGTACCCTTTCCAGTAGCCTTTGTGATGTTTTGGTAAGGGGGGATTTGATGTGCCAAATTTCATAGCAATGGATTAGAATAGTTCTTAGTTTGATAGGGCCAATTTTATGTTCTTTTTTGTTGGCTAGGAAGGAGCTAAGAAAGCAAAAATTCCTTAGATCTCCTTACTTGCTGTGGGCTTTTGTTGCAAAAAGTTCTTAGTTTGATAGGGTCACTCGTAGGTTTTTGTTGGTAAGGAAGGAACTAAGAAGACGCAGGCTTAAATCTCGTTACTTATTTTGGGCTTTTGTTGCAAATAGGCTTTATTCTCCTTGAAAATTACTAGAAAGCAGAGTTATACCAAAGTAGGGACTGTGGAGGTATCATACCCCCTACTTTTTGCGGAAGCCATAGGTAATCAATTACCTTGCCATTAGTCATTTGGCTTATTGGTAAAAACTGACATTGTGATCTTTGCTCGTCTGTAATTCTGGGAGATTTAGTAGCCTGTCAGTAAATTTCCATTGCTGCACCCCCACTCAAAGTTCTTTGGCATGCCACCGCTATAATGTCTCCCTTTTTCTCCTTGAAACCCATATTTCTTAATTAAAGAGAACGTGGCAATTCCTGACTAGGCTTCTCATCAATTATAAACTTATATTTTGTTGGAAGACAATCGAAACCTCCTTCAAGTTGGTGGGTGAGAACAACAGTAATCAGATTTCCTAGTTGTGCAATTGAACAAGTTTCATGTTTTCACATATAAGCAGTTTGTAACTCATTAATATTGTATTTTCAGTACGTAGTCCTTTCAAAATGCAATCAGAATACTTTGATTCTTTATCCATGTATCATAGCATTAAAAGCGAAAGAAATTCTCAAATTGAAGGATAATAGCTTTGGTGCTTTTATCGTCACATTTATATAGCATTCTATCGCATTTTTATTCCACGTGAACTAATTTGTATGAGAAGGAAGGAGCTTACTGCTACTATGTTCGAAAAGAAAAGCAAAAATGTGTTGTTATTGTTGTTGCCATCGTGGTTTTGTAAATTCCTCATTAGCAACCTGAAGATAACCAGACCAGACAGGTAAAGGGACATTTATATCATACGTAACGCTAATTTTGTCATTTTTCAGACCCTAACCCCTCCTCTGTAATGAACTGCAACACAAGACTCGATCCCCCTCCTACCGTAACATGAAAAAGTCGCATCACCCCCCTACTTATGGTCTTCTTTACATTGTCAATCATATCAACGGATAAAGTACACCAGCCTGCTGTCAGATTGGTTACAGGGAGCCCAAAACAAAGGGATATGTGTATACTTCTCCAGCCGTTAGATCTACTAGTTATCATCAAACTTCCTCAAATGTACGAATGGTTAATTAAAGATCAGGTATTTTGGTGAAAGGAACACGCATGTGTTCACATATTTGTTCTCGTGAATATGTTTGACAGGAAAAGAGCATGTTCCAGACGAAACTAGGCATTTTTCATTGTTGAAAATGGCTGGCCTGAAAGGTCTCCAGCGCTGCGTAACGGCACTATATAAACCCCCTCCCCCTCCGATTTTTTCGTAACGCTTGGTAGCAACTGAAGGGACCTCCCTCCCCCCTAGAGGTGCTACGTAACAGGTGGATGATCCCTAAGAGTGTGAATCGCACGCATGACAGATATTATGCGTGTGTTGTGCTACACACATGGTATTTTCCTTTTGACGAAGACTGCATAGGTTAGTGATTGATCACTGTGTTGATTTATTATATTTTTGAGTAACTGTAATCTTCTTATACCCTTAGGTTATCGTTTTGACTAATTCAAGCCTAGATGAACAATTGAGAATTGGTGCATTTGCACATACAAATGGAATTAAGTTTGTTATTGCTGATACTAGAGGTCTTTTTGGGTATGAGTTTTACAGCTTCGCTAACTAAACTGTGGAGCTATTATGTTTGTGAGGATAGCATATAATTAGTGCCTACATTCACTTTCTTCACTGCTTGTAAATATGTATAATATTAGTTAATTGATTTATTCTCTTGATCACAGTTATCTAGTATTTTTCGCTGGCATTTTATTGATAACATTTTTGGCTAACATCTAGCACAGTTATCTAGTATTTTTGGCTAGCAGAAGATACGTGATTCTTGTCACAAACAGATAATTAGCACTATAAATTGTTCTTGCTGCTTTTGCATGCCCATTTGAAGAGAAATTTCTCAGCTTGAAACTTAGTGTTGAAAAGCACTTTGGCTGCAGCAAATAGCTTTTTATGGTATCCTATTTTCATCGCCTCAATATCATCAACAGCCACATAATGCAAGCAGCCTTATTTATTCAGATGAAAGTAATAAATACATTGCAAAAATTTGTTTTTATTTACATTTTGTTTGTAATTTTGTTTCTAGTCAACTATTTTGTGATTTTGGTGAAACATTTGTTGTCAGTGACGTAACTGGAGAACAACCCCTAAGTTACATGATTGCCTCAGTTAGCAAGGTAAATTCGCCTTTTTTGTAGTGAGAAAAAATTTAGGTTTACAAGAATTCTTTTAATTCTACCATGCGTATTTTCTGCTCCTACTATGGATTGTAGCTTTTGCATTTACCTTTGATATCATTCGCCGGTTTTTAGTTATGGCAGTACAGAAGATTTTCCAAAGATGTGAAATTCTTTAGAAGAATCTTTCGTTTGTGACATTGTTCTATTTCATTGGTCGTTATCTTGAATAGTTCTTAAGTAATTTCTTCCTCTACTGTTGCAGGACAGAGAAGGAGTTGTTACGTGTTTGGATGAAACGCGTCATGGGTATCAAGACGGAGATCATGTTACTTTCTCTGAAGTTAAAGTAAGAGCTGCAAGTTTTCATTATCTACAGTAGCTCGTACTGGGCGAGGTGGCAGAGCGCATGCCTCCCGTGCTGAAGGTCTACAATTCAAGTCCGACTCGATGCCCTGACTGAATGCTCCTTTCTGTTCACCCAGCAGCAAATGGGTACCTGGTGGCAGCACTGGGGAGATAAAGACGGTGAGGAAAGGAACTGGCCACCCTACCTCACATGCCGATGGCTCAGGATAAGTGTCCTCTCTACCAGGCACTTCCCCTACGTACGAAAGTGTACGGGGGGGTCTATCTTTTTTACTATAGCCAGTATATGAATGCCCGCATAAATTTGTTTGCATTTACATTTAGTATTCTTGATTACTTTTTTTATGATAGATTTTCCTAATTGGGAAACAATTTACACAACTTGAGAGTTCAACTATTCGGATTATCTCTATATGTGCATGATTGCAATCTTGAGTATTTGTTGAATGCTGTTTAGTTTGGAGTGCCCTTGACCACTGCTTTTAGTGAATGATTCTTCCTCTTTTTTCAAAATCTTTCCTACAATTGATGAAATTGGCATTTGAAAACTTGGCTATATCTTCTATTGAATTTTAGGGGATGAAAGAATTGAACGGATGTGAGCCTAGAAAGATTAAAGTTCTTGGTGTGTAAATATATCAATAGAAATTTTAAACAAAATCTTAATTGTTAAAGGTGTGAAATAGTTGTATTTTAGTACAGCTTTGTTGAATATTTGGGAATTCAGTGCCTAAGTCTTGCACTTGAATAGCCAATGATTAAGCTGCAAATCCTCATTTGGAATTAAGTAACAAAAAGTAGAAAGGTGCAGAATGTTTCTAGATTCAGGATTAAAATTCTTTAGAGATGTTCAGCTGACAGTTTTTCCAGACAAAAGTGGCTGGCTATGTGGTGTTTTGTAGACCTTTGATATTAACGGTTTCATATTGTTATTAATGAAAGATTTATTTGTTTAGTCAATGAAAGATTTATTTTTAATATTTGAAATTCAAAGACACCTAAACTGCTATTTGATGCTGTATTGTTTTGCATTGATAGGACCGTATACTTTTTCAATCGGAGACACAACTGACCTCACTGATTATGTTTCTGGTGGTATAGTGACTGAAGTGAGAATGCCAAAAGTTCTGAAATTTGTAAGTGATGCATTGTTTTTCAAACATATGCATTTGTTTGTTGATTTGCTAAAATCCTCCCCCCTGCTAAAATTACATTTTCATCGCCAAATCAGGATAGTCAGCCCCCCTCTCATCAGAAAGTCCCTCTTGCCTCTTATGATATGCTCTCAATTCTTGGTGATTAAAACTGGTTGTTTATTGACACTATTTGCACAAAGGAGCAATGTAGACCAGGGTCGGGAGATTTTAACACTAAGCCATTCTATGTAGCAGCTGTTGAAAGTTTATTTAAAGTTTGACGGCGTGCTATTTGTTGATTGTTATTTTTGAAGTGAATTTTTATATCTGCCTCATTCATTGCCATTATTTATAGATTAGCATTTTTAGTTCTATGGTTTTGTTTCGCTTTGTTTATGTGCATTAAGAATGGCTTCGTTTTTGTAGAAATCACTCCCTGCGTCTTTGGAGGAACCAGAGCATTTCATAACAGATTTTGCTAAATTTGATAGGCCTGGGCAATTGCACGTAGCATTTCAGGTTTGTACTTCGCTTATCTGAAGATTTGTCACTTTCAGAATGTAGTTTTTGCTTTGTTGCTTAACTATGTTTTCTTAAGAAGCTTTTTGTTGAGTAGTAGACTCAGTGCTGATAGATAGAGCAGCATTAGCAAGCAAGGGTAGTAAATAGTATTCCCCCGAAAGTTTAAGAGACTCTCAAAGATCTTCACCATTTCACATAATTTTTTCATTTTGTATTATGCTTTTTTATGTTGAGTGTTTAACTGCTAAGCAGGCAATGGTTTTGATACGACAAAGAAGTGCCTTGAGTAGCGGTGTTTTGCATCGGCCCCGTTCATTATTGTTTTTCTCGATCATAGGCATTGCATAAATATGAATCAAAGTACAATGAGCTACCAAAATCTAGAAACAAGGTGAGAGTGGTTTGGAAATATTGGATATTTTGTCTAACCATGATATCTTCAGTCTCGATTTACATCATTTTGATGGCCTTACTAATTTTCAGAATGAATAAAAATGAAGTATCTGGTAGTTTACTATACTTTTTTCGTGTTATCCTTAAAGAGATAAACTAATTGATTGAATCACTGATTGATTGATCAATTGATTGAGTAGTTGGCCGATTGATTCATCAATTGATGGAGTGTTTGATTCAGTGATTGATTGATCAATTGATTGATTAGTTGGCCGGTTGATTGATCAATTGATTGATTCTTTGATTTCAGGCCATATTTATGTATTTGTGTAAGAGATTGGTGATCATGCTAAAAGTCTGCAGCCCTTGATTGTTAGAAGTAGATTTATAAAATTCAAGAAACCTCATTCATGAGTTCTCTTTTTTGTTTCATTGTAGGAAGATGCTGATAAATTTATTGAAGTTTGTAAAAAAGTCAATGAAGAAGCAAAGAATAAGGTGAGTTACTAACATTGTTTTGAGTGTTTTTCTATCATTTCAGCAAAACAGAATTTTTATTCAATACTACTATGAATATAATAGCGTATTTCAAATAGTTGGGGTGCGCCCCTCAAGGAGGCATGATGCAATGCTAGAGGGGGCGCGTATGAGCCCGTTGAACAGCTGTACATCTACTATTTTTATAGATACTGGTCTTATTTATAGTGAGTGAGGGTGTGGAATATTTTCTCTTTCCATGGGGAGGGGGGCTTGGCAAAAAGCAATTGAGAAGCACTGATATAGTATAATCAAAAGTTGCCCTTATCGTGTGTTATGAAGCAGTGAAGGCACATCAAATCTCGCAATTTTACATCATGAAGTAAAGAATAACTATTGCTAGTATAACAATGCCATTAGGTGTCCAAACCCAAAAGTTCATATATCACAGCAGTGCTTTTAACATCTGTGCCAAGGATTGAATTGAATCATAGAATTCTGGTTTTGTATGGAAGCATTTGTCTTGGTAGGTCGATGCTCTTGATGAAAAGCTCCTAAGAGAATTCGCGTATCAGTCTCGCGGAAATTTGTGTCCAATGCAGGCAGTAATTGGTGGAACAGCAGCGCAGGAAGTGATGAAGGTAGGTGTATGAATTGATATCAGTAATGAATTGATACAAGCACTGTTTTACTTTTTATTTGTAAATTATTGCTCATTGTTTACTTTAGAATGAAATGGTGCCTTTCGTCTTTCCTGGGAGGGGCGTGCTATCACCGTCATACGCAAAGGTACACGCCTCCTGAACTAGTACGCGTGCTTTTCATATTTCTGTTTTTATCTAGGTTCAGGAAGTGAAGAAATTAACTGAGGGATGAAGATTTTATGGCCCTGTCGTGTTTTAATGAAATTTTTGAGCAAAAAGTACTCCATCGCTGTGCATGGCACACACCCCAATTTCAGGGGTGTGAAATGCCACAAATGTTGGTAGTTTCTTCCCATGAATGTCACAATTTTCCTAGAAAGCTGCTTGGGGAGAAGGAAAGTTGCATGTAGGAGAGTCTGTGGATTATTGCCCAATCTCATTGCGCTTTTCTTCGAGCGTTTTTCCATTGGTCTACCCTCTTCCTAGTAGAATTTGTACTGTAATGGTTGGTTCTCGCGTATGATAACGTTTGTTTCTTGTTCTTGTTATATAGATACTTGCTTCCCTCGAAGTTGTCAATAAATTGTCCGTTTCTTTGTAGGCTTGTAGTGGGAAGTTTCATCCAATCAAGCAGTGGTTCTATTTCGATAGCCTCGAATGTCTGCCCGAGAATGAGGCAGAAATGCCAACTGAAGAATTATGTAAGGCGCAGAATTGTAGATATGATGGACAGTTAGCTGTGTTTGGGCATCAATTTCAAAGAAATCTTCTTTCTAGCAAGTACTTCATTGTAAGTGTTGAGTTTTCTTCGGTTTTCTTTTGAGTAGCAGGAAATGCACAGGTCCATTTGGATGACGGCTGTGGTAGTGATTTTGGGATTATGTTTGCAAACTCTTGACTTAGTTTTTTCATTATTATCTTACCTTAAGCGAAGATGGGAAATGCTTTGCTATTTTTCTTCATGCAGTAACGAAACAAAATAGAAAGCAAATTATTTTCTTTCCAAAAGAAGCCTCAGTAATGTAGAATGAAGAGTTAATTTAATGAAAAGGCTGAGATTTGAAACAACTTGCTTTGGATCAACAACATCAACCAATGGCTCACTCACTAATGGCCAATTTGCAAATTGCACTCATATCAAAGCCATACACATTAGACATTGAAGTTTCATTTTTCCATCAAATAGATTGTATAATTGGTAGTACAACTTGCCCTTAACCGTGTTCAGAGGGTGATTTTGAAGTCAAGTATTCTTTTATTTGATAATCTAGGAACAATGTACCATATTACAATTGAAATTTGTACAACACAAAAGTTAGCGATCTTACTTAAAAAGAACACACGTTTTACTTGAGTAGAATTCATTTCTGACTTAATTGCTCATTTCCATTCGAGATATATAGTAAATTATTCTCTAATTTGTGATACATTTTATGACTAGAATTGTTATTGTTCTTTTTGTATTACTTCAAAATTTCGCTGCTCTCAAAATTTCACTTCCAAATTGCATTTCAAGTTACACTTACAAAATTGCATTTGAAAATTTCGCTTTCAACCCTATCGTCATATTTACACTTCAAGACATCAGTTCAAAATACGGATTAAAATATCACTTCCATATTATACTTCCGAGTTACATTCTAAATTTCTGGTCAGATTCAAGTTCTAATTACTTTACTGTACATAAAACTAGTTGATGGAATTGATTATGATTTTATAATGATGATGATGATGAAATTAGTACTTATTGAATAGAGAAAATTCACTTTACTCTTTCTAACAAGGTTCCCACACCTCATAAAAATCCTAAAATATCCTAGAGAAAGAGAGCTGTCCTAAAGGTTTCAAAATTTTCAGAAATCTTTTAGCTGCTCTCCTAAATTTTTCCTAAATTTGTCATAAGTTGAATTTCTCTTCAGCAGTTATGTTGCTTGATAGATTATTTTGTGATAGTTTATGATAATAAGAATAGTCAAATCATCAATTTCTCAAATTCTACCATGAATGTATTGTTTTTTGAATAGGTATAATGACTATTTCTGCTATAACAAACGTATGATGGCCATTTACTCTATTTATATCATGTCATTTGAGTGATCTTTTATCCATCATTTTCCCAAAAACACTTCCACACTTATCGATTTTCTCTGGAATCTGCAAAACCACCTAAAACCCCTGTTCTGAGCTCACAGGCATTACAAATGATAATAAGTAAGGCAACATTTACGTGGATAAATCCGATTGCAGGTCGGTGCTGGTGCTATTGGCTGTGAACTGTTAAAGAATTTTGCAATGATGGGCATTGGCAGTTGCCCAGAAGGAAAAGTCATAGTCACTGATATGGACACGATAGAGAAATCAAATTTAAATAGGCAGTTTTTGTTTAGACCTGAAGATGTACAGGTAATGTGATTTAATGGAGTTTATGAACGATTTTTCGCAGTTGGAGCTAGCGTACCAGAATATTTTAATTGAATTACAAGATTCTGTACCTTAAAGAGACCAAATTTGCTTTAATGACAATGTACTTGAAGATTGTTTCACTTTGATGTAATAGAGAGCAACTAGCATTCTAAGGATAGAACTGTTTCAAAACTGAGCAATGTTATGCATACTCTATTTTCAAGGAATGTTTTGAAGTAGTGAAAGGAAGTGTGCTCATATTTCTACAGGTTCCATAGTAGCATAATCCCTTACGTGACTTATAGATGATGCCAGTGAAAGATACAGACAGAAGTTTGCTAGATAATTGCAATTAGTGGTTATCACCTTGAAGGAATTTCTTAACCATGTACCTATATACAATTTGCAAATTGTTTTTAGAAAATGAAGTCGGATACAGCTGCTAAAGCTGTAAAAGCAATGAACCCTGATATAAATATTCACGCACATCAGAACAGAGTGGGTCCTGACACCGAAAGTATCTTTTTCATATACACATGAAAGCTCACCATATATTCAATCATGTAATTTTTTCTTTACCTAGTATCTTCAATTACCTTATGCCTCTTATTACCTTAGAGATTTTATACGCAGTTCGGAACTTCGTTTTTGTAATACTTGGATGCAATGATGCTGTAAGGATAGCGATAGTTTAAAGAGTTCTTCATACTCTGTTCCATTCAGCTTTTATTTTATTGCAAGGACTGATCTTCTCTTCTCTTCTTAAGATGGTTCATACTTTTGTAAAAATTTGGTTCTTGTTAAGATGGCTAGCAGTCGCCACGCTTTGCATAATACTTTACGCCTTGGCCTAACGAAGAACTACCAGTAACGAACTACTCTTGTTGCTTTCTGTTATAATGCAAGTCAAAGACTAATCTATCTGAATTAGACTTTCATTACATATGACAATAACTGAACGCTATAATACATGGCACGTCAAGTTCACAATACACGTTGACAGAACAACACATTGCCCAGAAGTTGTGTTTACTACATATAACAGGACTCAACAGGAACGCAAGACTGAAACACGCAACATGATAACTATAGTAACACGAAATACAGCACATAACTAAATACGTTACATTCTCTTGCTGATTGTTATTTTTGGTGTGTTATTTTATTATTGCATTGTAAGATATCAGCACTTTTTGTCTTATTGATAATTATGACGGTATTAAACGTAATTGATTAGTTTTTCAGTCTATGCCCGTTAAGCATAGCTTTATGTGAGGGCTCCTATAGATACCACCTTAATTTTATCATATTATTAGTCTTTTCCTGTAATTTGGTGAGAACCGCCCGGAAAGGAGAGAGAGAGAGAGAGAGAGAGAGAGAGAGAGAGAGAGAGTGAGAGTTAAGAGAGTTAAGAGAGTTAAGAGAGTTAAGAGAGTTAAGAGAGTTAAGCGAGATTGGAGAAGCGTAAAGATTGTAGAGCGAAAGCAATTGTGCTATAGTAGAACAGGAATTTCATTGCTATCAAAGTTTTCTTTGTTTCCTTGGAGAAGTTGAAGTATCTTTCGAGTTCAAACCTTTGCGAACAAGCGTGCCTTTGGAAAGTGGTTGATGAATGCATTTTGACCACTCTAACATTTATAAAGAATTTATAAATAGTTTGAATGTTTGATATTGGTATATTCCTTAGCACTAACATAGACACGTATAATGACAACTTCTTTGAGCTGCTCGACGGTGTTGCAAATGCCTTGGATAATATTGACGCAAGTATGCAAATGGATTCGTTATGTTTCTACATTACATATTACGCTAGTATTGTACAAAATTTGACCTCCATAGATGTTATAGATATAGTGAACTACAATAGAGTTTATTGAAGTTCGATATGCCACCTGGACATTTATTTGAAATATACGTTTGTTTATAAGAAAACCATAATTTTGCATGAGTCTCAATTTTCTTAACTTTTCCCAAAATTGAGCCCAAGATTTTCTTAAATTTTTCTAAACAGCTGAAATCAACTGACTAAAATGGGTTACACTTTCGTTCTCAATATATGTCTACTTGAATTTCATCTTTAGCATTTTGAATGCAATATCGACGAAATATCGATTTTTGGCCAATAAAAACACTAATTGTTGGAAACTGGACCTCGTGATTTTCTTAAGATTTTCTTAAGATTTTGACCATTTGAGTCTCATTTTCTTATAAACGTTTTCCTTATGAAAAAACATGTAAGTCTCAAGCAACTGTTTATCATTGAAGTTCATGTTGTAATTGGTAGTAATGCATCAAAAGCTGTTTACAAGAACCCACTTCTTTCTCTTCCTTGTCTGTATCTAGGCTGTTTTATTCGTCTTTTAAAGTTTGTTTATTTTCCTGTAGTCGCTTCGGATTTCCAAATCATATTTATCTTTTGGGTCTCTTATTGTTCTGATCTATTTATTCCTTTTAAACTAGAGGAAAATATTAAAAATGGGAAGTGAATGGTATCTCGAATATTGGATATCAGTGGCAGGAGTTTTGATCCCCATTTAACTTTTTGGGATCATTTATTTAGTACGCACGCACGAAGTGGGTAGGGGGGTCGAGCAAAAGCGTACACCATGCGTACAAGGAGGGAGGGAGTTGGCACATGTAAGTACGTACGCAAAAAAGTCCTTTTTTGCACATATTTTGTGATAGTTTCATATGCATGGTACTTTTACAATACTTTGTTGTCTTTGGCGTCGACTTTCATTACTGTTTTATAAAACATTTGCTTTGATTGTTTTCCTGTCCCTCAACTGTTTTACAGTCTTTTCTCTATGGAATTATTGATTGAATATTTAAAACTTTCTCGTTAGAAACAGGGGGGGGGGAGCTCAGATAGATAGAAGTACG
>OLMO02000001.1:6753601-6769905 GCA_900291935.2 Cassiopea xamachana | reverse complement strand
ATTTTGGTTTCTGAAGCTTCCTGGCTGAATACGAGAGTGCTTAAATGTCAGATATGAAGTTTTTGTAATTGAGAAATTGACAGCTTGTTGAGATGTAGTATTAATCATTGCTTATTTCAATAATAACTAAGATAAAAGATGTTCCTTGTCTACACTTTTGATGTTGGGTTTTTTCCAGTTTTATTTAACAGAACAAAGCATGAATGTAAATAGAGCAAAAGCATCAATAAAGAAGCTCTCAGAGCTTAATAGCTATGTTCCAGTTAATTTGCATGAAGGGGACTTGCAGAATGATTTTTTGATAAACTTCCAGGTAAATGAATTATCTTAAAGTTTTCCTATCTGAGTCTATGTTGATGATATCCTTGTTGAATAAATGATGTTGATATGGAATGTTGTGTTCTTCTTCAACATAGATTACTATAAAGATATGTGATCTCCATTTCAAACAGTTTCAGTTACTTTCAGGCTACAAGTTTTTTTTATAATAAAACCGTCATTTTGCCTGAGCCTCAATTTTCTTAACTTTTCCCGAAATTGAGCCTAGGATTTTCTTAACATTTTCTTAACTTTTACTGAAATAAACTGGCTAAAATGGTTTACACTTTCGTTATTAATATTGTGTACTTGAATTTGTCGTTATTACATTTTGAATGCAATAACGTCAAAATATTGATTTTTGGCCAATAAAAACAGTAAATTGTGGAAATTGAGCCTCATGATTTTCTAAGATTTTCTTAAGATTTTGACCATTTGAGCCTCATTTTCTTATAAACTTTTTTCTAATAAAAAACGTGTGTTATGCCCTTTGAGTTGTAATATATTTTATACTGTAGTTTCATTTACCATAGATTTTAGTCTATATTGATATTGTTAAATCTATAATTTTAAGTTGAGCCTATGGAGCACATTATCAATAGCAAGGTTCCAACACCCCCTTAATATCCTTGGAAGTTCTTGATAATTGTTAGAAATCCTTACTTAATATCAAATTTATTAAAACCTTATTAAGTCTCTTTAAAATTACCCTTTCCAATAGCTTTTGTGATGTTTTGTTAAGGGGGGATTTGATGTGTCAAATTTCATAGCAATGGATTAGAATAGCTCTTAGTTTGATAGGGCCAATTTTATGTTCCTTTTTGTTGGCAAGGAAGGAGCTAAGAAAGCAAAAATTCCTTAGATCTCCTTACTTGCTGTGGGCTTTTGTTGCAAAAAGTTCTTAGTTTGATAGGGTCAATCGTAGGTTTTTTGTTGCTAAGGAAGGAACTAAGAAGACGCAGGCTTAAATCTCGTTACTTATTTTGGGCTTTTGTTACAAATAGGCTTTATTCTCCTTGAAAATTACTAGAAAGCAGAGTTATACCAAAGTAGGGACTGTGGAGGTATCATACCCCCTACTTTTTGCGGAAGCCATTGGTAATCAATTGCCTTGCCATTAGTCATTTGGCTTGTTGGTAAAAGCTGACATTGTGATCATTGCTCGTCTGTAATTCTGGGAGATTTAGTAGCCTGTCAGTAAATTTCCATTGCTGCACCCCCACTCAACGTTCTTTGGCATGCCACCGCTATAATGTCTCCCTTTTTCTCCTTGAAACCCATATTTCTTAATTAGAGAGAACGTGGCAATTCCTGACTAGGCTTCTCATCAATTATAAACTTATATTTTGTTGGAAGACAATCGAAACCTCCTTCAAGTTGGTGGGTGAGAACGACAGTAATCAGATTTCCTAGTTGTGCAATTGAACAAGTTTCATGTTTTCACATATAAGCAGTTTGTAGCTCATTTAAATTGCATTTTCAGTACGTAGTCCTTTCAAAATGCAATCAGAATACTTTGATTCTTTATCCATGTATCATAGCATTAAAAGCGAAAGAAATTCTCAAATTGAAGGATAATAGCTTTGGTGCTTTTATCGTCACATTTATATAGCATTCTATCGCATTTTTATTCCACGTGAACTAATTTGTATGAGAAGGAAGGAGCTTACTGCTACTATGTTCTAAAAGAAAAGCAAAAATGTGTTGTTATTGTTGTTGCCATCGTGGTTTTGTAAATTCCTCATTAGCAACCTGAAGATAACCAGACCAGACAGGTAAAGGGACATTTATTTCATACGTAACGCTAATTTTGTCATTTTTCAGACCCTAACCCCTCCTCTGTAATGAACTGCAACACAAGACTCGATCCCCTTCCTACCGTAACATGAAAAAGTCGCCTCACCCCCCTACTTATGGCCTTCTTTCCATTGTCAATCATATCAACGGATAAAGTACACCAGCCTGCTGTCAGATGAAATAACGGTAGATTGGTTACAGGGAGCCCAAAACAAAGGGATATGTTTATACTTCTCCAGCCGTTAGATCTACTAGTTATCATCAAACTTCCTCAAATGTACGAATGGTTAATTAAAGATCAGGTATTTTGGTGAAAGGAACACGCATGTGTTCACATGTTTGTTCTCGTGAATATGTTTGCCAGGAAAAGAGCATGTTCCAGACGAAACTAGGCATTTTCATTGTTGAAAATGGCTGGCCTGAAAGTTATCCAGCGCTACGTAACGGCACTATATAAACCCCCTCCCCCTCCGATTTTTTCGTAACGCTTGGTAGCAAATGAAGGAACCTCCCTCCCCCTTGGAGGCGCTACGTAACAGGTGGATGATCCCTAAGAGTGTGAATCGCACGCATGACAGATATTATGCGTGTGTTGTGCTACACACATGGTATTTTCCTTTTGACGAAGACTGCATAAGTTAGTGATTGATCACTGTGTTGTTTTATTAAATACTTGAGTAACTGTAATCTTCTTATACCCTTAGGTTATCGTTTTGACTAATTCAAGCCTAGATGAACAATTGAGAATTGGTGCATTTGCACATGCAAATGGAATTAAGTTTATTATTGCTGATACTAGAGGTCTTTTTGGGTATGAATTTTACAGCTTCGCTAACTTACATTTGGAGCTATTATGTTTGTGAGGATAGCATATAATTAGTGCCTACGTTCACTTTCTTCATTTAAATGTTTGTAATATTAGATAATTGATGTATTCTCTTGATCACAGTTATCTAGTATTTTTGGCTAGCAGAAGATATATGATTCTTGTCACAAACAGATAATTAGCACTATGATTTTTCTTGCTGCTTTTGCATGCCCATTTGAAGAGAAATTTCTCAGCTTTGAAACTTAGTTTTGACAAGCACTTTGGTTGCAGCAATTAGCTTTTTATGGTATCCTATTTTCATCTCCTCAATATCATCAACAGCCACATAATGCAAGCAGCCTTATTTATTCAGATGAAAGTAATAAATACATTGGAAAAATTTGTTTTTATTTACATTTTGTTTGTAATTTTGTTTCTAGTCAACTATTTTGTGATTTTGGTGAAACATTTGTTGTCAGTGATGTAACTGGAGAACAACCCCTCAGTTACATGATTGCCTCAGTTAGCAAGGTAAATTCGCCTTTTTTGTAGTGAGAACAAATTTAGGTTTACAAGAATTCTTTTAATTCTATCATGCGTATTTTCTGCTCCTACTATGGATTGTAGCTTTTGCATTTACCTTTGATATCATTCGCCAGTTTTTAGTCATGGCAGTACAGAAGATTTTCCACAGATGTGAAATTCTTTAGAAGAATTTTTCGTTTATGACATTGCTCTATTTCATTGGTCATTATCTTAAATAGTTCTCAAGTAATTTCTTCCTCTACTGTTGCAGGACAGAGAAGGAGTTGTTACGTGTTTGGATGAAACGCGTCATGGTTACCAAGACGGAGATCATGTTACTTTCTCTGAAGTTAAAGTAAGAGCTGCAAGGTTTCATTTATCTACTGTAGCTCGTACTGGGCGAGGTGGCATGATGGTTAGAGCGCATGCCTCCCGTTCTGAAGGTCTACAGTTCAAGTCCGACTCGATGCCCTGACTGAATGCTCCTCTCTGTTCACCCAGCAGCAAATGGGTACCTGGTGGCAGCACTGGGGAGATAAAGGCGGTGAGGAAAGGAACTTGCCACCCTTCCTCACATGCCTATGGCTCAGGATAAGTGTCCTCTCTAACAGGCACTTCCCCTACGTACAAAAGTGTACGGGGGGTCTACCTTTTTTACTATAGCCAGTATATGAATGCCCGCATAAATTTGTTTGCATTTACATTTAGTATTCTTGATTTCTTTTTTTATGATAGATTTTCCTAATTGGGAAACAATTCACCCAACTTGAGAGTTCAACTATTCGGATTATCTTTATATTTGCATGATTGCAATCTTGAGTATTTGTGGAATGCTGTTTAGTTTGGAGTGCCCTTGACCACTGCTTTTAGTGAATGATTCTTCCTCTTTTTTCAAAGTTTTTCGTACAATTGATGAAATTGGCATTTGAAAACTTGGCTATATCTTCTATTGAATTTTTAGGGGATGAAAGAATTGAACGGATGTGAGCCTAGAAAGATTAAAGTTCTTGGTGTGTAAATATATCAATAGAAATTTTACACAAAATCTTAATTGTTAATGGTGTGAAATAGTTGTATTTTAGTACAGCTTTGTTGAATATTTGGGAAATTCAGTGCCTAAGTCTTGCACTTGAATAGCCAATGATTATGCTGCAAATCCTCATTTGGAATTAAGTAACAAAAAGTAGAAAAGGTGCAGAATGTTTCTAGATTCAGGATTAAAATTCTTTAGAGATGTTCAGCTGACAGTTTTTCCAGACAAAAGTGGCTGGCTATGTGGTGTTTTGTAGACCTTTGATATTAACGGTTTCATATTTTTATTAACGAAGGATTTATTTTTTTAGTCAATGAAAGATTTATTTTTGATATTTGAAATTCAAAGACACCTAAACTGCTATTTGATGCTGTATTTTTTGTATTGATAGGACCGTATACTTTTTCAATCGGAGACACAACTGGCCTCTCTGATTATGTTTCTGGTGGTATAGTGACTGAAGTGAGAATGCCAAAAGTTTTGAAATTTGTAAGTGATGCATTGCTTTTCAAACATTTGCATTTGTTTGTTGATTGGCTAAAATCCCCCCCTACTAAAATTGCATTTTCATCCCCAAGTCAGGATAGTCAGCCCCCCTCCCATCAGAAAATCCCTGGTGCCACTGATATGCTCTATATTCTTGGTGATTAAAGCTTGTTGTTTATTGACACTATTTGCACAAAGGAGCAATGTAGACCAGGGTCGGGAGATTTTGCTTGTTGGTTTGGAGGCGGGAATTTTCCGTTTTTGCAAGGAGATGCCAGATGAAATAAAAACGCTAAGCAATTCTACGTAGCAGCTGTTGAAGGCTTGTTGTCAACAGCAGTGAGGACCGCAAATTTAAAGTTTGACGGCGTCCTATTTGTTGAGTGTTATTTTTGAAGTGAATTTTTATGTTTGCCTCATTCATTGCCATCATTTACATATTAGCATTTTTAGTTCTATGTTTTTGTTTCGCTTTGTTTATGTGCATTAAGAATGGCTTCGTTTTTGTAGAAATCACTCCCTGAATCTTTGGAAGAACCAGAGCTCTTCATAACAGATTTTGCTAAATTTGATAGGCCTGGGCAACTGCACGTAGCATTTCAGGTTTGTACTTCGCTTATCTGAAAATTTTTCACTTTCAGACAGTACTCTTTGCTTTGTTGTTTAAGTATATTTTCTTAATAAGCTTTTGTTGAGAAGTAGACTCAGTGCTGATAGATAGAGCAGCATTAGCAAGCAAGGGTAGTAAATAGTATTCCCCCGAAAGTTTCAGAGATATTTACCGTTTCAAATCATTTTTAAAGATATTTACCATTTCACATCATTTTTTCACTTCGTATTATGCTTTTATATGTTGAGTATTTAACTGCTTAGGAGGCAATGGTTGTGATATGACAAAGAAATGCCTTAAGTAGCGGAGTTTTGCACTGGCTCCGTTCATTATTATTTGTCTCTATCATAGGCATTGCACAAATATGAATCACAGTACAGTGAGCTACCAAAATCTAGAAACAAGGTGAGAGTGGTTTGGAAATATTGGATGTTTTGTCTAACCATAATATCTTCATTCTCAGTTTACATCATTTTGATGGCCTTACTAATTTTTTAAATGAATAAAAGTGAAGTATCTGGTCGTTTCCTATACTTTGATTGACTAATTGATTGAATCACAGATTGATTGATGAATTGATTGATCAATTGATCGATTATTTGGCCGATTGATTCATCAATTGATTGATTATTTGATTCGGTGATTGATTGATCAATTGATTGATTATTTGATTTCAGGCCATATTTATGTATATGTGTAAGAGATTGGTGATCATGCCAAAAGTCTGCAGCCCTTGATGGTTAGAAATAGATTTATAAAAGTCAAGAAACCTCATTCATGAGTTCTCTTTTTTGTTTCATTGTAGGAAGATGCTGATAAATTTATTGAAGTTTGTAAAAAAGTCAATGAAGAAGCAAAGAATAAGGTGAGTTACTAGTATTTTGTTCGAGTCTTTTTCTATCATTTCAGCAAAACAGAATTTTTATTCAATACTACTATGAATATAATAGCGTATTTCAAATAGTTGGGGTGCGCCCCTCAAAGGGGCACGGTGCAATGCTAGAGAGGGCGCGTATGAGCCCGTTGAACAGCTGTACATCTACTATTTTTATAGATACTGGTCTTATTTATAGTGAGTGGGGGTGGGAAATATTTTCTCTTTCCATGGGGGGGGGGCTTGGCAAAAAGCAATTTAGAAGCACTGATATATTACAATTAAAAGTGGTCCTTATCGTGTGTTAAGAAGCAGTGAAGGCACATCAAATCTCGCAATTTTACATCATGAAGTAAAGAATAACTATTGCTAATATAACAATGCCATCAGGTGTCAAAACCCAAAAGTTCATACATCCCAGAAGTGCTTGTGACATCTGTGCCAAGGATTTAATTGAAACATAGAATTCTGGTTGTGTATGGAAGTATTTGTCTTGCCAGGTCGATACTTTTGATGAAAAGCTCCTAAGAGAATTCGCGTATCAGTCTCGCGGAAATTTGTGTCCAATGCAGGCAGTAATTGGTGGAACAGCAGCGCAGGAAGTGATGAAGGTAGGTGTATGAATTGATATCAGTAATGAATTGATACAAGCACTGTTTTACTTTTTATTTGTAAATTATTGCTCATTGTTTACTTTAGAATGAAATGGTGCCTTTAGTCTTTCCTGGGAAGGGCGTGCTATCACCGTCATACGCAAAGGTACACGTCTCCTGAACTAGTACGTGTGCTTTTCATATTTCTGTTTTTATCTAGGTTCAGGAAGTGAAGAAATTAACTGAGGGATGAAGATTTTATGGCCCTGTCGTGTTTTAATGAAATTTTTGAGCAAAAAGTACTCCATCGCTGTGCATGGCACACACCCCAATTTCAGGGGTGTGAAATGCCACAAACGTTGGTAGTTTCTTCCCATGAATGTCACAATTTTCCTAGAAAGCTGCTTGGGGAGAAGGAAAGCTGCATATAGGAGAGTCTGTGGATTATTGCCCAGTCTCATTTCGCTTTTCTTCGAGCATTTTTCCATTGATCTACCCTCTTCCTATTAGAGTTTGTACTGTAATGGCTGGTTTTCTTGTATGATGACGTTTCTTTCTTGTTCTTGTTATATGAATACTTCCTTCCCTCGAAGTTGTAAGTAAATTGTCCGTTTCTTTGTAGGCTTGTAGTGGGAAGTTTCATCCAATCAAGCAGTGGTTCTATTTCGATAGCCTCGAATGTCTGCCCGAGAATGAAGCAGAAATGCCAACTGAAGACTTATGTAAGGCACAGAATTGTAGATATGATGGACAGTTAGCTGTGTTTGGGCATCAATTTCAAAGAAATCTTCTTTCTAGCAAGTACTTCATTGTAAGTGTTGAATTTTTTCTTCGGTTTTCTTTTGAGTAGCAGGAAATGCAGAGGTCCATTTGGATGACGGCTGTGGTAGTGATTTTGGCATTATGTTTGCAAACTCTTGACTTAGTTTTTTCATTATTATCTTACCTTAAGCGAAGATAGGAAATGCTTTGCTATTTTTCTTCATGCAGTAACGAAACAAAATAGAAAGCAAATTATTTTCTTTCCGAAAGAAGACTCAGTAATGAAAAGGCTGAAATTTGAAGCAACTTGCTTTGGATCAACAACATCAACCAATGGCTCACTGACTAATGGCCACTTTGCGAATTGCACTTATATCAAAGCCATACACATTAGACATTGAAGTTTCATTTTTCCATCAAATAGATTGTATAATTGGTAGTACAACTTGCCCTTAATCGTGTTCAGACGGTGATTTTGAAGTCAAGTATTCTTATATTTGGTAATCTAGGAACAATATACCATATTACAATTGAAATTTGTACAACACAAAAGTTAGCGATCTTACTTTAAAAGAACACACGTTTTACTTGAGTAGAACTCATTTCTGACTTAATTGCTCATTTCCATTCGAGATATGTAGTAGATTATTCTCTAATTTGTGATACATTTTATGACTAGAATTGTTATAGTTCTTTTTGTATTACTTCAAAATTTCACTGTGCTCAAAATTTCACTTCCAAATTGCATTTCAAGTTACACTTACAAAATTTCATTTGAAAATTTCGCTTCCAAGCCTAGCGTGAAATTTACACTTCAGACATCAGTTCAAAATACGGATTAAGCTATCACTTCCATATTATATTTCCGAGTTAGATTCTAAATTTCTGTCCAGATTCAAGTTATAATAGCTTTGCTGTACATAAAACTAGTTAATGGAATTGATTATGATTTTATAATGATGATGATGATGAAATTAGTACTTATTGAATAGAGAAAATTCACTTTACTCTTTCTAGCAAGGTTCCCACACCTCATAAAAATCCTAAAATATCCTAGAGAAAGAGAGCTGACCTAAAGGTTTCAAAATTTTCAGAAATCTTTTAGCTGCTCTCCAAAATTTTTCCTAAATTTGTCATAAGTTGAATTTCTCTTCAGCAGTTATGTTGCTTGATAGATTATTTTGTGATAGTTTATGATAATAAGAATGGTCAAATCATCAATTTCTCAAATTCTACCATGAATGTATTGTTTTTTGAATAGGTATAATGACTTTTTCTGCTATAACAAACGTATGATGGCCATATACTCTATTTATATCATGTAATTTGAGTGATCTTTTATCCATTATTTTCCCAAAAACACTTCAAAACTTACCGAATTTCTCTGGAATCTGCAAAACCTCCTAAAACCCCTGTTCTAAGCTCACAGGCATTACAAATGATAATGAGTAAGGCAAAATTTACGTGGATAAATCCAATTTGCAGGTCGGTGCTGGTGCTATTGGCTGTGAACTGTTAAAGAATTTTGCAATGATGGGCATTGGCAGTTGCCCAGAAGGAAAAGTCATAGTCACTGATATGGACACGATAGAGAAATCAAATTTAAATAGGCAGTTTTTGTTTAGACCTGAAGATGTACAGGTAATGTGATTTAATGGAGTTTATGAACGATTTTTCACAGTTGGAGCTAGTGTACCAGAATATTTTAATTGAATTACAAAATTCTGTACCTTATAAGAGACCAAATTTGCTTCAGTGACAATGTACTTGAAGATTGTTTCACTTTGATTTAATAGAGAGCAACTAGCATTCTAAGGATAGAACGGTTTCAAAACTGAACAATGTTATGCATACTCTATTTTCAAGGAAGGCTTTGAATTAGTGAAAGGAAATGTGCTCATATTTCTACAGGTTCCATAGTAGCATAATCCCTAACGTGACGTATAGATGATGCCAGTGAAAGGTACAGACAGAAGTTTGCTAGATAATTGCAGTTAGTGGTTATCACCTTGAAGGAATTTCTGTACTATGTACCTATATACTATTTGTAAATTGTTTTTAGAAAATGAAGTCGGACACAGCTGCTAAAGCTGTAAAAGCAATGAACCCTGATATAAATATTCACGCACATCAGAACAGAGTGGGTCCTGACACCGAAAGTATCTTTTTCATATACACGTGAAAGCTCACCGTATATTGAATCATGTAATTTTTTTTTACCTAGTATCTTCAATTGCCTTATGCCTCTTATTACCTTAGAGAGTTTGTACGCAGTTCGGAACTTCATTTGTGTAATACTTGGAGCAATGATGCTGTAAGGATAGCAATGGTTTAATGAGTTCTTCATACTCTGTTCCATTTGGCTTTTATTTTATTGCAAGGACTGATCTTCTCTTCTCTTCTTAAGTTAGTTCATACTTTTGTAACAATTTGGTTCTTGTTAAGATGGTTAGCAGTCGCCACACTTTGCATAATACTTTACGCCTTGGCCTAACGAAGAACTACCAGTAGCGAACTACTCTTGTTGCTTTCTGTTATAATGCAAGTCAAAGACTAATCTATCTGAATTAGACACTCATTACATATGACAATTACTGAACGCTATAATACATGGCACGTCAAGTTCACAATACACGTTGACAGAACAACACATCGCCCAGAAGTTGTGTTTACTACATATAACAGGACTCAACAGGAACGCAAGACTGAAACACGCAACATGATAACTAAAGTAACACGAAATACAGCACATAACTAAATACGTTACATTCTGTTCCTGATTGTTATTTTTGGTGTGTTATTTTATTATTGCATTGAAAGATATCAGCTTTTTTTGTCGTATTGATAATTATGACGGTATTAAACGTAATTGATTAGTTTTTCAGTCTATGCCCGTTAAGCATAGCTTTATGTGAGGGCTCCCATAGATACCACCTTAATTTTATCATATTATTAGTCTTTTCCTGTAATTTGGGGAGAACCGCCCGGAAAGGAGAGAGAGAGAGAGTTTAGAGAGTTAAGAGAGATTGGAGAGGCGTAAAGATTGTGAGAGCGAAAGTATTTGTGCTATAGTAGAAGAGGAATTTCATTGCTATCAAAGTGTTGTTTGTTTCCTTGGAGAAGTTGAAGTATCTTTCGAGTTCAAACCTTTGCGAACAAGCGTGCCTTTGGAAAGTGGTTGATGAATGCATTTTGACCACTCTAACATTTATAAAGAATTTATAAATAGTTTGAATGTTTGATATTGGTATATTCCTTAACACTAACATAGACACGTATAATGACAACTTCTTTGAGCTGCTCGACGGTGTTGCAAATGCTTTGGATAATATTGACGCAAGTATGCAAATGGATTCGTTATGTGTCTACATTACATATTACGCTAGTATTGTACAGAATTTGACCTCCATAGATGTTATAGATATAGTGAACTACAATAGAGTTTATTGAAGTTCGATATGCCACCTGGACATTTTATTTGAAATATATGTTTGTTTATAAGAAAACCATAATTTTGCATGAGTCTCAATTTTCTTAACTTTTCCCAAAATTGAGCCCAAGATTTTCTTAAATTTTTCTAAACAGCTGAAATCAACTGACTAAAATGGGTTACACTTTCGTTCTCAATATATGTCTACTTGAATTTCATCTTTAGCATTTTGAATGCAATATCGACGAAATATCGATTTTTGGCCAATAAAAACACTAATTGTTGGAAACTGGACCTCGTGATTTTCTTAAGATTTTCTTAAGATTTTGACCATTTGAGTCTTATTTTCTTATAAACGTTTTCCTTATTAAAAAACATATAAGTCTCAAGCAACTGTTTGTCATTGAAGTTCATGTTGTAATTGGTAGTAATGCATCAAAAGCTGTTTACAAGAACCTACTTCTTACTGCTGCTTTACAAACTCTTCCTTGTTGTCTGTATCTAGGCTGTTTTATTCATCTTTTAAAGTTTGTTTATTTTCCTGTAGTCGCTTCGGATTTGCAAATCATATTTATCTTTTGGGTCTCTTATTGTTCTGATCTATTTATTCCTTTTAAACTAGAGGAAAATATTAAAAATGGGAAGTGAATGGTATCTCGAATATTGGATATCAGTGGCAGGAGTTTTGATCCCCATTTAACTTTTTGGGGTCATTTATTTAGTACGCACGCACGAAGGGGGTAGGGGGGTCGACCAAAAGCGTACACCATGCGTACAAGGAGGGAGGGAGTTGACACATGTAAGTACGTACGCAAAAAAGTCCCTTTTTGCACATATTTTGTGATAGTTTCATATGCATGGTACTTTTACAATACTTTGTTGTCTTACTTCATATGCGTCTACTTTCATTACTGTTTTATAAAATATTTGCTTTGATTGTTTTCCTGTCCCTCAACTGTTTTACAGTCTTTTCTCTATGGAATTATTGATTGAATATTTAAAACTTTCTCGTTAGAAACAGGGGGGGGGGAGCTCAGATAGATACAAGTACGTACACAATGAAAGGGGGTCTTAACATACCTACGTGTGCGTCCGATGAGAGGATAGGGGTCAATTTTTGTCATTTTGGTGCGTACGTAGTAATTAAATGACCCCCTTGTGCATGCAGCATTAGAGGATGGTTTAAAATGTGAGATGATAGATCATTCTCTGACTTGTTGAGGATATTGAGGACTGCCCCTATTGTTACGCCGTTGAAGTTTAAAGCCAGTCATTGGCCAGGTAATCTATTGCCATGCGCGAGCCATTCCACATCCCATTGCACTGCGCACAATCAAGCAAACTGAAAATATGCCTTCTACGCATGCTCTTAGATTCCCTTAGGGGAATGAGCACTAGCGCGTGAACTTAGGATTCGTATCCCCAACAATGACGGAATTCATTATATTGAAGGCACTCATGTTTTGATAGTTGTGTTAATTTTGAATGTTATTTCATAGGAATGTACATGGATCGAAGATGTGTTTATTATCAAAAGCCATTGCTGGAGTCTGGCACTCTAGGAACAAAAGGGAATACACAGGTTTGCAAAAAGAATTCATTCTATTTTTCAGGCTTGTTTTCATGTTTATAAATATGGATTTAAATGCGCTCATTTTTATTGGCTTGCTTCTATTTGCCTCAGCTTCTATGCAGCAATAGAAATACCGTATGTGAATTTTAGGTGCACTTCACCCCTGTTGGGGGAGTTGTGTAATGGGTGATTGCTCCTTTCCCTATGTCGTTCATATTTACCATGATTAAGAATGTATCTCTTGTTTGTCGCCGTTTTATCATTGAAGCCTTTCCACATGTATATTGTAATGGTCTAGCTTTGTTATGTAGTGCCATGCTGTCTGAGGTAAGGTTCGTTCTTTTGAATACTTAGGCGGATAGAAACGAAGTGCCTCTCTTGTTCCTAAGAATGTGGCTTTTTCCATTTTACTGATTCCAAAAATCAACTCTGTGACTGCAATTGCATCATTTGCTTACTTGAAAGGTAGTTCATTCGCAGCATTGTTTGTAGCTCATTTATTTAACTTTGTTGCTTTTAAGACAATCACATGCCATTACAATAACTGTGCATATTATTAATTTTTCTCCAAGGTTGTATTACCGCACGTCACAGAGTCATACAGTTCATCGCAAGACCCACCAGAAAAATCGATTCCTATTTGTACTCTAAAGAACTTTCCAAATGCAATAGAACATACTATTCAGGTATGTGTGGTATAGACATATGATAAAATGAATCTGGCATTGCTTGACACTGTCACATCATCACGCATGATCTAGAAGATTTGATGCTCCTCTGTTACACCTCTGTTGCAACATAGAAGCCTTCATTCATATCTTTCATTCATTTCTTTTTTTGTAATTCTTTAGACATGGTGACCCCTCAGATACAATGATCTGTTTTACAGGGGAAAAAAACTTGTACATAAAATTTATAACACAACCTTAGATCTTTACAACATTAAATGGGAACGAAGTTAAATGAAAAGAAAAACCCTTCAATCAAAGCTTTTCTGTGCCATTTGGTGCTTTTGTTCTAGCAGATAGTACTTTCTTCATTGAGTTGCTTGGGTATTTCTACAATTTTTTCATCGTGTTTTGTCAATTTGGTTAAATGCTTTCTTATACTACCACAAGCACCCTTTGCACAAACCAGGGTCGAATACAAAGGAGAGGCTCTTTGGTGCATATTAGAGTTTGTCAAGTATATTGCCATAAAGTACAAAGCTGTATAAAAATCGTTTGGAATTTATTCATAATTTGAAATTGAAATCTGAGTATCGAATTTTATATTCATATTGTGAATAATTTAGCAGCTTTCTCCTCTAATTTATGTTGCAAAATTAAGGTGTTCACCGCATTAAGGAGACATATAATCGTTACCACTATGGGATGGAGCCATAGCACACTATTGATGAATAAATTCATATTCCTATTAGAGACAGGTGATAATTATTTTAATTAGAACATTACTCAGGGTGGCCAACAAACCCTGGAAACCCTGGAAGTCCCTGAAAAACCCTGGATTCTGTTTGCCCCCGGAAAAGTACCCTGGAAAACCCTGCAGTTACAACCCATCCCTGAAAAATTATGTTTTGAAGCAGATTTTCCATGCACCAATTTTTGGCCTTGCAGTGCTGTTGCATTTTTTATTCCTGTATCGCAGGGGAGGAGGATCATGAGGTTATTGGTGGGTAAAAACAGTATATCATTTGTTGTGTGATAAGCAGCCTCTTTTTCCAACAACGGACACAAAAGTTCAAGCAAAACGCAGAATGAAAGGTGGATAGGTACAGGCAGAAGATCTATATGTGATAATTATATTTTTCGAAAGCGTAGTCAAAAATCCCCTGGAAAATACCTGAAATTTGGCAGAAAATCCCCTGGAAAACTTTGGAAAAGAATTTCATTTCACTGTTGGCCACCCTGTTACTCTTTATTGGTTCTTCAACAGTGGTGATTTCTAATCATTTTAAAAAGGGGGGGCTCTAGGTGCAACCACGCCTATGTTTTGGGTGTGACCTAGCACAGGCACGCCCATATTTTCAAAGACGCAAATATGATACTTTAGTTTAGTACTAATAAAGTATAATAAACAATTAGAAATTTCTCAATCATAGCAATACAAAACACTTTAGAAGGCAATACACTTTGAAAAGCAAGACCAATGCAAGGATTTGTAGGGGGGCTGAGTCCCCCTAGAAATCACCCCTACTCTTCAAGTTCTGCTGCTCAATCATTGTATGCAACTTTAAATGCTCGTTCACCCGACATTTGCCTAGCCCTTATTAGCCACAGAACTTAGTATTAGCCTAGTATCTGCCGTAGAACATCCATACAAGCAGAAGTAGGAAAACAGTACATTGAATATGCCTCACATTTCTTTCGTGTCCAACTTCTTGGACTACTTTGTTATATGTTTTTTACGACAGTGGGCGAGAGACTCTTTCGAAGGACTTTTCACAACTCCTGGAGAATTGGCTAACCAATATATTGGGTAAGTGTATGTCACCACAAATTAATAAAGAAATGATAGTAGATGAGTGGAACGGCGCTTTGAAATAGTGTTTCTTATACACCTTTATGTGTATAACTACAATTTTATTGGCATTTGGTAATTTATTCGTGTATTATCTCATAAGGATCATTTTGAATTTGGATCATTGTTTCCTTATTATTTGTCTCCATACTTAAATGTATTGTTGATTTCTATTGATGTACTCCATCGAAAACTGGAGTGATGGCCCAGTGGTTAGAGTGTCTGCCCTCACAACCGGAAAGTCATGGGTTTGAGCCCCAGCCCAGTCATGCCAAGGACTTTAGAAATAGCGCTCACTGCCTTCTCGTCTGGCACTCGGTGTATGAGAATGGAGTTGGAAGTTAAACACGCGGAGCTACCAGTTGACCAACCCCCTCCCCGCTGTAGCTTTCACTGCATTCGCAGAAGTGTGGCCTAGGGCTACTGGAAACAGAGATAAGTGCCGCCCTATGCGCCATTGGCGCGGGAGGAACTTTGACTTTTGTTTGACTCCATCGAAAGCAAACTTTTTCCACATATTAGTACCTTTCCTTGCGATAGAATCCTGCTGTTGAATTGCCTTAAGATATGTTTGACTTTAGATTTCGTTATGCATTGTAGGCACTAGGCAGTTAATTATTAATGACCAGATTCTTTCATGGTATTTAGGTTTTCATAGCACAATCACGAATTAATAGTTGTATTGGTCTGTACGGGATAAGAAACATTGTATTCTTCTGGATCCCGTGATGACATTCCGGAAGTTAGTGTTACCACTATAGACGGTCGCATATATCACCCATGTAAATAAGTAGCGTTTTCTGAATGAGGAGAAAGCTATAGAAGGTCATCTTCACAAGAGAAAGCTTTGTTGGCTATTTAGTAGCACGAATTTGTATTGTCAATCCGTGAGTTTTTGGTTCGCTTGCGAACAATGGGATGAAAACAAAACACCCGAATGCATCATATGAATGAAGGGGGGGGGGGTTCGGTAGG
>OLMO02000001.1:6732151-6752258 GCA_900291935.2 Cassiopea xamachana | reverse complement strand
TATATATATATATATATATATATATATGTTATTTGTCTTATTTTCATTTCAATCTGTTCTTTCACCTGTCTTGCGATTTGTGTGAATTAGTGTTACGATTCTAATATATGCATGTAATTTATTCGTGCAGTTGCAAAGACAGCATTAGTGTATAGCCAATTGAAATTATCCAATCAACATCCAAATGAAATTGACAAAAAACAGATAATAACTGTAGAACAGAGCTGAGAAAATATCGCACCATCACCTGGATGCCAATCAGGAACGCTGGAGCAACAGTAGGGCAGGGGGGCACTTGCTCATACTGCGACGTCATAATGACATCAGAGTTTTAACTTACGGGTTACTTTTTACAAGTATATGCTTCCAACCATTGCAGCATTTCGTTGCGGGTGATGAATTCCTGAGGGTATAAGGACGTCGAGTCTGAGAGAAGAACGAATGTAGGAAGAGAATGGGAAAAATTCTATCAGTGGATAGCATAGGAAGGGCACTTTTACTTCCCTTGCCCTTGCTCTTGAAGGGCAGGAGGGCCCCCCTTTCGCCCCCATACTCTGGCTTCCTTGATGCCAATTCTTTTTTGTTAAGCCTTCCTTTGTTTTATAGGAAATAGAGGAAGGCTAGGAAAGTAGAAAATAAAGTTTTTTCTTTCGCCTCTCGACCTTCCAGACACAAATCGCTTTAGATGGATAAATCAACGTTTTCCTGAAATTGAAAAAAATTTTGCTGAACCTTCCATAGCATTGAATTTACATCAAAAACCTTTTTCCTACTCACAACCCTAGAGCTGTGACTTTGGACTCGGCTTTGGAAATGCAGAATACTTGCCAAAAGTCCGTGGGACATTTTCAAAAAATTATGAAAAACCGTAGCTTTCTCGGCATTTCAACCATCACGCCTTGATGCAAACCCCCTTCCCCCTAAAACAATGTTGGTCTGTTCCTGAGACACTTGGCGTTATTGTGCACGAAAAATTTTTCCGTTACCGCATGCACTTCTCTCAGTAACCAACATTGTTTAAGAGGAGGAGGGGGTGAATGCTCCGTCCAGATTAACAATATAAAAAGTGTCCCAGGACTTTTGGCGAGTATTGCAGTAATGCAACAGTTGTCTACAAAGCAGAAATTAGGTAGAAACTAAAACCTCTTCCTCTTTGCATTTCTTTTTGTGGTATCCCGAAAGCTTTTTGTCTCAACATGGGAAATGAAATAGACATTTTCTTAGCATGTGCTTTGACATTTGTGATATATGAGTTACGAAAAATTTTAGTCATCAAAGGAGCTGCTAGTCTTAGCAAGTTTGGAAGAGCATTGAATAGCGATGCAACGAGTAGCAATTTGGATTTTGGCTTTTCTGTATCATCAGCCATTTGTGAATTGTGCATTACTATAGCCCAGCTCTGATATACAAGCTGTGCTCAAGCTTACCTGATTATTTAGGTGAAGTTAACTGATTTCCTATTTGTAACAGCAAACAACCTCTGGGCAGCCATTTTGGTCAGGACCTAAACGATGTCCCCATCCTTTGATGTTTGATCCGATTGACGTAAGTTTTTCACAATTTTTATCAAAGCTATATGGTTTACGGAGGGTCGAAGTAGACAGTCTATCACGTTCTCAATGCACATTTACCCATTTTCGGTGAATGAACATTTGAAACTAATTCAACCTAGTTTAATTTCTCTTTGAGATGATGCGTCTAATGACATGTATACTACTACCTCAAACGGTGCTTGCAAAGTAATGAAATATAGTACATAATAGTATCTTCTAGTATTTAATATAAGACAATATTATATGATATAAAGTTTTAAAACGAATGTACCATCTGCTTAAGGAATTTATTGATCGGTTTATTTTCAAATTGCCAGGAAACTCATATCTCTTTTGTAACAGCGGCTGCCAATCTCAAAGCAAATACTTATGGAATCAAAGGTAAGACTCAGATTATTTGTATCTTTAACTGTTGTACAAGTTTCCTCTTTGGAAATTGTTGGTCTTTGTCTGAAAGAAGAAGTAATAGACTCCACACTCTCGCATATCTATTTCTTAGTTGCGATTTCCCTTTTTCTTCACCAATATAAACAGCTATAGGCTGTTGCAAATTGGAGTACTCTGAAAGTATTGGGTATTGTGTGGCCAAAGTTTTGTGTGGTTATATTTGGCATATATTGTATACGGTTAATGCGCACTTTGATATTTATTCCACTTCAGTCTTCAATGCTCAATGGCTGTTATTCTTTCAGGTTCTAGAGATAGCAGTTTTATTCTTCAAGTCTTACGAAATGTTGAAGTTCCAGACTTCACCCCAAAATCAGGTGACAATTTATTCATTTTGCTTACTTTGATGTTTGTTGTTGATTCTTTTTACTACTTCTGTTAGCATAAAAATACCCTTTCCCCCATTGATTTCAGTGTTGTTCTTGGTGTACTGACCTCTTTATATGGTACTTTGATTTATCACCCCTTTCTTTATATGGTACTTTGATTTATCACCCCTTTCTTTATATGATACTTTGATTTATGGCCTTTGAATTTTGTCTTTTGTCATCGTTTGTCCTCAGCTTTCTATTGGATTTTTACAATGGTTTTGTGACTCCATTTTATGTTACCCACTTACGAGTTCTTTTATGTTTAGTCTCTTAAATTGATCTTTAAATATCAAGGTGTGGTTATCGCTGTCACTGAACAGGAAGCTGAACAAGGAATTCAAGGACCTTGTGGTACAGTTTATTTCTATATTCGTTCATCTTCAGTCATTAATTCAATTGTTCTATTCATTCATTCATTGAGTCAGTCATTCTCATGTTAATTAGCAAGTTCATCTTAAGTAGGCTTTGAGATGTTCACTATAGTTACGTAACAAATTTTTAGCCAGGTCGGGTTCCTAACTTAGCACAGACATATTTTTGCTTACTTACAGTACTAATCTTAATTTTATTGCTCTTCATTCATTTTACGTATGTATACTAGCTATGGGCAATTTATTGCTAGTACTTTATGTTCCCCTTCTTACCCTACAATCTCACATATAGGCGCCGCTCATATAAAGGCACCGGCGCTTCTATCCGGATAAAGGCGCCGCGGGTCCTATCTCCGGAGTTACTTTTCAAATATTAGATTTCTTTTCTTAACAGTGAGTAGTAACATAAATAAGGCGATTTCTGAAAGCATATGTATCAAATACACAAATCTTTAGTGACAGGTTCTAGTTTTTGAGAAAATATGCTCAGATATATTCACAGTCACTAAACAAGGGATTTTTAGTCCCTTTCCTCTTTTGCTTTCTGGTTTTCCTGGCACACACATTTTCATGGACTGATAGTCCCAGTGTATCGTTTACTCTGTGAGGTTTCTAAAGTTGTTACGAACTCCAAAACAGTGTTTTATTTGCTCACTCTGTAGAATCATTATAAACAGGGCTACAGTATAAGGTGATTCAAAGTGGCAGTTAGCAAGAAAGATATAGGTGCCTATATGCGGCCCTATTTTCTAGACTCGAATATGCAGAAATTTTCAATATCCGAATGAAGGTGCCAGCGCCTTTATGCGAGGTTATAGGTGTGTAAATTTATTATTATTATTTTATTATCTTAAATATTGTTTTTTAAATAGTAAGCTTTAATTAGTATGTATATTAGCTACACAATTGTTCATGAATATTATGAGTAGTTACGGAGTCCTGAATAATGTGGGTGGGCGGAAAATTTCCTGATGAAAATAATAAGATGGGTAGATTTATTGCAAAAGTAAATGAACGGGGTGGGTATAGATATTTTCTAGAAATTTACAGTTTGCTTTCAATGCGTTTCTTTACACTTTATCATATGGTAAACTTGTTTACATTTGCACTTTCTTCCAGCATTAAAGAATGGTTTGTCTAAGAAAAAGCGCCCCTAATAAATGGAGTGCATGGAAAATATTTCAAATTGAAATAAAAGGGGTAGCTTGAATAAAATGTCTTGGCTGGACTTGCCCTCCAGAATCAATACGCGTCCCGGGACGATTGTTCTGGACTCGAGAGTAAGCTGAAATAGATAAATCATAATGATGTATGGCAGTTATTTGCGACAAGTTTCTTATCAACGAAGCATTCTTTCAACCGAGCCACACATTACAACCATCCATCCATTGCTTGGCGTATTCATAAATTTTCAGTTCCATGATAACAGTTAGGCTTTAGTCTTCAATTTTGTGTGCTAATATTGTAGATGAAGACAGAATTAAAGAGTTGAAGGTCATATTGCCAACACCAGAAGTATTAAAAGGTTTCACTATGTACCCTGAAGAATTTGAAAAGGTATTGTTTACTGTTTTTGTTTACTGCTTTTGTTTACTGTTTTCGTTTTTTAATGCACCTGCATTTTTCTGTTGCAGCTGTTAGCAACAGTTTAAATGTATGTGGTTTTTGCCGCATTTTCTTACCATTGTTTGGTATATCTAGGCGATTGGTTTGATCTCAACTTCTGGATTTTTTACCTCCTATAGGATGATGACACAAACTTTCATATAGACTTTATCACAGCCTGCTCCAATCTAAGAGCCTCTAACTACGATATTGCCAATGCTGATCGCCACAAGGTAATCTTCACTTTTTTATGCTTGCAGTAAACACAAGGTAATCTTCACTTTTTATGCTTGCAGTAAACGTATATGAATCTGGTTTCTTTAGCAGTTATACCTTGCATTGCATTTACCTGTTCAAAGTATAGCGTTTGCAATTTTATATACTTCCGCGAAATTGATATGCCCTTGGTATTTCTGCATTTAAAATCACCCATTAAGTTTTAAACTGTATCATTTTATTATCTTTGTAGACAAAGTTAATTGCTGGAAAAATTATACCAGCTATTGCCACTACAACGTCATTAGTTTCTGGTCTCGTTTGCCTGGAGCTTTACAAGGTTCGTTGATGGATTTTTATTCCTCCTTTCCAAGTGCATGCGTGTAAGCGTAGCACCATTTGTGATGATTTGGTAGATTAATCGTCTTAAGGAGGCAAGCTTGCTATAAATTTTACCCAATCGGTGCTGCTGTTCCAGTTTGTTTTTGCAACTGAAGTATAGTTTCTTATAGGATGGTTCATCTTTCTTCTGAATTATGGTTGTGTACTATTGGGCTGACTACATGAATTAGCCGAGTGGTGTAATATAGTGGCTATAGCGTTTTTCCTGTGCTGGTGGTCTATGGTTCGAGTCCGACTCGATGCCCTGACTGAATGCTTGCTCGCTGTTCACACCCGGCAGCGAGTGCGTATCTGGTGGTAACACTGGGGAGATAAAGGCAGTGAGGAAAGGAACTGGCCACCCTACCTCACATGCTGATGACCTAGGATAAGTGTCATCTCTAACAGGTATTCCTATACATGCGAAACTATACGGCACCCCACCCCCCACCTTTAGACGATTTTTAATGGCTATGGTTGTAAACACCGTAGATGAAATCACGGAAAATTTCTTTCATTTTCAGCTTGTAAATAAGAACAAGAAAATCGAAAGTTACAAGAATGGTTTTGTTAATCTTGCTCTACCATTTTTTGCTTTCTCGGAACCAATGCCAGCACCAAAGATGTCGGTAGGTTTCCAATTCTTTTTTTCAAAATTTTTAATAACCGTATCCTTGTTATTCATGCTTTCCTATGGTTGGAATGAGCGGCAGCTTGTAGTAAACAATTTCACTCGCCTGCATTCATAAATGCTTATCATATTTCGCTGAATGCTGTTGGTCAACTGCTGCCTGGTAGCTCAGTGCTTGATTGTTTTTTCTGCTATTCTCCCACTGCCCTCGGAATCCACTGATAACTCCTGTGATAACTTGCCGTGTTCAACGGCAATTTTTTTTGTTCAAGAAATTATTCCTGGCACTAAAAATTGGAACTCCCGATGAATTTAGAAGTTGTGTACTGCATATTTTTTAAATTGGGGGTCGCATCTTACCTGGAACCCCAAACCGGGTACGCTTCCATCATTGTCGTCCATCCAAAGCGTGCTATGACCGTAATTGAACAACTCAGAGAACACAGACCTGGCCAGTCCTGTCTTGAAGAATTTGGAAACACTGTTGCCGGCTTTTTTCTGCATAAATGAACAATATATGTGCAGACCGTCACAGCTACATTGAACAGGAGGGCCGTGGCCCCGACGGAGGAATGATTTTTTGAGAACCTTGAGAGAAACTCCTCGGCAATTTTTTGCCGTCGCCATTGTGTTTGTCCACGGCAATTCTGAGGGTTGTCCCACATCAAAGAAAACAATAAGCATGTTTGCGTGCCACGTGCTGTTGCATATCGCACCTTGAAGCGGAAGAGTATCATCTTCATAACTTCTTTTGAGTTTTTGATTATTAGTTGTTAAGATTGTAGGCAGAGTGCTTTATAAAATAGCGGCGCCACGGAAGGGACTTAGGGACATGCCTCCCCCCCCACTTCTCTCCAACATCAATTTTCTAGTTTGTACAAATTCGAGGAGAAAATGTTAGGGTTGAGGTGAGGGACTTTTAGCAAGATTATAGAATGGGCATGGTAACCGAAAGGGCGTGGCAATTCGAGGATGTAGCCTACTTAAGCTCCCATCAATCTTTCGTAGCTGGCGCCAACCCTGGCTGTATATTTTGTGCACTCTAGTATGCGAGAATAATTCAAGTTTTAAAAATAAAATCATATTTTTCCTTAAATTTCTTGTTTCTGTTTTGCTTTATTCAATTTGTCCATTGTCCTTGGAAATAGCTAATATGTGTGGTAATTATGTTTTATAGTATAATGGAAACGACTTTACCCTTTGGGATCGATTTGAATTAGATGGAAGGAAAGCAGATGGCACTGAAATGACGATTGGTGATTTAATCGAATATTTCAAGGTTTGCTAACCTGCTTTCATTCATTGATTACAATTAGCAACCGGAATATTTAATAATTTCATATCTAAAAGTTTTCGTGTATGTCGTCGTTTGTTCACCATAAGTCATCTATTTGTTTACCTTTTCTCTGAGCTTTGAATGAAATCTCAACGAACTTTGCATAAAATGAATCCTTTTCTCGTAACAAATTATGGACGTTTTTCAGGTTGAGCACAAGCTGGAAATAACAATGATCTCTCAAGGAGTTTCCATGCTCTACTCTTTCTTTATGCCACCCGCAAAAATGAAGGACAGATTAGCTACGCCGTATGTACATTTTTTGTAAACTGTTGTATTCCATATGAGTTAATCACGTATCTCCTGCATCTCACACTGACCACCGCTCAAGCATAAGTCACATGATGATTGAGTATATTTCTTCCCTAGTGGTACTAACTAGCTTTGAACTTAGTTGATGTTCTGTTGTGGGTGTGTACTTAGTTCAAGGGGTTTATAAAGAGAAAGCTAAGTCAGTAAGTATGATTTTTAGCTTGCAGGTGCTTGTAGATAAAGTCACTATCCAGGGTAGTCGACATTGTGATGTTAGGTGGACAGAATTCGCGAATATGAAGTCAAAGCTCTATGTATGATCCTAGGTAATATCTGTCCACACCGGCTTGTATGCCGCTTATTGGCATATTGTTGAGGATCTGTTGTATGGTAGTTATTCCAAATCCGCAATAATCGCATTGTAGATGGATCTTTGTAGTAAAGAACAGGATACACACTCAATCTATGCGTAGAGCAAATTGGCGCAAGAGCCTCAATTCGCAGGTGCACCCTTGTGTGCACGAGCGATTGCTTTTAGTAATTTGGAATTGCACTTGCTAACCAAGATTGGTGTATCCGATATATATGTAGAGTTTCTTGTTGCTGAAGTATGTCAAATGTCTGATTTAGGAAAAAATAGGATAGAGCGGAGTTATGAAAGCAAAAGAGGACAGCCACTAGCGTTACAGTTGCGACAGCAAAATTCCTATTTGGCATCATGTGGGATTGCACGGTTGATAGTGATGTTGGCACGGGCTACTTTTTGCTCGTGCTGGGAATCTTGCACGTGTGTGAACACGCGCCAGTGCGATCGCACGTGTCTCCTGGCATGCACTGCATACTGAACCTGGAAAACCTGAAAAATAATGTATTTTTATGAAACATAAGGGAGACCCGGAATAGTCAGGGAATTTCTATAATTTTTATTCGAGTCAGGGAAAAGCTAGGGGGAACAAATTAATTAGTCCGCATATCCTTTTATGAACTTTTTTCATGGTTGTTTGCAAAGTGGTTGTTCCATTTGTCATCAGTAAATGTGAACTTTATCACTTTGCATTGCGCTATAGCAAGTATATGTACATTACTTATCTACAGGATGTCCACTCCGGCTGGAAATGCTGTAAAAGCTGGAAATGCTGGAAAATGAGCCTTTTTCAGAATTTGGCTAGAATAGCTGGAATTTCTTATTTTGGGCCTAATAATAATCAACGGCATTGTTAGATGAAAAACAATCATAACTGGAAACAGGATTAAAGAAGAAAAGATTTTTCAATATCACATGGGACAAGCCTTTTTTCACCAAGTCGACCCAGGATTGGAAGTTTTCCCTATGTTTTGCCTGGGGCGGTTGGTAGATCCTTACCCTCCATGGGTGGTTTACCGGAAGACATTGAATTTATATAGGATATTCAAATTTGTTGGAAATTTCAAGGTCACTCAATGATTTGTGACGGTAGTCGGACTGTATTTTCAATGGCTGGAATTTCATATCAAAATTCATGGCATGGCTGGGAAACAATGTGTTTCTTCTGCCCAAAATGCTGGAAAAAGGTCACTTTTTTCTGAAACTTTGGCTGGAATTTCAACTGTAACTCAGTAGACACCCTGATCTATTGGGCTCTATTTCCTGTACCTATTGTGAATTTCCTGTACCTAGTGTGAAATGGGGGGTCAGGGAAAAAAGTGGTTGTTGTCGACTATCAGTTAGTTAAATCAGGCAATAGTCAGGGAATTTTTGATTCACGTATTGGATATTAACCATGAAGAAGACCTTAGTAATTTAAAATAATACAGTTCTGGATTTTTTTATCTTTTTCATTGTTATGTTATCATTGGCTGATAATTACCTCACTTTTTATAGAGTGTCAAGCACAGTTGAGAAACTCTCGAAGAAAAAGGTTTCCAATAAGCACATCCGCCATCTTGTGTTGGAACTGTGTTGCAATGATTTCGATGGTGAAGATGTTGAAGTTCCGTTTATTAAATATAAATTGCCATGACGACTGTTGAGAACGTTTTGTGTAGGAACATCGAATGTCATGAGGAAGGACTGCTTATCGCTTCGAGGGAGTTAAAAAATATCTATTGGAAATTAGCATTCTGTTTCGCATGTGGACAAAAACATAGTACATGTCAAACATTTAAGGTGTCAGTTAATTGCATATCCTAGTTTAAAAAGTTGAAATTCTTCCATTAACAGCAGTTGCATTTATTGGCTATATTTCCTTGTTTTCATTCTCATCATTTTTATGCAATTTAGATTATTATTTGGTAATGTGACGGGCATGTGAATTGAATCAAAGTGAAATGTTGGCGCGTCCTTGTTCTGCCGTCGAAAATAACAGTACCTAATGGAAATTTGTATGTTTATGTTTAAGTAGAATTGAGCAGGCCTCTTTTTCATGGTGGCTGACACAGTATATTTGAAACCAGACTGAAACCAGAATGTAACTGAGTTCAACCACAGTTACTTGGTTAGAGTAAAGACTTTTAGATAAAAATCGAATTAAAGTCGATGATCGTTTTCGGAAATTTCACTCGGGTAATGTTCCTCTTTGATGTGGGATTTTTGTTGTCGACGGAAGCTCAAAATTGTTGTTGCCCACGAAAGCTCATGCTCTTTGTTGTCCATGGAAGCTCATGATTTATGATCATCTCTTATTATTGGCTCCTGGGAAATTTTGAAGTTCTGAATTTCCTGCATTTGGTAGAATCTACTTTACAAGAGATGAGACGAGAGAAAGAAGTATGACCTTGCTGTGAACAATCTACGTACTGAAAAGGCTTTTGCCCCCTTTTTTTATAATGAAATTTATAAGAATATTCATGCTCGGTTTAATTTGGTGAGGGAGAATCGCCACGATTATATTGTAGGTAAGGGGGAACAGAAAAAAGGTTGAGAACCATGGCCCTATGCATTGGTTTTTGGAAACATTTACCAATTCCCCTCTTATTTATTCCAGCCGCTTGTTCGGTACTCAAGAGTACAATGAGCAGGCAAGTTGTAAATCAGTAGGAAGAGCAACTCTATTTCTTCTCAGACGCCGCAGGTTACTACAAATGGGGAACATTTGAAGTGGACTCCATAATACATACTTTTTTCATAAGAATAAAGTTGATAAGAATGTTCAGGCTTAGAATCACTGAAATTTAGGAATATTGCAAGGGTCAAGCTTCATCGAGACTTATAATTTTTGTGTATTTGAGTTATAGTACTCCATGTAGATCAAATTTTGCACTATCGATACAATGTTTATTCTGTTCCACTTCTATTTTGCTGTATGAGAAAGTAAAACATCAATAAAGATTTAATTATAGTCCTTTGATTTTCAGACGTATTTACGCTTTCGACATTTAAAAATAATTTTAGAATAATGTAAGGCTCAAAACCAAGGAAGTTAAGACTGTTGAAGTTCAGCGCAAAATTAGGTATTCTTATAAAAAAGGGATGTGTAGTAGGATGGACCTCATACAGAAACATGTCAAGTTTGTATTGAACTGAGAGAGAAACTGTTAACAAGAAAAGGTGTATTATCATGTACAGGCTCTACTTTATTATCAATGGGTGTGGTTGCCGTGTTTCTATTCAAGGAGAAGAAGAATTTCCAAGAATTCAGAATGGTACAGTACATGATGCATGTGAGCAAGTGTGGAGGAACTCAGCGGGAGAAGTCCATAGAGATGGAAAAGTCCCACTGGACATGAGAAGAGTAGTGCAGTTTGTGAGAGATAATGTTACATGAAAGGCGTGGCTTATTTATGCAGAGCTTATGTTGAACCTGGAATATGATCCATTTATGCAAGAGTCAGGGGAAACCCGGAATATTCGGGACTTTTCTGTAGTATTTATCCAAGTCAGGGAAATCAAACTGTTTAGTCCACATATCCCTTCATTAACACATGCGTGGTTGTTTACAATGTGGTTGCTGTATTTGTCAGTAAATGCGAACTTTATGATTTTACATAGTGCTATAGCAAGCACTTGTGCAGTACTCATCTATTAGGCTCCATTTACAACCAATTTTTGTAAATATGTGACATTTGGTCAGGGAAACAAAAGGTATTTTTGGCTTTCATTCAGGGAGAAGTAAGGGAATGTTATTCGCGTATTGGCTGTCAACCCTGTTCTGTTTAGTTTTGTGATAGGATTTGCATATTCTATAGAAAATGAGCGAAATTGCAAGCAAAGTATTCCTAATTGATCTACGTTGCATATGTAGATGGTACTATTATATTTGAGAGTCACAATAGCAGGTCCATTTCTAAACAGACAAGTCTCTGCTGAAAAGTTACAACTGAACGGAGATAGATGTAAAGAACTGTTCACATTGCTGTTGCTAGATCTAGCAGGGCTTTTTACCCCTTAATGGTCAAATAGTAGAGCAGGAATGGACAACCGATGGAGGAGTCAGAAAAGGATTGCCAGACGAGGGATTGTATCCCAAGATCTTGGGAATTTTCGAGGCCTATGGGATTTTTCTTGAGATTTAATTTTCCCAAAAAAACCTTAGGATAAATCTTAGGAATTATGGAAAATGCTCCAGATAATTTTTAGTCAATATCTTTGTCTTATTAGAAAAGCTTTCATGTTTTCATTGATATGCTTGTTTACAACTTTTCCAACTACCCCGCCACAAAGTAAGAAGGTAGTATTCAGCTTCTCAAGAAGTTGAGAAATTTAAGCACTGGATTTACAAGAAAGTTTATAAGCGTATATATTTATTTCAAATTCGATGTATCTGTGTACAAAATTTAATATATATTTATATATATATATATATTTATATTATGTGGCTGCCCTTTAACAGTTTAACTTGTGCTATTTACATTCGACACTGTACATCATAAGATCTTGCTTTCTAAACTAGACCATTATGGAATTAGAGGCAATGCACTTAGTTGGTTTTGGTGCTACTTGACAGATAGAACGCAGTTTGTTTCAATGTCTGGTAAACACTCATGCCCATTAGACATTACATGTGGTGTACCACATGGATGTGTACTTGGGCCTCTTTTCTTCTTATATATAAACGACCTTCCAAATGTCTCTAAGCATCTAAAATTCTACGTCTTCGCTGATGACACCAATCTTTATTATGATTCAAAAACACTTGACGGTGTCATTAGAAAGGTTAACAACAGGCTAAAGCACATAAAAAGATGGCTTGATGCAAATAAGCCATCATTGAATATAAGTAAAAGCAGTTTTATTATATTCCATTCATCTGCAAGCTCAATCCCACCTTGTATTTCTATCAAAATAGGGAAAAAGCACATTTCTAGGGTGAAGTATATTAAATTCTTAAAAGTTTTGTTGGATGAACATGTAAATGGGAAATACCACATTGCTGAACTCTCCAAGAAACTTGTAAAAACTTGTGGTATTCTCTTTAGGGTCAGGCACTTGTTCTCAACAACCACATTGATAATACTATATAATAATGCATTTTTCATGTGGTTTTTCCAACATGGCATTGTTGCCTGGGGACAAACATTTGATTCATACATTGAACCACTATTTAAGTTACAAAAAAGAGCTGTCCGAGCTATCTCACCAATCCTTTTTAGGTCATGCCCTCCCCATCTCTAGACATCTTAAGCTACTTAGAATTGCTGATATTTTCAAATTGCAATTGCTGTCTTTTGTTTATGGAGCAATTAATAAATCCGCACCAGATTGCTTCCATGGTTTCTTCTCCCGAAACTCTTCAATTCATCATAAAACAAGACTATCATCTCGTGGTGACCTGTTTCTGGTTAAGATCGACACATTACAGTACGGTTTGAAGTCAATCCGATATTTGGGGGCAAAATTATGGGACGAGTTATCTCTAACAATAAGATTATCCTCGTCAGAATTTATATTTAAAAAGCATCAAAAAGCTCACTTTTTGAACGCTATGAAATTGCTATAGAATTTGCATGGTAAAATGAAAAACAACTTGGATGTCTGTTGTACTTGATGAAAACTTGAGCATCAGTCCGCTATTGATAAAGGGGGGCCACCTTCTCGTTAGTTTATCTACTTGGGAGGTTCCTTCTTAAGAATTCTGCGCACTATTTATTTCTTTTGTATGTTATATTTATCTTGTTTAATTATTCTGTTGTGTTTCAGTTAATCATAGTGGCATTTAGTTGTATTAATAATGTGTAGTATTGACTTTAGTTTATAAAAAAGTATGACATCAACAAATATTGGAATAAATTCCTCGATTTTCAGGCGAAGTCACACTTTGGCACTTCAGAGTAATTTAAGAATACCGTATTTATTCTGATAAACGCAGCTCTCTAAAGTGCGACACACCTCTGGCCAAAGCCACGTAACCAGTTTTCGCTGTACGGAATATTGGTTACGATCTAAGGCACGGTAACGACTCGCAGCTTCCAAAAGTGCATACAACAACATATGGAATTGAGACTATCCTTCCTTGGAAATAGAATTTGGTCGACTTTACCAAATATAGTACAAGCAAGCACACTTCCTATTTTCAAAAGCCATATTAAATATTGGAAGGGCGAGAACTGCAACTGTAGACTTTGCAAAATATATATACCACAGATTGAGTACCTAACATGATACGTATCAATGTGTTATTTTACACCTGCAATATATTTCAACTTTTAAGCCAGTAGGCCTCAAATAGCAGTAATTTTGCTATCTTAATTGCTTTTGCCTACTATAAATAAATTGTTGATATTGATATTGATGATTGAATTATATTACATCAATCAATCAATCAATCAATCAATCAATCAATCAATCAATCAATCAATCAATCAATCATCAATCAATTTACCAATATTTATCATCATTTCAGGTGTACTTGGAACTTTTTTACACTTTTTTGTTTTTCGTACCTTTTTTTTTATAAAAAAACATGCATGCGTTTGAATGGTTATGAGGAAAATAATCTGGTGAAGCCAGGAGAAGTTCTGCGGTAGTGGTCGTACATAGATGACGTTGGCTAAGAGGGGTTCGCTGAATTTAAGACTTTACCTGTTGTTGGCGGCAGACCCTCAGTACTTCGACCCATTCTTCTGAACTCATTTACTCACTGCAGCGGACAAGAATGGTTCGTAAGAAGAAAGGAGAAAGCCGAAAAGTTGGCTTTTTCCTGCAATGATGAATTTGAAGATTAGGTTAGCATGAACACCAGAGATCTCAATTGCCAAATAAACGGGGGGGGGCGGTCGGAATTTGAGAAATGCTTTAAATGTTGTACAAGGATGAAAAGAACAAAAACAGGCTGCCATAAAGCATAAAACTAAAACATATAGAGCAGTACGCTATTTTGTCATGAAAGTTAGGCCTAAATAGTGCTAACAAAGAAAGGAAATGAAATGAGGGGTTTGTAAAAAAGTCAATTCCTTAAAAAAAATAAGCGGGGGTCCTATTAAGGTCCGGGGGGTTGGAAAAAAGCAGAAAAGTTAATAAGGGGGACGTTTATTTGGCACTAGAGAGTAAGGGTCCTGCCTCTCCTGCCCGGCAGGACAGATATCTTTCTTACTTTCATTTCAAAACACAAACTAACGAAGCCGAATAAAAAGCTGAATGCTCAGATATGATCAGACCTATTTACAAGTTCCTTATCGATTGATAAGCTCTTTCAGAACACCGAAAGGTCTGCTTCCGCTTTGCTTGACGATTCATGTCCTGGCATAGGATTTTCATCAAACAATGCCGCTTTTTCACCTTTCGTGTGAGTATGAAAGGAGCTAGCCCTGTGGATTTGCTCCTGCCCTATCAGCTATAAACAATGGACGCTCCGTATCCGGCTCTACCAAACAATAGTTGATAATTGGTAAACTCCTTCCCATTTCGAGTGGTAGGATTTCGATGAGAACCATGTCTCGCAATATCGAGTTCGCTGTAGCGGAAATCGGCATTCTGAAATCGTGGCAGACGTTGCTTCACAGGAAAGTTTTGTTCAACAAGATGTCATTTCTGAGCTCCAGAGTTAATCTTTTGTTGCAAAATCTGCCAGTGAACAGAAGAATACATTGCATCATCCTTGCTATTAGATAAGAGATATTATTATCATACCTTTTACTTGTCACAAAAGTATCTTTTTTGTCCATTAGAACTAAATGATAAAATAGATAATTTTGTGACGAGTAAAAGGTATGATAATAATATCTCTTATCTAGTTGCAGGGATGATGGCGGATCCAGAGCCAGACATTGGGGGGGGGGGCTTTATTGTCTTTTTCATATGAGAAATGTCTTAACAATATTGCTTGCTATAGGAAATATTGCCGTTTGGGGGACCATGGCCTTTCTGCCCCCACTGGATCCGCCCCTGCCGAGAGATTTGAGATACATGAGACCCCTCTGCTATCAAAATTAGGAGAAACATAAATGATCTTGGATCAAGTCCTGGAAATCACTGCTAACCATTGTCTATGAGGTCCCATGGACCTTGTTGGAAATCTCTTTAATACTTCTTGTAAGCTGAATTGAATTCTTTCATTATCAACCTGCCCTTTCTCGGCAGCTCTGCCCCACCTTTTCACCGAGTAGGACTAGCTTCCTTGCACCAGCTTCGCCACTGACTGATCTTTCTTTGTTGCAGAATGAAGAAATCTGTATCACATCTTGCAAATGCATACTGAAAACGCAATCCTCTGCAAATGCTTTCTTCTCCCAGATTAGAAACATAAGAATGTACAGAAAGCCATCGCTTGTTCATCGACACGCTATGGGTATCCATAACTTGTCAATGTTCAGCTCTCGAAAGAGTGAGACCACCATTACGACTATATCAGTGTCTTCGCATGTAAAAATATGCTTGTATCTGCTTGTTATCTGCTTGTTATCTGCTGGATGTTGTATTTCCACTTTAGCATACAGACCGAACTATTAAGAAGTATTTATCAATGTAAACGCCTCATTAGGTTCTATAGAGAAAATATAATACGTCATTTATGCATCAACGGAGGCGTAACTATCTCGTGCTTTGTATAGAGAGTACCCCCGGGAGCAAACATTGTAGACGTTTAGGTGCAGTAAAGATGTCTACTCAGGCTGGCGTCACTATTGATGAAATTGCACTATCTGTCATGAAAGATCCACGTTCCAAGTTAGTGGAGGAGGTAATATAGTACTGATATTAATGTATCTCCTTTTACTGATTCACGACTTCAATACTTCCTCATAGAAAGTCCAATTCATTACATGCAACCAAGTTAATTTCTTTGCAAAGGCCTTCTATTAAATGTACTACTGTGTACATGTAGCATCAGATTTAAAGCGCCTGAGATATTTTGAGTTCTTTATTCATGAGGTTTTGTGAAGCTGGCCTGCCTGAGCACTCCGAGATGTTACATGTTGTTCAGTGAACCCATGTTGTTCATCTCTAACTACCAAGCAGGTGTTAAGCCTTGTACTCGGTAATTGGTGATGAAAACACGGACGCATTGATAAATGCTGAATGCGTGACAAAGTCAACGCTAGGATGTCCACCAGAGTAAGAATGAAACGATGAATTATCATCTATAGCAGCGGTACATTCTTTTTGGTTCAGTCAGCCTTTCGTTGGTGAAAGAGCATGCAAGACCTTGTATTCATATCGAATGTTATCACTCAGGGGGTTCACTCTGGGGTTATCGAACGTCAAGTACAGTTCGCTAGATGTCAAATAATACATGTTTTTCAGTGAACCCATGTTGTTCATCTCTAACTACCAAGCATGATTTGAGCCTTGTACGTGGTAATTGGAGATGAAAACATAAGATTCGCGTACTGTACTCAATTCTTGTTTGTCTCATTATTTTTCAATCTTTACCGAAGGAAAATGAAGATAAATGACTTATAAATGCCCTCTCCTTTCATAGAAAAGCTTCTCTGAAAATAATGTCATTTACAGCTAAACCCCCTCCCTCCACTGCCCGCTTTTGTCTGCATTTTTGCTAACTCTCTCCCTCCCCCAAAGAGCGGACATCCTTTATCGATGCCCCCCTACAGCAAATGGTATTTCTAGCATTTTTGCAGCTGCGTGTAATTAACTACAAAAAATTTCATCGTGATAAAATTTCGGACAAATATTTTGACGAAATTTTTTTAAACGAAATTTCAAATGAGACAAAATGTTGTCACGACGAAATTTTTTGCTATTAAGAATTTTGAGAATTCGCATAGAAAAGCTATAATATGAGACTATTGTGAAGTTTAGGGGAAATGAACACATGAACATGGTGCGCGTGAAATGGAATTCTTCCTTCATTATAATCATCATCTTGGAATTCTCTATCCGCTTCTTTGGTTTTCAACTTCAACTTTATACTTGGACAGGATTCCTTCATGTACGAGCGGTCTTTAGATTCGTAGTGGAGAGAGTAGACATTTTAATAACTATTAACTTTTACCTTCATTCCAACTTAACTGTACAAATGGCTCGTCTAGGTGACTCGCGTCCCTGCCATTGAACATACGAACTCCAACTTATGATTCCCATAGTTCTAATTCTCTAATTCTCATCTTATTCCATTCACTCTAGTTTTCTACGAGGGGTGCACTTACATAGTGTAGAAATACTGANATTTAGGATGTATCAGCACTTTTGTCGACATAGAGTAATCGTTACTCAGCGTAAAATACAATAAAAGGGTAATGCTAGTTCTTTCTATTATACCTAGTCTAGTATTGTATGACGCAAGGTAAATAATCCTTAATCCTTAAACAAAAGAGTGGAATGCTGCATAATGCACAGTCACTATCAAGAGGTTTCCTATAGTGTGCCTAGCTTTACGAAATTACTACGTTTGTATTACTTATATCTAACCTAACTTAATTCTTAACGAGTAATTAAAAATACTTTTTGACATCTACGTGCGTCTTACAATTTAATGAATAGAATCTAACGATTTACACATATGCTTACATTTCCTGGAAACTATAGTGGTTCTGTTGGCTCATTTCCAGACGAGCCCTCGACGTATCTCACGAACAACTAATATGAGACGGCCCTCTCAACCTTTCACTAGCATTGAGAGTCCAAATACCTAATATACCAATGCGATACGAAGCAGACCTCTACAGCCTTCTACAAGCACTGTGAGTCTAAATACCTAATAACGAAATGTGAGACGTCCTAATACAAGATAAAGGTACTTTCGCAAGCTACTTTATCTGGCCTAATATTCCATCTATAACTCCATTTTAGCATTTATAAATTAGCAGTATGACACTGTGTGTGAGGTCAGAGATCACATTAATGCATCTTTTTAATCTAGTCGATGCAAATTACAGCGTTAACCTTGTGTGCACCGTCCGTATAATCTACCTACAATAATAATAATAATCATCATCATGATGGTCGGCTCTTGAACTGCATTTATTATCATCGTTTAATAAAAATAGTTCTAAGTGCCTTTTGCTCCAATTTCAAAAAATCTATATCTGCCTTTGTATAGTTCATTTGCATTATCTCTTTCATCTGATGCAAGTATTTGCATTTTTCATCACAAGTTTTAAACTGTACCGACAATAGAATTTCCACCTGTATCCAGACAAATTTTTTAAGATATACCGTTTTGTTTGTAATTAGGTTTAAATGTTATGTCCCGTGTTAGTAAAATTACATCCTCATCGTCTCTTTCTACACGATACAACAGAACTGAACACAAAAGGCGAAATTCATTTTAGAGGGGCTCCCAGATTAAAGAGTAACAATATTTTTATCGATAACTTTTGATCTATGCAAGATACCCTATAAAAATTGAAAAATTGTTCCTTCTGGAAATGTGAATGGTAGCCTTCTGAACATGCTTGCAAAATAGTTTTCAATTATTCGAAACTATGTTCTATCAGTTTTTTTCACAAAGAAAGTGCACTTTTTACCACCAAAACACGCTTCTCGCTGCTTTTCGAACGACTTCTCGCAACGTTATTTACAGGAATCCTTCGATGGTGATTCTTTTGCTAGCCAATCAAGATTTGACGCCAATCGGAACACGGAATACGGAGCACGGTTTGATTTCTTAGAAATAACACGCTCAAACAAAGGCAGTTGAAGAAGGAAATCAGAGGCAGCCAGTTGGTAGGCAACACGTGGGAAGGGGGACGAGAGTCACGTGGCTTATAGAGGAACAGTAAACCAACGGGAAACCAATGCTGCAAACGTGAGCACGCGGCCACGTAATTTAAAATTGTGCTGAATTTTGATAGTTTTAGTAGTAAAATTAATTGTGCAATACACCATGCCTGGAGAAAAAATATAACGTATGTCCTATACTGCTGACTTCAAGTGATTATGACTGCTGATAGAACATGCAACCTGCAGGCAGCAAGAAAGTTGGGTGTAGATTACTAATAGAGACGTATTTTGTGGTTATCTTTTAGTCATTAATATGTAAAAGCGACCAAAATGTGATCAATTTGTTTGGTGATTTTTCGGTCAACGAATAGGACGTAAAATATACGCCCCTTAGGTACTTGTTTAGTCACAGATACGTAGCTGTGACTAAAATGTGACAAAAAGGGATCGATTTTGTTGATTGGGTATGAAGTAAAATTAGACAAGTTGATGATCGGCTTATATGCGGGTTTTTGCAAAAACTGACCAATTTAAAGTAGTTTCAGGCGGTCGGCTTATTTGCGATGTAGGCTTAGATGTGAGTATGTACGGTATGCTCTTTTGATAAACTCTTGTACCATATTGAGTAGTGACTCTTAGAGTGCCAAAAGCAACTCTTTAAATTGCCTTCTCATAAACTGAGAATATATACTGTTTTTCATTGGATTTTGCTGAGAAGCTGTTCTGTGAGAGAGAAGTGTCAGGGGAGCGGCGAGCTAAATTCCCATTGAGTGTTCAAACTTCACATTCAATTGGTACCTTTGGGACTGAGTATTAATGGTTTTGGCTATTAGAATATTGATGGTCTGTTGTTATCTTTGATGTGTTGAAAATCAACGACGAAATTTTGTCACGGAGAAATTCTGAAAAG
>OLMO02000001.1:6720835-6731857 GCA_900291935.2 Cassiopea xamachana | reverse complement strand
ACGTTCAGTATCAAAATACCCTTCGAGTCTTTCCTTTTTTAACAGGTTGCTCATACCGTCGACCATAATTTGAACTACGTCATCTGTTGGAAGTAGACTATTTCATAGTGTTTGTGCAGGTCCTTGAATTCCTTGAGAAGAGCAAGGACTAAAATCTGTATGCACGTTGCGATTTGCCATAAATATCACAACTCGTGGATTTGATCAGGGATGACGTTAGCGGGGGGACTTGGGGGGGCTGTAGCCCCCAGGATTTTGCTGAACCCCCCGTTGGCACCTAAATTTCTATGCACTGTCGGAACTCTCATGATATCCATGACCGTTTGTAGTTTTTTCAGCCAATGTCATAAATTTTACCGCTTAACACTCTCTGACGACGCTTACTGTCATCACCTTGACAGCACTAGCCCCCCAGCATTTTTTCTCATTTTGGTTTAGGGGACGCATAAGACGCAATTGGTACCTCAAGCGCACAAGATTGAGTAAGGGGGGGTCTGAGATTTGTGACGCTTTGATACGAGGCGTTTGAAAATAGATGCAACTCCTCAAAATATGGAAATTTTTTCAGCTCCTGCAATCAGAACTTGCATCTGAATAGCATAAAAGGCCCTAGCCAAACGCCACGTTTTTCATTCGACTTTTTAATCGACAAAAAATCGAGCCGTTTGGCCACCTTGTTGAGTGAGTCGAGTGAAAACATGCGCAGTAGCATCTCATTGGCCGGCGAATATAAGTGATTGTAAATATTTTTAGCTGATACACGTTGTGGAAATATGAGTAGTTGAAAAGTCGAGAGAAAAATCGAGCGAAAAATCGAGTCTTTTGGCCATACATGCTCGACTACGCTCAAGCACCGCTTTACTTTGAGATCAAATGTTAAGGAAAAAAGTCCAGTGAAAAATCGAGTCGTTTGGCCAGGGCCTAAGAAAAGTCAATAATATCAGATATTCGAATGATCGAATTATGTGCGTTCCATTTTTGCAAAGCATTACTCTAGTGTCTCTAATAGAAAGTGGGAGGCAATAGAAAAGGGTGTTCATATCGGTCAATTTTGAATAGAAGGGGGTGAATAGAAGAGGGTGTTCCTGTCGGCTAGTTTTTAATAAAAAGAGGGTGCTAGTAGAAGGGGGTATGCATGTCGGCAGCTTTTCAATAGAAATGGAGTGCTAAGAGAAGGTGGTTCATGCTGGTAAATTGTTTTATCAAAAGGTAATATAATTTTCTGTGTGTTCTGATAATGATCGATTTGTAAAATTTAATAGAAGGGGGTGTTGATAGGCAACGAGGGGAAGGAGAATTCTCCTGAAATTAATAGACGGGGAACCCGTCTATTAGAGACATTAGAGTAGGTATGCCAATATTGAAAAATTTTGTCTCAGGCCAGGGCTGCCAGGCTTGGTATTTTGTTCCAAGGCCTTGGAAATTTTTTAAGCTGATGAGATTTTTCTTGGGATTTTTGTCGAAAATGACCTTGGGATACATCTTGGGAATTATAGACACTGCTCTGGAAAATTGCTTGTCAACATTTTTAACTTATTGCAAAACCATTGATGTCGTCCTTATTTTGTCTAATGAACCACAAAAAAGCGCTACTCAGCTCCCTCCCGTTTTGTAATGCATCTGAAATAGCAAGGATTAAAGGCCTGTTTAAAGTTGCTACATTCATATCATTGACAACCCCTACCATTTTATTTGTAGAAAGAATATATTGCAAAGGAAACTCTAACTTTATTCAGAAGGCCACTCCCATCTACTTTTTCTACTTTTCAGAATAAAAGCTCTTGAGTCAAAGTGTGTTAGGCGCAGTCCACAAAACTGGCAACAACATAGACAACACCTAATGCATGTATCTAAAGGATATAATTATAGGTCCTTTCAGTGTTCTGGGTTGTTTCAAAGATGCACGATTTATTTGTCTTGTTCGCGTTCATGCGCGAACGCAGATTTACTTGCGTATACGTGGTCATGTACATGTTCATGTTTCCATGACTTCATATGACGGAATTTTGCTTCAAATATATTTTAGCGTGAGGATTTCCGCAAGTGGTGCTTGGAGAATATATCGATGAAAGAATGCTCTTGCTTCATACCTGCTACAAGTCACAGTCAACAAAGGTAAGATCATAGCTAAGAAACCCAGAACTTTCTCCATTCTTAAGATTCATAGCAAACGTGTCTAATCATGAACCGTCTCTGAACACCTCCCTTTAAGTAAACGTTAACATGAGAGTGATTTTTATCTTTGAAACCCTTGAATCTGGTGAAGGATTGACAAATTTAGAATTGTATTGAATCCCCATCAGCNCAATTCCTTGTTATGAGGCATCAGTAGCCTCATGCATACAATTGTGCATATTCCATGTGCTTAGCAGGGTTGCCAGACAGGCGGTTCTCCCGCTCAATTGGGCTGGTTTCTTTTGCCCTTGCATCGTATCGTGCCCCCAATGGGGGCGCGCTCCAATATTTGCGAAACAATGAACTAATGGAATATCTTTGTCGCTTGAGTACCCCTTAGGCATTGTTTTAAAGAGGGCCCGTCCCTCCGACCCTCTGGCTAGCACGCCACTGACCCTAGCCAATATCCTGGTCAATGCCCGAGCTCTTTAGGATCTGCATACTGTAGATATTGCTTCCCCTTCTGCAGGTGTGCCTGTGGTTTGCTTCGTTCTCAGCATAGAGAAGCAACAGATGAAAATACCAACGAATGGTCGTCAAATCAGCATACTAGAGAAATTCCAACAAATGCATTTGGGTGGGTGAGCTTTTCTGAAAAGCAGCAAGATGATGGCAGTTCAGCTGAGGTATAGCAAGCTGTTGTAACGTCTGTGTGAGCTAATTCGTATGTAGTAGCATATTGATGATCGAAGTTGTATGCGTCACAGTTGTAATCCACATGATAGAGTCATGTTGCACTGAAACTCAGTAAGATTGTCCCCTTGCAGAAGTTTAACAAGAATATTGTCCAGGGAGTAGAAGTAGAAGTAGTAGTATTATTATTCAGGTGCCCTTTGTGCAGATCTGCATGGTCAATATTTTCACTGGTTTCGTAGTTTCAATATATATATATATATACATATATATATATATATATATATATATATATAAAGATACATGCATATATATATTATTTATATATATATATGTATATATATAAATATGAATATATATATATATATATATATATATATATATATATATATATATATATATATATATATATATATATATATATATATATATATATATATATATATATATATATATATATAAAGATACATGCATATATATATTATTTATATATATATATATCTATATATATTGCATATATATATACAAATATATATATTTATATATATATATTTATATATGTGAATATAATGACAAAAATTAAATAATTATTTATGCTGCGTATCTCTTCTCCTAGTACATAAGATTATCTGACAGCACCAGCGTGGATAGATTATGGTACATGATGAAGCACTATTGGAGTTTAAAACCTCCAACTTTGATTGTTTCAGTTCTTGGAGGTAATAGAGATGGTGCAAATGATGTGGAAATTAAAAAAGCACTCGAAGAAGGACTCGCCAAGGTAAGTTTTAATGTTTTTCTTTGCATTTGTACCAAAATGTTAAGAGCAATATGGGTGGCATGCAGAGGACAATGATTTACTCTTGTTCTATTTCGGAGTAGTCTTGATGTTCGGATTTTCTGCATGCTTGGTTTTGCTTCTTCTCAACATATACAGTTTGTCCTATGTGAAGCGCAAAATCTGTCATAAACTGAAATGCAACTCAGTGACCTCGCGTGACCTATTTCTCTTGGGGGGGAGTGTAAGGCAGTAATTTACCGACAGAAACTGATAAAACTGTAAATTCACTGACAGAGGTATGAATTAACCGATAGGAGCGGTTGCATACCAAGAGTTCCTTATTTCTATGGGGTGCATTGATGCAATAATGAACATGTTCAACAATCACCGACGAAAGTCATTGAATCTTAATTTACCGACGAGATCACCGAAAGTTGGGGAGTCTTACACCCGCTCCTAGCTACGCCCCTGATGCCACTTCTGCAGACGGCTGTAATAACCTGATGTTTTAAACTATGGCAATCTGGCAGTGTAACCCAGTGGTTGTGGTACAATTCCACGGATGCTTGTTGTAGAAAAGCAAGCTTTCTCGTGTGCATTTTTTAGCACAAGGCTTGCCCATCGTCTCGTATTTCAGTAAATGAGTGACCTCTTAGGACAGACGCTGTGAGCTACAAGGATCCATCAGATAAATAACTGCTACTACTTTCAGTCTGGGTAATAGGTAAGTAACAAGCAAGCAAGCAGGCAAGGAAGCAAGCAAGCAAGCAAGCAAGCATGCAAGCAAGCAAGCAAGCAAGCATGCAAGCAAGCAAGCAAGCACAATGTAAACATGGGGTTGAATAACCTTTAATTTAGAGGTATTTGGTACAGTATCCTGCGCATGTGATTATAGTATACTCATGCAGCTCTCAAGACTTGAAAAATACTGGAACGGACCTGATGATGCCAATGAACATTTCTTTGAATGGTAAAAAATGGTTTTCCTACCACGGAGCCAAACTATGGAATGCCCTTGCAATTGAAGTTAAACAAACACCCTCCCTTTCAGTTATTAGGCAAAAGCTTCTTTTTGATGAAAACGTTAATTAGGATTTTATTTTTTTCTATCACTTTGAGCAACTTTTTATCTTAGCAATTACCTGCAATGGGGTTTTTATGTTGTTTCTATGTATGTCTTCAATTTTTCGATTAATTTTTCTATTGATTGTAAGTTTTTACTCTAAATTGTCTATTCCGCCTCCCTCTTAACTAAGCCTCCCACTCCAATATGCCCCCTCTAGGGTGCTTGAGGTCAATAAGCTCCCCCGGGGGCCTAAAGAAAGAGTGTACAGTAAGTGGCGGGCCCCTTGAAAATCAGCTTTATTGCTGTTGGGGACCCTCCTTAGAGATATGAAATCATATCAATTGATTGACTGTCACTCCACATTCTTTTAGGTCATCAATCAGACGGATGTCTGGCTTTTGACTGGAGCAACTAGTACACCAATTACGAACCTCGTTTCCAAAGCTTTCAAAGAGAACCGCAAGCACGAGCGTTGGGAAAAGAATGCATGCATTGGTATATTCCCATGGGGCAAGATACCGGAGCATGGTTCACTTGTTGGGGAAATGGTAATGTAAAGATTTACTTTTTAATTAAAGTGCTTATGCATGGAAAATTTCGAATATAATTTTTTAGCTAAAATTGAAACTTTGGTCTTTCCGATGCATGAATATCATATTATTTTTGTTCTTACTGGCGAGAAAAGTGTAAAAATTAGCGCTTGTTTTGAGGCACTAGGTGCGAATTTTGATAGCCATTGCGTGATGTCATAATGAGGATCAAACCGAGTGCATTCTTTAGGCCTAGATCAGTTGACAAACAAAGCGTAAGAAAACTTCTCATCTTGGCGTGCTACGTCTCATTAAAATGGCAAACAGTGACAGTGAATCGTCATTTTGTGATGAAGCTACTGCTTACCAATTAGAAGATGATGGCAATGATGACTGTGTGCTTGCACAGCCAGGCCTACTACTACTTGTACAACGTGTAGGGTAATAGGTGCATGCCACGGAGAGCCACTAGCTAACGATTCGGATGCCCAAGATAAAGAAAATGTTGAGGCCAATGACCCCGATGGACTGCTACTATAAACTTTTGAGGCTAGATTTGAGAGGCAAATCCAAGTTCAGGAATGGTGAGTACCAGTATCTATTACGTATTGCAGCTCATAGCTTGTCAAATTTTGTAAATAGTCTTTTAGGACCTATAAGCAAAGCGTTAAAGCTGTACAACGTGTAGAGTAATGGCTTCTGTGTTAGATGAAGTAGAGTTTACATTGATTAGAGTCTTCTAATTTACTCTTTGATCTTCAAAGCCAACTGATCTTTTTCTAAGAGACTACAATTTTTTATTCCAAAACTGGACCTCTGGTACAAACAGTTTTAAGGCTTGCGAACGTTTCTTCCTCCTCCATTGTGTCAGCCATTTCTGAACACATATCACGGATAGTCCATGAAAGGAATTGAAGTACATTGCTATGGCATTATAATTCTCCTTTACTAGTAGGTCATTTCCAATCTACCAACTCAACATACCTCCCTGCCCTGGTTTCCTCAACGTTGTTAATTGTTACTACTTGACCAGGGTCTAAAAAACAAACATATAGATAAGTCTTACCTGTCTTTTACCTCTATCGGTCAGTGACTGATCAGTGGTATCTGCTGTGTCTGCCGACGATAAATCAATCAACAGCATCTGGCTTTAGCGTCCTTTTCATTCCAAGTTTGGCAGCGATTTCCTGATTCTTCGTAAAGTAGTCCTCATTGAAATGGTCAGAGTAAACAAAAGGCGAGTTGGTGCTGTTCCACTTTGGCCTAGGTCTTCGCACAAACCTGAACCAGCTTGGTTTGTTTTCCTGTCTTTTTCCTTGAATGAAAAAGTATGAACGGATTTCCCCTCTGTATGCTGACCATTTGTGCAGCTTATTCCGTTCGGGCGACCAGCCACACAGTACCGTCCTCAACGACGTTTGCAGGACTTGATAGTGGAATCCATGCTAACAAGCGATCAAAATTTTTTTGCGTACTCGTTATGACATCATGCGCAGTAGCTAGAACTCGCACTTAAAATGCCAAAATAGCGAAGTTTGAGGGCTCATGAATGTTTTTACATATGAGTTATGATACTTAAGTTTGTAGCATGATGATCACAGCACAAAGTTGCTTTAGAAAATGCAAGAAGTTGAATTTCGAAATTTTCGATGCATAAGCACTTTAAACGAATAAACTAAGTTATGAAGCAACTCTGATTATGAAGAATAACTCTGACAATTTTGAAAAGGAAGGCATTAAATGGAGCGTTTTTCACATACTTTGACTTTGTAGCACATCCATATTTTCAAAACTACAAATATCTTAAGCATGCAAAATTAACGTAAACCATTTAATCATGAAGAATTGCAAGTTCATCATAGCAAAAGTGGAAAAGCATCATTGAATGACGACAGCGGTTTGCGGGGTCAGATTTCGGAACACGCTGCTTTGCAAGAAAATGTATGATCAGGACGACGACAATGAGAAGCATCTTGACTTTATTAACTTTCATTTCATTTCATTTCATGCACTCATGCCGCATAAACAATGTATTTCATTACTACAAACTGCAAATTGTAAATGACAAATCGTAATAGCAACAGTGAATAGTGTTGCATATTTCGACTCTGGCTATAGTCATCATCAGCAATCAAATGCAATTATGGGCTGCAAAAGTCAGCATCAGCAATCAAATGCAATTATGGGCTGCGTCCCCCAAAATGAAGCTTTATTATTCATTTATCATTGGGCCAAAACGCCTTTAATTATCTCAATTCAACAGTGAGGCGAATGCCATCGTCATCGTTCAATCACCTACATCCAGAGTATATGTGGGAATTTTGCGTAAAAAAGATGTTCAATATAATCTCGGCACCAAGGAATGGACTAAACTTTCTATCCTTTAGAAGGCGTCTGTTATGGAATACCAGACTGTAAATGTGTATGATTTGGTTTCATAAACTATGTATGTAACCAACTGTAAATAAGTTTTGTGATTGATTGATTGATTGATTGATTGATTGACAGATAGATTGATTGACAGATATATTGATTAACAGATAGATTGATTGAATGATTGATTGATTGATTGATTGATTGATTGATTGATTGATTGATCACCCCCTGAACATCCACCATTAAGTTCACTAAGGGGCTCAAGTGACTTACATCTATACTCTGCCACATACATGCGACATCATCGACCACACCTATATGCCACTCCCAGTATACAATAGTCATGAAGTTTCTCCATCCGCTCCTGATTCGTTCTTTTTATTTGTATCTGAAGTTACTAATGCTGGTGGACCTATTTTCACAAGAATTCCCTAGCAAATATTGTTTCTCTTTTCACATTTTCAACAGGCTGATGTTATATACTCGCCATCAAATAGCATGCTACCAGAACGAGAGAAACTTCAGGAGAATCATACCCATTTTCTTCTCGTCGATAATGGAACCTTGAGAAAGTATGGAACTGAAAGAGAATTCAGAGTGAAATTCGAGAGATTTCTATGCAATCCATGTAAGATGTCATGTATATGATTGCGAATGTCAATCAAAGCTTTATTTTTAATTCTTTTGTGCAAAATTTCATAGTCTATTCGACTGATAATATTCATATACAATTTGTGTCATTTTATTGCATTTAAAATTATTTATACAGGGTAGAGATTATAATAAATTTGGTTTACAAACCTGCCCTATTTAACACTAACTAAACTAATTGCACGAAAAAGCCAATTACATCAAAAATGGAGAGAAAACAGAATAAGTTAAATTTAGATACGTGATAAAAAAATGTTAAATCAAAATGTCCATTATAGCTTTTCTTAATGCTTCCAATTTTGCTTCAAACGCTGAGAATAATTTACTTGCTTTGTTTCATTTGAAAGGTTTTTCCAGATACACACTCCCCTGTGGCAAAGCTTTTTTGTCATGAGGAAGCGAAGAATAAGGGTATATGTAGATCTATTTTTGAGTTAAGTAATTCCCTATTGTTGATGGTAAAAAAAGGAGTTGGAGGAGTAGGAAATACTTCTATGATCATCATACAAATTTGCCATTGACGCATTGAGCTTCAGGGGTAAATTGTTAATGTAAATTTAAAAAAGCAATGGACCTAAGTACGACCCCTGTGGAGCCCCTTTTTTTTTTAAATGAGCTGTAAATTAGACGCTTGTCCATTAACTCTACAGCACTGCGGCAATGAGAACTTATTCCAATGAGTAGCACCTTATTGCAATGAGCTTTCACTAGTCTGCGGCTAAATTGTGGAATGAGATACCTCTCCAAATAAGGAATACCCCAAAATTTTCGCGTTCAAAAGAAAGCTGACAAAGTACTTGCTATACTAGAAATTTTTCTCAAAAGCACGGTCTCTAGGAAGAGGTGCACTTATTAACTTTTCTACCGTATTTTGCAATATTCCTTGTTTGAGTTATTTTGTAACATGCCTATGTATTTAACTTCTCGTGTGCTCATGACAATAGAAATTTGTGGAGTTTTGAGGAAATGACAAATGTCCTTGTGGCATACTATGTGATGATCCCACACTAGTTCTTCCAAAGCACATTGAACTATTCTTGGTTCTTTTCTTTGATATATTCCCGTTTAGATATTTGCTATATATCAGGAGTTGCTCTACGGGAGGGCTAGAATGGGCTATAGGCCCCCATCGGGACACGCTAGCCCCCCGTTGGAAGGTTAAAAGGTCTTTGTTCGGAGCTTTTTAGCAGCTGTAGTACTCTGCTAACAGTATTTTAGCCCCCTCGTCGGAAGAGTAGCCTCTTTGTCGGAAAATTCCCAGCACCACCTCTGCGATATATTCCGGTAAATGCACAATTTTTTCGAAACTAAGGCTCTTCCTCTCTTTTGCAAGTGGATAGCAAAGCGATACCATCTGTGAACCTGCTTGTCCATGGTGGATATCACGCATGCAAACAAATCAAAGAAAATTTACATGGCCATCCCAATATTCCAACTGTGATCGTGAAAGGGAGCGGAGGCCTTGCTGACGCGATAGCAAATGCTTTTAAAGCTGCTACAGAAGGAAGAAAAGGGTTTGTTTCTAAAGCATTTTTAAATACATTGTTCAACGTATTGCCTTTTACACAGAAGGAACTTCCCTGGGAATTGTTTATATATGAGTTATGGAGTAAAGTGTGGGAAACGTTAGCAGTGGAGCTGAGAAATCCAGACTCCCAGCATATTTTCGAAGAGTTTATCAACGCCCACGAATGCCAGGTTTACACAGACCACTATTTTAGACAGAGATCATATCTGCCAGACTAAAAGAATATGAGACAGCTTTTGAACCCTTGTGTGCCTTGATTTAACATCTTTTCTCACCAGACGATGACATTAATCTCTCTTTAATAGCTTAATCTTTACTCGTTTTCTTTTAACATCCTTTAGTCTCTCCCTCCTAAAATGGATAGAAGGTGATCTTTCAAGATCTGCAACCTTAAAAGATAACTCCAAATATGAGCTAGCGCAGATACGAGGTGTAGTCAAAGAAATCGTGGAAGAACACAGCGATAAGGTAAAGCGTACCCTCTTTTCTTACTTTTTACGTATGTGTTGTATCAAACAGGCTGAAGATGGCATAAAAGTTGAAACTGTGATTGCAACGAAGAGGAAGTAGCTACGGAATTTGAATGCTGTTGCTATAACTGTTTGTCACGACATTATTCAAGTAGTTTGCATTTCCCCTAATATCGGATAACTGAGAGCGTGGAAAAATTGAAATAAAAAGTAGGCAGAGTGCGTAACTGGAGTAGTTATGAATGTTGGTTGAGAAGGAAGCACAGACGAGGAACAGTTGAGCCTGAAAATTCTATGAGAAAGTGATGATTCTTGAGGCAAGTTCAGCTAGATGTTCAAAAATCTAGAACACAATTGTAGAGAAATAGGGAAAATTTTGATCTGTTACTCCTTAATACTCCTTAAATACAGACATCAATCTAAACGGAAAGGGCATACAACATTGGATTACATTCAGTGAAGCCACAAGCATAACACTAGTAGGATCTGTGTGAATTAATATGTGTTTCATTGAGCTCTACTGTCACAGCTGAGAGGCTGTTCTTGACGGGAATCTTATTGTTTTAAAATTTTATATTAGATAAAACCAGTGCTTTGAAAAATCATCTTTTACTTTGCTTGTTTTTTGTGCCAGGCACTCAGATACCACTTTTCAATCTTTTGCATCATATTTTAGAAGGTAATTGAATATTCTGATTGCTTGATGATGCCATCTGTTCCCTTTCTTTCATTCCACATACTGCTAGTGTCTGATGGTGTTACTGCAAATGCTGTTTTTCTAGGTGAGTATATATGATCCGAAAAGTGATCCA
>OLMO02000001.1:6699539-6709583 GCA_900291935.2 Cassiopea xamachana | reverse complement strand
CTACTCCCTGGACAATATTCCTGTTAAACTTCTGCAAGGGGACAATCTTACTGAGTTTCAGTGCAACATGACTCTATCATGTGGATTACAACTGTGACGCATACAGCTTCGGTCATCAATATGCTGCTACATATGAAATAGCTTACACAGACCGTACAACAGCTTGCTATACCTCAGCTGGAATGCCATCATCTTGCTGCCTTTCAGAAAAGCTCACCCACCCAAATGCATCTGTTGGAATTTCTCTAGTATGCTGATTTGACGACCATTCGTTGGTACTTTCATCTGTTTCTCCTCTATGCTGAGAACGAAGCAAACCACAGGCACACCTGCAGAAGGGGAAGCAATATCTACAGTATGCAGATCCTATAGAGCTAGGGCATTGGCCAGGATATTGGCTAGGGTCAGTGGCGTGCTAGCCNCAGAGGGTAGGAGGCACGGCCCTCTTTAAAACAATGCCTAAGGGGTACTGAAGCGAAAACAGATATTCCTTTAGCTCATTGTTTTGCAAATATTGGAGCGCGCCCACTTTGGGGGCACGATATGATACTAGGGCACTTGCGCAAGACACCGGGGAACAGTTATACTTTTACAACTTTTTAAGATAGTGATCTTTATAGCAGTCACCATAGTGAGTGGGAGATCGTGAAGCGTGAGATATTTTATCTTTCTATGGGGGGCTTTGCTAAAAAATTCAAAACCACTGTCTTAGAAGGGGAGGGTGCTACATGTAGGTCTGAGAGTGCTGATTAGGAGACACACCCAAGGCTACGGGTAAAGAGTGAAAGGATGGGCTATGGATAGAAGAGAAATGACTAAAGGTATTTTAAGTAGCAAGCAGAAAGACGCTGGTAGCAACACCCTTCACACTGTCTACGCACCAGTTTTGCCAAATTTTTTCCACTTTCCTGCACAAATCCAAGTAAAACAAGCCCAAAATCCGCCCAAAATCACGCAAAAACAGCCCAAAACCCACCCCAAATAGCACTTGTGCACTTTCTATGAATTAACATCATTCTAGGGCTTAGGGTTGCATTTATGAGCAGTGTCGTACAGAAGACGAAGTTACTCTTGACTGTTGACGCTTCTACTTAGAAAACCACTTACTAAAGCTTTCTGCAGTGGCAAAAGGTAGAGTTTGAGTTGCAAGACTCAAAGATACTGATATATACGCAGCAGCATACAAACAATATGAGATTGCAAAGTTGTATTTGATTCGAACGTATTAACTGAATTTGTTCTTTTCTGTATCTTCGATTACATTACATTATATGTGTGCATTTTTCATCATTACTATCACTTTTTGACTCAAGATTTTACAGACAACTTTGAACCCTGAAACCACCAAAAACCGCACTCCCGCCCAACCGTAAAAGTTTGCCCAGCAACTGATGAAGCTAGCCCAATTGGGCGGGAAACCACCTATCTGGCAACCCTGCTAAGCACATGGCATATGCAAAATTTTTATGCATGAGGCTACTGATGCCTCATAACAAGGAATTGCTGATGGGAATTCAATGCAATTCTAAATTTGTCAATCCTTCACCAGATTCAAAGGTTTCAAAGACTAAAATCACTCTCATGCTAACATTTACTGAAGGGGAGGTGTTCAGAGATGGTTCACGATTCGACACGTTTGCTATGAATCTTAAGAATGGAGAAAGTTCTGGGTTTCTTAGATATGATCTTACCTTTGTTGGCTGTGACTTGTAGCAGGTATGAAGCAAGAGCATTCCTTCATCGATATATTCTCCAAGCACCACTTGCGGAAATCCTCACGCTAAAAAATATTTGAAGCTAGTTTCCGTCATATGAAGTCATGGAAACATGAACATGTACATGACCATGTATACGCACGTAATCTTACGAAGTATTGATGTTTTTATTCGGTCTTGAAGTTACAATACAATAGAAAAGGACAAGGCGTATTTTCATTGTTTAGTTTTGCCTTAGGCCTAGGCCAGCGCTACCCGATAGGGAGTGCGGCGGTGAAAACGAATGGGGAAGCGCTGGCCTAGGCTGTAAGGCCTAACGGTTATTAGAGTATCACCGGTCTCCAGAAGAAGCTACAAACACGTTACAAAAATATCTAATTCAATCCCTCCACAAAATGCTGCTTTGCATCCAAAACATGTGCAATTAGATCACAACTATGTCTCCAATATTTNTCACCTACAAAAAGTAATTGAAGGCAGTCATAAGAAAAAGAGACTTCGAAAAGTATAAAGCCATTTAGAAACTCATTTTGATGCTTAAAAACTGAAACAATTGCCTAAATAAAATCAAACATCAATCATAAAAGACTTTGATCACATGGCTAAGAACTATTTCCGAATGAGACAGACAATTGCAATAAATTGTCTTGCTTCAAGTGATCTCAGAAAAGTAAAGCATTAGCCATGTCATTCCGTTTTTATAGCCCAGGGGTTCAGAAATTACTAGAAAGTTCTTACATTTGCTGCATTCACTTATGATAAAATTATAGTAATTAAATATTGTATGTAAATCAGGACCTTAAAAAGTTAGCTTAGTTTGTTGAAGAAATGCCAACTCAAAAACAACTCAAATGGAACAAAAGCAGTCCAAACTTGTTGGAAGNGTGCTGACTGTGGCACTATTAAGGGTAGGGTACATGACAAAGTTGTCACTAAATAAGTTTCCTGTCATGGTATTCAGGTTCTAAATACCATGTCTCCATTGCATACATCTTAGCAGCTTATTCATATGACAACATTTTAAAATAATTGATGTATAAAACTATCAATCTGGTTACTGAGAAAGGACAAGATGTCTACAGTTATTTTCATGAGGCCTTAAACGATTATTAGCACGATTGAAAAACTTGGTTGTAACATCAGGAAGCTAGAAACATCCCTCTAGTATCCATGAAAGTAGGATCAAATCTGCCACCTTGCAAGGATTGCTTCAGCTGATAGACGTGATAAACTCTGAGCTACTCTGTTTCACTAGCACTAATATTTTTACGAAACAGCAGGATCTGAGTACACCAAGGCAGCAAGTGAGTTCATCCTTTTGATGACAGATTTATTTGACATAATAGAGTCAAGGAGCAATTTTGGGAAATATACAAAGAGGCCTTTTGACTTGGAAAATTAAATGATATTGAAGAATATTTAATGGGTGCAATTGAAACTCCTAAATTCTTGAAAGACACTGCAGGTACCCCTACCATTAACGGTCCAAATAAAGTTTACTTTCAGTCTACCAGGTCACTAAGCACTAGAAGTTATAGCCTAGGTCATGGCACAAAGAACGCTGGAGTTTCTTACAATTAACCCTTCATCTCCGTTCCAACACTTCTTTTACACGATGCAAATACAAGAGCAGAAGGATTAAGCAAAATATCATAAAGCCGAAATATTGATAGAGGTTTTGCCTGTAGAGCACGTCAAAACTAATGCCAAATCTGATGATACAAGAAACTTCGACCTACTGTTGGATACTTGGTCACGTGTAGCGCTCCCCCGCAATTATTCGTCGTTTCTTTACGCTTAGCATTCGTTCACAGTTACACACTCTTCACAGTTAAGATTAAGAGTTCAAGATTAAGAGTTTAAGATTACAAGTTTATAGTTACGAGTTCAGAGTTTATAGTTCAGAGTTTATAGTTTACAGTTCACCGGTAAGAGTTACGAGTTTGAGTTAAGACTATCAAAAGAACAAGATTTAAGCAGTTACTGTAAATATTTGGTTTATTTAATGTTGTTATATATCCAACGAGAACTTTAGTTATTGTCAAGTCTTGCACTAATCCACAAGATCATAAAGTTTACAACACCTACATTGCTACGCTCTGAAGTCGATATCAGTAAATAAATCAACTAAAAATGGTTGAAAATAAACTAATTTCAAATACCTATGGCACTACTTACTTAAATATGACTTGTTCTCGATATTTCGTTGCTACTTTGCAATCCAGCAGGAAAAAATAGAGGAGCAGCGAAAGTCTTTTTACTGTGAGTCCTTTGTTTGCACACATCTTTTGCCAACGTTTTCTTACCATCTTTGTTCTGAATGCGTAGTACGCACAAAACAACAGCGAAACAATAGACTGCTCATTCTAGTCCTCCTATTTCTATACGAACTGCACTTACCGTTCGACAACCCCTGAGTTATAACATTAGATATGAATACAAGTTCTTGCATGCTCTTTCACCAACGAAAGGCTGACTGAACCAAAAAGAATGTACCGCTGCTATCGATGAAAATTCATCGTTTCATTCTTACTCTGGAGGACATCCTAGCGTTGACTTTGTCACACATTCAGCATTTTTGTCAATGCCCTCGTGAATAAAGAATTCAAAATATCTCTGGCGCCTGAAATCTAATGCTACATGTACACAGTAGTACACAGTAGTACATTGAATAGAAGGCCTTGCAAAGAAATTAACTTGGTTGCATGTAATGAATTGGACTTTCTATAAGGAAGTATTGAAGTCGTGAATCAGTAAAAGGAGATACATTAATATCAGTACTATATTACCTCCTCCACTAACTTGGAACGTTGATCTTTTACAACAGTTAGTGTAATTTCATCAGTAGTGACGCCAGCCCGAGTAGACATCTTTACTGCACCAAAACATCTTCAATGTTGCTCCGGGGGAAACGCTCTATAGAAAGCACACGATAGTTACGCCCCCGTTGTTGCATAAATGACGTATTATATTTTCTCTATAGAACCTAATGAGGCGTTTACATTGATAATTCTTCTTAATAGTTCGGTCTGTATGCGAAAGTGTAAATAGACCTTTTCTCATGCAACGTCACAAATCACGTGACAGTTCAGCTGCAGTGTAAACAAACTGGTTGCTATGGCTATTTCAATGCAGCGTTGTAAACTCACTACATTGTTCATTAGATGAGTTGTAGATAAGCCGAACCTATTATAGCATTGGTTCAGCAATGGCGCGGCGTTATGGTGGTTTGATTCCAGCGATGAACCTATTGTAGTTTCATTGGCTTTAGTACCTTCAAAGCAGTGGCGGTTCGTGCTAATGGGCATTATGGGCAATGCCCTCCACCGAAAAATAAATGAAAAAGTAAAAACTGTGCAATTAAGCTATAACAGCAAGAAAAATATATAATTTTATATCCAAGCATCCTTCACCAGGCATTCAGGGGCACGAGATTCGATTACTTCTCATTGTGTTGACTCGAGCCTCGTACGTAAGTATTTAAAAAATGATGTCATTTTCTGGGCAAACTAGATTCTGCCCTTGGAATCGGCTACCTGACATGCGCAATAGCAAGGATCAAAAGCCCAATGCCGAAAAAAGAAGTAGCCGATTGGCTGAAATTGACGACATTTGGGCAAGAAACATTTTGCCCTCTCCGGTACAACAACAACAATGACTACAACAGCTCTGAAATCTAAACATACAAGGGACGTTCTCTCCGAGCATGCTAGCGCAAAAGATCTCAATAAAACTACTCGCAGTTTTCAGTAATACTTCCTGATCACTGAATTCACTGGTCAATACTGCAGTCTGAGTTGTTGAAGGTAGTTAAAGTTCTTCACCTGTGTCATTAAAAGGAGTATTGGAGGAGAAGCATCTAGGCCCTAATAGCCCGCGTCTTGCAACAGGATCTTGTATTACGACAGTCTCTATAAGCAGTCAATGGCGATTGACTACATCAAGTTATATGGTGCTTTTTAGATGATAGTACTCAGCGATTCACGGCGACGTTTGTAATTTAGGTGCATCGCTTGATTTTATAACTCAAATGTTGTTTGGGACTAATTACAGTTGTAACATTTCATTTATCACATCATTTGCAGAATATTTTAGTGTTCAGGAATATTTTGTCTGGAAGAGTTTTTAATTATTTCAGTTAATTTGCAGAATGCCACAAGATAATGCAAAATCTATACCCATCAAATTGGTTAGCCATATGAATAGCATTCTTAATGTATGTTTGAAACCTTTGAGCGGAATTATCTGTGATATTGAAGTTTTTGATGGTGTATTATCACAATATTTCTCAGGGTTGAATTCACTGGATATCTTAGTTCAACCACCTTTTGAGAGTGATTCTTTTCAAGTTTTTAGGTGTAGAAAATACTGTGAATAGTTTCTTTTCTGTGATGCTGTCTACATTCAAATTCCTCTATCCATACCTTCACAGGTGATGAGATGAACATTAAAACTCTATGACAATACTTTTATGTCATGTTTATCAATTTTTCTAAAAGGGGAGGTGATGTAAAAGTCTAATCCCCAATTTAATTGATTTACGTTTTCTTGAGTTGGATTGTTTTAAAAAGGAATTATAGAAGTCGAAGCAAAAGCACACACATTATTTTCTATGCGTTTAAGATCCTTTTATTAAGGATATGAGACCCTCTGGGATTCCAGGAAATCTTTTTTGCAGCATAAGATGTAAATTGGTTTGTTGATCGATCTTTTTCGTTGAAGACGATAAGAAAGAGCTGTCATATGTTCGAAATTACATATAGCAGGATTCACCAGCATCTTTACTGCCTTGGAAAGGGGATGCAATTACCATTCAACTTGCTCTTCTTATCTGTTGGGGGTGTCAAGCCCCGATACCCAATTCGGTATTTTTCCCCTGCAGCTACATCTAAAATAATGAAAAATTGAAATTTTCAAGCAATGAATGTAAGACGACTTCTTCGCATCGATTATCGAATGCAAATCTGCATTCTGGCTTCGCATTTTGCATGATTTAATTGCACTCTCATTTTATGAAACTGCAGCTTGGAATTACAGATTGCGTGTTTGCAATTGAGAGTGGGTTAAATCGAAGTGGCAATCACTGCACCAAGAGCCATAACTACATGAATCTAGAACGCAAAATATAATTTCTGGAATTTCTAATCCTTAAGATTCTCAAAAATTACATCTGATAATTATCATGATGATTATAATTAGGGCTGTAAAAGAGAGATCTGTGGAGAAACAACACGTCTATTGAAGGTCCTAAAACGCATTTCAGCTATTACATCCTGAGCTTTCTATGTACGAAAGACGCATCTCTGTTCTCTGTATTCAAAAAAGCCCTTCCCAGACAGCAAAGGGATATGGTTTTAACATGGTTTTTCAGGGGACAAAATCCTCCTACCCTCATCTTCTTTTACTCTTACTTCATAACATCTGGTACCATCACTGCTGTTTGGACCCCCTTCTACTTTATTGGACTCTACAGCGCTACCCATAATAATGCTGGAATTGCTAAAGGACTCTAATATTAAGGGTAATCAATTACTGGTAACGTCAACAACGTTAAATTGTTGGATTTAGTACAAGGTATAGTAATAGTACAACTAATTTAGTAATCTACGCTGAATGTGCTTTGCTATGATTTATAGCATAATAAAAAATATTCGCTTCTGCTAAAGAAATGACTGACTAACTAACGAATGAACCTTAATTGCAACAGGGTCCTTTTTTCAACAGTTCACTGCTACTTGACAAAACTTTTCTCCCAAACTTTTCCATTCTTGAGTTGTCTTGACAACTTGACAAAATTAGCCTCCATTCTTTCTTCTAGCTCCGAAACAAACTTTGATATGTTGTCTGTCCTACAAAAGAGCATGCAAATATTTTTATATGAAGCAAGGATCTCAGCCTAATTGTTAACACTGTGTGTTACTAGTTTTAGCTGTATCATTCACATTTAAACAGATCGATATACCTATTGGTATACTGAGGAGTGGAACCCTGGTTATTTCTGGCAGGAGTGACCAAAAACTCGTTAGTACCCCCTTCATGAGGAACAAAAGCTTATATTTGTTGGTTACTTCACAGCCACTATGGCTACTATGGACCAATGAAGCAAATACCAATTACTGAAACAGCGAATTGACAATGAGAACGACGACAATGATAGACATTTCGTCGTTGACTTTGTTTTAATGACGACATTCCAGGCACCATCGAAGTGAAGTAGACAAGAGAAGCCCCCCTCGAATAAGCCCCCACCCAAGCACGTGACTTTACCTATTTGAGAGGTCTGTTAGTGGTTTATAGAGCTAGGAAAGAAAAAGAGGCCATTAATTAACAAAAATTTGCCTTTCCTTTAAGAGACATCCTATTGCTTGTATGTATAGCATCGAAGAAATAGTTCATTGGTAGAAAACCTTCAACTGGAACGTGAACAACTGCCAGGAAAAATTTTAAAGCCCCCCGTTTGAATACGTCGCCATTCAAAAATCCAAAGAATGAATAAACCCCTGAGGGGCAATTTAAGGTATTGAAATAATCGTTCAAATTTATCACAATCAATGGCCTAGAGAACTTAGAGATTGGCCCCCCTTTCAGAATCTTCTTCCTTTCAGGCAGTAGCATATTCACACTTTCTGTATGTGTATAATTAGTACTATGCTAAGTAGTAATTACTCCAGCCCTGCCGTTTCCTACTCAAGCAATTTGTCATCCACTTTGTATAGCGTCAAACACAGTCCCTCCTCTTTGTAAGCGCAGTAATTGTTTTATTTACCCACTAGGTATATGCAGCGAACATTGGAGGATGGAATTTGATAGAGGGAGGGGTTAATAAGAAGAAAGAAGCCATTCATAAATATGGTTGTTAGAATACGTAATAATTACAAAGCAACTCTACAAAAAGAATGCCAACTAACAATAACAGCTACTTTCAACAGCTCTATGCTACTGCTAAAAACTGAATGACCAAAAATTCTAAGTCTTAATGAACCTTGAGCTTTCCATTATTCTTAAATTACAGTTATTTTTTAAGCCTAAATATTATCGTAGACTATATAACAGAGTGTATCACACAAGTAAAGATACACCTCTAATTTATGACAAAACCATCTAACGAATAACGTTGCTAAGTAACAGTATTCTATATTGCTCATCCACTACCAAAACAGAGAGTAATATCAGTATCAACACTTATCGAAACTTTGTCAGAAAAGGCTTTTTAGTTTCGATGTTTTTCACATGTGCACCAAAGTAAAGAATATATTCCGCGCGCCATTCTGACTGCTTCCACCCGAGCACGCACAAAAATTGGGTGAAAATCCTATGTATGGCACGATTTTAGCTGGTTCTGCACACGCACCAAACCACATAATGTGTATTCTGTGGCCNCACACTTTGGTGAGAGCCCTATTCGTGATGCCAATTTGGCTGCTTCCGCCTGCGCTGCCCCTACTTGCGGCGTTACTTGCAATGCTTCCACCAGCGCACGATCCATAATTTGGTAACGATTCCCCTAGTGTTAGAGCACTAGTTTTGTCTTTTGTTTCTTAATTACAGGAAGCTGTGTAGTGTGTCATTCATTTCTGTTAATTCCTGTTCTTTGTAGTCATCCACTGTTCATGTTGTTCTATCATCATCGCTTTTGTCATCATCTCTGTGTTTAAGATAATTTCTATTGTGAGTTTGTTGTTTATGTGATATCAGTATCTGTACCTCTTTGTTGTTGAGTCAGTCGTGTTGCAGTTGCCGTGCAAAGTAGTCGTGAAGTCGCCGTGAGTTTCTAGTTGCCGTCCACCGTAGATTTGAGTAGAGTTTTGTAAGCTGTCGTTTGGAAGCCAGTGACCTGAAGTTGTTTGCCGTTGTGGTTGCTGTATCATTGTGGATTTGAACATTTCGAACTGGAACATTTATATGTATAAAAAAGTTTACCCTTAATTGTTATTAATGTGCGTTGTTGTTTTTCATTGTTATTTTGATGTTCATATTGATTTGACTTTACTGTAAAGCTACGAATTGTTTTACACTAGCTATGGTCAAAGAATGCAAGCTGGGTGCCAAAAGCTATCAATGCTGCCTCCAGCTGTTAAATTCGACCTGCCACTTTTGCTTTGTAAGCTTCTTCAAGGCCGTAATTTCCACAAAAACTTTGAGGGGGCTAATTTCTAGCGTAATTTAGTGGGCCTTGGCTATCGCCTAAAACAGCTGGGGGGTGCTGAAAGCCACCCAGTGGGTCCAGGGCAGAGCTCTGGCAGGGTTCAGGGGGCGGAGCCCCCGGAAGCTCCAGAGATTTTGCCATCTCTGAGGCCTTAAAATGACTTAGGATCACGAAAGTTCTCTT
>OLMO02000001.1:6669089-6684887 GCA_900291935.2 Cassiopea xamachana | reverse complement strand
GCATGGTGCAGACGTAAGTATTGATTATCATATCTCTTAGTTTCTTGCAGCATTGAAAGCTGTGTTGACATTACCTCAGTAGCTTTAAACCTTTAGCAAATTCAGATCAACTCCTTGAGAGCTAGCATTGGCGTACTGTTATATGAAGTTGGGTTTATGGGGTGTTGTTGTTGTTGCTGTTGATTACTTTATTTTGAGTAGTCTATTATATCTAGCTTTGTGCCTACTGTGGATTCCGCATCCAGGCATAGGACCCCTAGTTTTATGTCCCTTCCGAAAGGACTGCTGAGTGAGTTATGTTGGTCGTTCATCTGGAAGGTCGCCTATCCAGTTGCAGCCCCATCACAACCATTTATGTATCCTGAAGCGATGAGAGTTGGTAGTGTACGAGTGTATTCGATACATAATGTATTGAGGAGTGATCCTGCAACCTGGAAGATTGGTTTGATAGAATTGTGTTTTTTCTTGATTGTCGTGTGCTATTATGTCATACCAAAAGCCCAGATCCTTTTATACCCGTGATTCTTGAGATATGAGCTGCCCGGTTCTATTTTCACAGACAATCAAATACTCGTGCATGGTCTATACTAGATAAAACTGTTATTTTATGCATGTACTCAGGCAATTTTGCATTTCAAGCACTTACATAATTTAGTTACATTCTAGGACAAGACACTATACAAATCAATCAAGAGAGGGAAAGCCACATTTGTTGAGTTACTGCTAAATCATGGAGTCAACTTGCAAAACTTTCTTAAAGACAGGCAGATGATTCAGCGACTTTACAAGAACGTAGGATAATTAAATCTTTTATCAACTGCAGCATTCTACCAATATTTAAACCGCGCAAATTTTTGGAGTTGGTGTGATTAGCGTGACGGCAACCTTTTAGATCGTTTATTGGAGTCTAGCCAACAACATGTAATTCTTAAGAAACCTCGTTTTAAGATCCATTTTTAGTTAGAGTTCAATTGAGATACGATAAAGACGTTGTCATTGTTGATCTTTCTCCGAGAACCTTATAAGGTACAACACAGTACTTATGAGTTTCCTAAGAATAAGAGAAGAGGAGACTAAGTCTAGAATGCCAAATCTTGTTATTATCTGAACTGCCTTATTTCAGCCTTTCTACAAATTATTTTACTTTTTGGTGATTCGAAAAGGAAGTTTTGAACCTGCAGCTGAGGTTTCTAAACTACCTTGCATGACGACAGTAAGTAAAAAAACAATGCATGTAGAGTTGTTATTGCATAAGTTTTTGCATGGAAGTCCATCTCTCATTGAGGGGATAGAAATACCTTGCGTATGATAGTACCAATTACTATTTCTATTTTCCATCTATTTCATATAAGCTCCCATTCTTTTCATTTAGCTACAGGTTTTTATAAGAAAAAAGTTTATAAGAAAATGAGGCTCAAATGATCAAAATCTTAAGAAAAATCTTTAGAAAATCTTAAAAAAAATCACCAGGTTCAATTTCCAAAATTTAGTGTTTTATTGGTCAAAAAATCGATATTTCGTCGTTATTGCATTCCAAATGTTAAAGATGGAATTTATATTCAAGTTTAGACTATCAGTAACGAATGTTTAACCCATTTCCGCCAGTTTATTTAAATTAAAAGTTGAGAAAAATTTAAGAAAATCTCAGACTCAATTTTGGGAAAAGTTAAGAAAATCGAGGCTCAGGCAAAAGGACGGCTTTCTTATAAAAAAACACGTGTAATGTAATAGCTGGATTCTTCTTCATCGATGCCGTCCCCTTTTGCAGTTCATATTTAGCTCATGCTCACAAACACATCCAGGGGCATCGAAACCGGGGGCGGGGACACTGACTTCCCCACTTTTTCGGCATAAAATAGTATTTTTTCGCTTTTTTCCACCTTTTCCCGAAATGAGGTGCCATAATGACTATTTTCCACTCGTTCATATTCCATAAGCTTTTAAAGTGATGCTGTAGCCAACACAAATGAGGAGACTTTCGAGATTATCTCCGACCTTAGTGACCAAGCCCCTCCACTTTGAAAGGCGTTTCGACGCTCCTGACATCAATCTACACTATTGTAGACAATTGATATGTTGATCGTTATCACCAAATTGCAGCTGAAGTATAGAAAATATTGATTAAAAAGGGTTTTGATTTTGCTATTATTAAAGAGGTGCATTCACTTTCCTTACAGAANAAATTAAGCACAAGACAATTCTTGTACCACTTCTGGAATGCGCTGACCAAAAAAAGGTAATACTTTTACTGCCAGAACAAGCACACAAGTGCTAAGTAACGATTTCATTGGTATCAAAGATAATTTCAGTCCTCATGTAATAGTAAGGGATGCAGGATTCAGTGAGGTTGTTTTCTGTAATCAGTTTGTATAAGCTTAATAAAGATAGAATATTTCATGTTCTGAATGTATATTGCAAAGCTTTTGTGTAGTGAATTGACAGGTAAAATCTTATTTACCTCTGGTGAAGCGATGCAGGTCTTTTGTGCTATGTCTCTACCAACATTCGTTGCTTTGGGGGTAGTTATAAATTCTGCAGGTGACAAACTGATGTAGCATAACATTTCATCATTTTTCAGAGTTTTGGAACTATTGGACCTAGACCTCAGTAGATAGGATTAAAAATGGATGTGAAATGCTACAGGTTCTTGAAGACACATAGTTGAATGTTCGAAATAGGAAAGATGAAATTTTTGTCAAGAATCTCTTAGAGTTTTGGCAAGGAAAATCCATATGTAGAACATTTACTTGCAACATGTTCCCCTCAGGTCATTATAGCTGCAGATACTTAAAGGCATTGTGTTGGTTGTGTAATGTGAGGCACGTTGCTGATTCGATTAATGAAGTTCAACAGTTGCTATCGTTACATTCCAGCTTCATGCCTAGGCCTAGTTCAGGAATACCCATTGGTGGAGTCGAGAGATAGAGCGGCATAACGCCATTGTGCTTCCCAAAAACATTTAGTCTTCATCGTTATAATACTACCTACTGAAGCAAATTTTGACGTATTGCTTATAATTTTGTGACAAAGGTGAAGTTATTAAACACTGTGTTTGCTTTAGCCTTTTGCACTATGCTTTCTAGACTTTTATGACACACCACTANAGGAATACTAGTGTTGACAACACTTCTTTTTTTACAAATGAAAAAAACAAATAGAGTAAAACAACGACTACTATGCATTTTCATTGCGAACTCTCGCAGTGAGGAAAGACATAGAGTCACCGAGTCCTCACTAAGAGTGCCACTTAAAATTTCTTCTTTATTTTCACATTGGTACCTTTACTGAGGAGAATGGCAGGCACCCCCACACACACATATGCGCAATATGTGTGTTCCAAAATCTAGAAAATGAATAAAGTGCAAAAAATACTGAATGAAAGTTCGACCACACTTCTTTGAAGGAGTATCTTTGATCCATCCTATCATACATTTATCTTGCACTACAGGAGAATGACAGCACACTTTGAAAGATAGAACGTTTATAATGCATGCCCTGAAAGTGTCTATGGTACGGGATAAGGCTCTGCATGCAACGAAGATTACGACACACAGCTCAAAAGCAAAATTACATATACTTGATGCAGAACGAAGCAGACTAGTTTATCCAACCACATTATGCTGCACCTGAAAATATATAACAGCTATTGTGTGGGAAGAGGGGATTATAGTCAGAAGTGTACCTAGACACTTTTCATTGGACGGGTGCCTTTTGAACTGTTGTTCAACTGCTATGAAAAGGTCACGGCAAACACTATGCCAAATCACCTGCAGCATAGCCAACTTTCTTGCAGTTTCTATAAATACATCACTCAGTATAGCTTCTAAATCAACCATCAATGCTGCTTAATTTCAGAAATTCTTCCGCAGCAAATCCTTCCTAGTTGCTCAATCATTTTTGAACCGATCTAGATTTACTTTATTCTTCATTGTGACGTTGTAAGCAATTTTTGTCTAGTTCAAACTTCAAGATGTTGATACCCTTTTGGATGATTTATTGGATGGAGACTATACCAGATATTATGTGCCTGAGGTATGTGATTTTACTAAAACGTCGTTGATGTATTAGATAATGTTGTGGTTAATACTATGTGTAAAAGATTCTAAATCTTATTTCGTCAGTACATGATAGCGCCTAGTGAATATTTGGCTGTAGAGTGTGGACAATGGCACATATCATGTACCAAATCAGGGAAGATATTCAAAGTGTAGTAGAAGTAGTGCTTCTCCATCCCGAAATTTTAAAGGCACGATTCATATTAATCCACACGGCGCACCACTACATAGAGATACACGCCTTACCTTCCTTTACCTTCCTTTCTTCACCAGGACAACAAAAATGCAATGGTTGCCATGACGCCTGCCCAAGAGCTGATTATCTGGGCAGTTTTGAACGATATGACAGATGTCGTAGAATGTTTCTGGAAATTTGACACTGAAAAAGCATTGGAAAATGCTCTAATTATATTCAGACTCTACAAAGCCATTTCCAAACTCTCCGAGTTTGATGATATTAAGAGAGCTGATCTTATGTCAGTTGCAACGTAAGTGGCGTACAGTATATATTGTATATATATATATATATATATATATATATATATATATATATATATATATATATATATATGGTTTCTTATATGCGTCCTTGCGAAATGACCTCTAATTTTTTGATAGTCAAGCATACATTTATCTCTTCTTTGGCCCTTCTGCTTTTGCTCCCCGAATAGACCTCCAGATATCTTAAGGCCCGGCCAAACTAGAATATTCGTCAAATCTTGACTGGCCAACAAAGGCATCACCATCAAAGGATTGCTGCCAATACTGTTGCGAGAATTCGTTTGAGAAGCGTGTTTTTGTGGTAAATAGTGTATTTACTTGGCGAAAAAAAAACTGATAACACACAGTTTTGAATAATTGAAAAATATTTTGCAAGCATGTGCAGAAGGCTTCAATTCATATTTCCAGAAGGAGAAATTTTTATATCTTGTGCAGATCAAAAGTAATCGACATTACAAGCCATCCATCTTTGCTTTTAATGACATTTCATGTCACAGAAACAAACGATAGCGTATTTTTTGTTTGTGCAACAATGTCGTATGACAAAGTTGCCTACTTTCGCCCTAGCGTTATTATCCTACTAGTTTTTGATACTTGTACATGTTCAGATCTTTGGGATTCACTATTAGAAGAGTCTTTGGATTGGGATGCTGAATTGCTTTTAAGTGTCCATATGCCCTGGATTGTGTAGAGCTTTTTTTGAAATTTAAGGTTAATTTTCGCAGTGTTATGATAGTCACTTAACACTGTCTACTTTTTCTAGTTTTCTTATTATATCAATTTAGCAGGTTTAAAATACATGTAATATAATTTTACAAGATGATAATCTACAGATTAGTGCGTGTATAAACACATAGATAACGCTAGTCTAACTTCTGCGTGTTGCAGCAGCACCTTAGGATTAGCTCCTTCTCATTTACAGGAAGTACGAAACACGTGCAGTAGAACTCCTAGCTTGGTACTACAAGCAGAATCCCAAGACTTCAGTTGATGTTGTTGCAACACGTATAGCCTTATGGGGCTACAAGAACCTAGTTACTCTTGCAGCAAATGGGGCTTCTCGTGAATTTGTTGCGCACACCTGTTGTCAAGAGTACCTTAAAGACGCCTGGCTTGGAAGGGTATGTACATGGGGCTACGATGTCCATTTTAGAGCAACCTCCCATCCAAACACAATGAGCGATGTAGCTGTACATCTAGCAGCATTCAAATTCCATTGTATTACTGACCAACGTGTGTCACATTTGAAATTGTAGTTTGGAGATTTGGGTTGATATCAGAAAATATGATGAGAATGTTTAAAAATATTATTATCGTATATGCTACTATTCCTAAGCAATATTTAAAAGAGATGCAATCCTTGGTAAATGATATATTAGGGGCAGCAAAGATACATGTATTATAGAGATGGCAACATAGAGTAAACCCCATCCATGAGTTCTTAAGTTCCATCTCCACTTAATTCGGATTCCGGTCTTCGCAGTTCGCATAACAAATTGCGAACTCCGAATCTGATACTGAAAAAACTAGTCGGACGAAGTCTACTATCATTAAAAGTCATAGCCTATTGTTTCGAAGAACCATGTTTTGATTGGCTGATCACAACCGGGAGCTTTTGGTTTGTATGCGAACGTTCGGATAAAAAGAAAACATCCCAATGTATCAATTGCAGGTGCGAACGTTCGGATGCGAATGAGTTCGCATCCGAATTCCGAAATCCAAAATCCAAAATCCGAAATCCGAATAAAATGGAGATGGGCCTTTAGTATTTAACTTCGAAATGCCATTCAATGAAAAATCAAGTAACTGTTACATTCAAAGTCAGAGAAAAAGACGCTGAGGTCAGAGGCATGGAAATTGAAGCAGAATCTGCTGCATCCACGTAGACGACTGGCCTCAACAAGCGCGTTATATCACTTAATGAAGTTAGGAAAATTGTCTGAGAAGGATGGTAAAAATGACCAGCTACCATCAAGATGTCAAAGAATAGGAACAAGGATTAGAAGCAGTTTTCGGTTCTTGTTCTTTGTTCCTAAAGGAAAACTTTTTCTCCACCAGGTAAATGTGTTCCATATCTTCTTATTAATTACCATGTTATGTTGTATGTAAGAAAGCAGCCCTCTTATTTTCGGTTTCCCACGCTAATTCCCGTCTGGAGGGAGTCTGTCTCCTTTATGCTATTAGCGCATGAAGTTCCCCCTCTCGAAAGAGGTATTGCGAATTTTTCCATTTGTCATCATTTTAGCAATTTCAGTTAGCCACTAGAACATGCACGCACATTCCATTGTCTTTTCTGTAGCTGAATAGAGAGTCTTATTTAATAACGAATTTCAGGTTATGCCTCCAACACAGATTAGCTCTAGGATAGGAAAGTTGGTATGTGATTGTTTCATATATAAATCTTGAACTACCAGCTCATAGGTAACCAAGTGGTACAAGCAAAAAGTATATTTTGGAGTGCAATGTTTCGATGCATTTCTTGTTTTGTAGTGTAAAGTTTTATCCAAGTTCATGAACGTACATAAAGCAGCTTTTATTTCTCGTAGTTTATTTTCACACTCTTTCTTGGCTGTTTTGCATATTTTGTATTGGTTAAGAAAGGGATATATCATGACATCTTGAGATATGTTGTATTTACAATGGTTACAGCATTGACAATCGATGAAATACGGGAGGTCTGTTTATTTTTTCATATTTTTAAATAAATTGTCTCGTCACTAGGACTGAAACTTTGCATTAATTAAAATATGCTAACTGGTTTCTTCTCATCTCCATGGTATGTAATGCATGTGTAGTGCTACTTTTTTGCAAAATTTAGTCATAATTTGATCTCATACGTCTCCTATTTTTGTTTTCGGCATCATTTCAAATGCCTTTGACAGTCTCACATCTCAAACTCTTCAACTAAGATTCATATTACTTTTTGTATATTAAACGGACAGCATGTATCTCTTGGTAATTTTATGAAAATATTTTTTGCAACTCCTTGCTTCTGAATACCTGAGATTTATATTATATTGAATACTGGATTCCCCAGATCTCGGGAGTGAGAAAGAGAACACTCTACTTAAAGCTGAAGGAATGGAAAAGAAGTGGTTGGAACAGACTCGACTTTCTTGCAATGCTACTTTTCTATGTTGGATTCATAGTTGGAAGTCAGGGTTTAGCATCGGCCGAAAGGGCTATCATGGCTGCCGACCTGGTGCTTTGGGTCATCAAATTCGTTCAATTTTATCGCATGTTCTACACATTGGGACCTTATCTGATAATGATTAATAAGATGGTAAGAGTGCTTGTGTACGGCAGCTGATTTTCCACCTCTCGTTTTGAGCATCATCATCATCATCATCATCATCATCATCATCATCATCATCATCATCATCATCATCATCATCATCATCATCATCATCATCATCATCATCATCATCATCATCATCATCATCATTTCTGTTTTTTATAGACGGTGGCCCATTCAGCTATGCTGGTTTGCAAGGGGCGTCTATTTACAAAATATATGTTAAAATCCAACAACAAAGAAAGCAATGAAAGAGAAATGTACATCTTCTAAAAAGTCTACATTAAAAGTGCATAACATTAAATATTTAAAACAACTATTTACAAATATGACTTAAATTTGATTAAATGGAAAAGCGCGGGCTACAATTTTATTGCTCGTATTTATAGCTCAGTTGCAAAGAAGCGTCATTTGTTGTAATGGCAGTGCTTCATTGATGTTTTTACATATATTTTCACTCCTTTCATGTTAGCTCTCGCAAAAAGTGGCCCTAAAGTCACTTTTATTGCATCACAAATGATGGGGAATGCCCTTTCAAGTATCTATTTGCCTTTTTTGACAAGTGATATGTATGGAAAGGATTCCTAATTAGAAAATCATGTTATAATTTCAGATGTTCCACATGGTTGGGTTTGTTTTGGTTCTAATCGTTGCTGTCATTGCCTATGGTATCTTCATGCACACTCTACTGTTTCCCGATGTCAGTGTCTCTTGGGATATCGTCTTCAAACTGCTATTCCGTCCATACTTACTTGTGTTTGGGGAACTTGGCATAGCTAGCTACACATGTGAGTACTAATAGGTGATCTAGCTTCAGTCGAATGCTTGAGGTGAAGATTAGTTAGCACTCTTTCAGTATATCGGTTAATTGGGTGTTGTGTTTATGACGCCACTGTTCCCCATAGACTTGATGGGATTTTCTCTTGTAGTTTTCTAGGGGTGAAAGCGTACCATGCTTGGTTGGTGGGTGTGAGAATGTTATTGTATTGGACAAAACCAGATGGTACCAGATGCTCGGCAATGTATAAGAAATTATACTGATGCATCTTGCTGGTAGAGACAGATTCAGCAACTCAAACTTGCCAAAATAGTTAGGCATGGTTATCTCTTTTGGTATGCGTAGGTGGTTGCATCTGTCTCACCAGCAAGATACGTCAATCCAAGTTCTTCAACAGTACAAAACGGTAGTTACCACAATGTCTTAGGGTTTTTTCCGTTCAATATGCTTGCATAGAAATTGTTTTTCCATGTAGTAGAAATTATATTATGGAAACTGGTTAGTAGTAGATAATTGTTCTAAGCAAATTTCATTCTGAAAAGTAGCTATTTATCCATTTTCTGTCTATTTGGTGCTTGTAGTATAAAGACACAGCTTTGATTTGAATGGCTATGGAAACATCAACTTAGGGCCTGATTACATGAGGAGGACTGGTCACAGCAGAGTTTTGTTTGCGATTACATGAACAGATTTAATCTTGCCTTCATCCCTGCGCAGTGAGTTGCGCAAACGCGATTTGATGAAGCCAGCCCGCTTTCCAGTGCTATCGCATCGATTACCTGAGGAATATGTTGCGTTTCCAGCTGTGTTAATAGGACCAGTCACTTTTCCAACAGGCGAGATCTCTGCTAGCGGGGCTGGCCCTGTCTACATTTATTTGCACTATCAAATTTTAGTATGTTTCTAGGTACTACCGAGATCTTGATGAAAACTATCTATCTTGGGTAGGAGGGCCAGCCCTCGTCATGTAATCAGGTCCTTCTTCTTGTAATACTTTTGCACCTTTTTGGTGTTTGCAGTGTCAACTAAATCGACAGTTTATGGAACCAAGAAGGTCAGTGAAGCAACAGAGATAATTGTTGTACTTGGCATGTGCATTTACTTGCTCGTGGCAAATGTACTGTTGCTGAACATGCTGATAGCTGTATTCAAGTAAGTTTAGTGCTGTTTTTTGGAAATACGCTCTTTGGTTATAAGAATTAAGGTTATGTGAATATTGAGGCTCAAAGTCGCTGAAATGTAGGTATAATTTAAAAATAATGCGAAATTCAAGCTTTATCAAGACATAAGAATGGTTTTGCACCCTAGCTGTAATATTGTTTTCAGATGTACTTTTGCATTATCTATACAAAATGTAAACTCTTGCTTAGTTTTATGATGTAGTAGAACAGCGAAAAAGATTGGAATATATTCCTTAAATTTAAAGGCAAAATTACATTTTTGGCATTTAAGAATATTTATTAAGAATAATTTTAGGCTCAAAATCTGAAAAATTTAAGAATTTTGAGGCTCGTAAAAAATTTAGGTATTCTTGTAAAAAGTAGAGTGTATAGCAGAAGTTTGATGTTTTGCAGCTGGAAGCAGTGTGTCATGCTACATTGCGGGAAATGCCAAACTTCTTTAGAAAAAGTGCATTTGATTAAAAATACAGTTTGGTTGCTTCGGATGGCTTGAGCTTCCACCAGATTGCAGACTGTTCCACAATCGAAGAATTTCCGAAAAGAGGCGATACAATTTGCTAAAATTGATAAAATTATTGTCCTACGCAATTACTGTGCTAAACTTGAAATGAAAATAGAAAATGTTACCTCAAGTCATTGACATTTAGTGAAAGAAAATGCTCAGAGTTTGAGCTTAATCAGGTGGGCTATATTTCTCTAAGCCTGGAGCCCGGACTTTAAGTTTTTCGTCCCGAATGTCATCTTCAAGTGCGATAGCACAGGCGTCAAATCTTGATTGGCTAGCAAAGGAATCACCATCGAAGGATTTCTGCCAATGATGTTGCGAGAATTCCTTTGTTAGCCAATCAAGATTTGACACCTTTGCTAGGTGCGAAATAGGATGGATGTACAAAGCTGCAAGATGATGCTGCGGATAAAAATACTGGAGAGCATTAGAAAGCCAAATAGGCCTAAAATAGTTAAACAACAACAGTCAAGGTATCCCTGGTGAGAATGTCTTCACAAGTCTATCGATGCACGTCTACCAAAGCTTGCAGGACGCAAGAGTAGATCTGTCAAACATTTCAGTAGGAAGTATTTATATTATTTTTCATGGAGGCCCAATGCTCACCCAAAGCCCTCCCTTATCCATAAATGGCTGGTATGCCAAACCAGAAAGATCCCAAGGATTTTATAGTGAGCTTTGTTTGTTCATTAGGGCCACACTGACTTTGTTACTTTTCAAGTCAGTTTTTAGTATCACATGGCATTACTGTTGACCACAAAGGGGCTTTCAATGGGCTATATGCGTGACTCGTGGAAGTAGGAGCCCTCCACTTTTCACAAATTGGTATGTAAAGTGCCCCTTTGACCCCCAGAATGCATGTGCTCCTTACTTTTTGAAAGCTTTCTAAATTTATGGTTTGACATACCTGCTTTACAGAGTTCCAGGGGGTACTGACAAGTTCCTCTGCTCAGGGGTTATTTATAGGGGCCTCAGGGGAGCGGAGCCCCCCTTTTACAATTGCTGTTCATTTTGGGGGGCTCAGCCCCTCTGCAAAACTCTTGCATTGGCCTTGCTTTTCAAGGTGTATTGACCGTGCTTCTAAAGTTTTTTGTATTGCTATGATTAATTATTCACTGCCATATGGTAATTGAGATATTTCTAATCGTTTATTACACTTTATTAGTACTAAACTAAAGCATTCTATCTGAGTCCTTGAGAATATGGGCGTGGTTACAGCTAGGCCACACCCAAAAATATGGGTGTGTTTGCAGCTAGAGCCCCCCTTGTTAAAATTTTTAGAAATCACCACTGCCACTGGTCCTTCAACACGTGGTCTGCGAAAAGCAATTATTACAACACTGAAAACTCTCTATCTCACGGAAAAATTTTTAGAATGTCGTGGAATTCCCCAACTCTCAGCTACTGTTTGATGATATCGATTATTTTATAGCAATATCTATGATGACGTCAAAAACCATTCTGATAAAATATGGCGCTTTGACAAGTATGACATGATCATGGAGTACAGGAGGAAGCCAATGCTACCAATACCATTTTCAATACTAACAAATATACCAATGATTTTGGTGCATATGTGTCAAGACGAAAGACGCACGGAATTTCAGCAAGAAAGTAGTGGTGGGTAATTATTTTCAATGACTTTCAATTTGATTGTATGTAAAGCCATACAATGAATGGTTTTCAGATTTTCAAGCAGGGTGAAAAATTTGTACTGGAAAATTACTAAATTTGCCAGCCTTTTCGAAGAATGTCTTCCAGTTTTGTACTCCAGAGAAGCCAAAAGGAAGACCTAGATGCTTGGCATAGACAGGGTTCATATTGAACCTGGAGAACCTGGAAATTAGGCCATTTATAGGAAAAATCAGAGAAAGCATGGAATAGTCAAGGAGCTTTGTATAATTTTATTCAAGTGAGGGAAAGTCAGATAATACAAACTATTTAGTCCATATATTATTTTCATCACCTCATTGCATTATTACTTGCAAAGTGGTTGTTCTATTTGCTGTCAGTAAATGTGAACTTTTTCACTTTACATAGTTCTATAGCAAGTTCCTGTACAATACCTATCTATAAGGTTTCATTATGCTTACTCATTTTTATAACTATGGGAAACTGGGATCAGGGAAAAGTAGATATTTGGACTATCGATCAGGGAATAGTCAGGGAATTTTTATTGAAGTATTGGGTATGAACCCTGAAAGAGAACATTTTGGAGACATGCTAATTCCTTCTTTGTAATGTAGTCATAAGCCCCCATAGTGCAAATCTTTAGAAATGACCCTGGCTGTGAACTGTCTTATGTTTCTTTACGCATTGCAAGAAACTGACATGTTAAGTTCATTCATTAGCGGCACTACGGAGGAGAACTGATGGACATGTCTTTTCAATTCTATCCAGGAACGATTTCCGATGAGAAAATATAGAGGTGGGTCGAGGGATCTGTAGCAAGATGTATTTCTCCTTTGTTTCGGTGTTTCAGGTGGAAAACGCAGCTTTTTGATAAATTGTAAGATCAGAACGTCGAGAAAAAGAGACCACATATTTCTGATTTTAATAATACTGACGATTAATCTGACTGATAATACTGACGACTGATTCGGTAGTTCGATTCCATGATGAAGAATATTCAATAACTAAACCTAAACGGTGTAACATAAACGGTGTGACTTAAACGTTTCGACTCATGTTTGAGTCTCATCTTCAGCATGAGAATAATATAGGTGGGCGAAAAGAAATACCATAAGATGGATCGATAATCACGTGATACCAATCAACGTTATAGGAAACACGAAGTGGGGATGAAAATCCCTTTATTTTGTTCTTCATACCTCTTTGGTTACGCCTTTTATTTCTCGTCGTTTTATTGAACTAGGAAGATAGTCATTTCCTTGCAGTGAAATGGGCATGGCAATCATTGGGCGTGGTCATTATAGGGCATGGTCTTAAAAGTCTTCCTCCCAGTCTGCCATTGCTCGTATCAGCACTGAGTGCATAAATGTGCTTGCACAAACTGTGTGGTAGACGCTTTTTTTATACGAAACACTCTCTGATTTGAGCCTGGGTGTTTCTTAATATTTAAATGTTTCTTAAATTTAGAGTCTTCCAATGACAATAGCAACCCAGATTAGGTAACTATGATGTAAGAAAAAGGATGTTCAGATATTGTGAGGAATGTAATGGATCTAAATTCTGTTTTCTTTATAGTTTGATCAAAAATTTACTCGTAGGAAAGTTCATTAAAGTTATGGTTTAAAACTCAGCCTGCCTGTGTTTCTTACGTTTTGCCTAATTCACCCTCAAATGTCTTATGGACATGTTTCTTATAAAAAAGTGCTTTGACCCAATATCAGTGACAAGAGTGGCAGCATTAAAATGATTTCTATGCAAACAACAGTTAGTAGCTACAGTATGCTATTTGTTTTGTCTCAAGATAACATTGAAAACGTCAAATGAAAGCTCTGAGAGTAATCACTTCTACTAAGTTTATACCGATGAGTCGTTGTTTGAAGCTGATCAAAAATTCTGTCTTCATTTTAAGCATAGTTGAGTTAAATGCAGTGTATATCTTATCATTTTAGACNTGCTTTGACCCAATATCAGTGACAAGAGTGGCAGCATTAAAATGATTTCTATGCAAACAACAGTTAGTAGCTACAGTATGCTATTTCTTTTGTCTCAAGATAACATTGAAAACGTGAAATTTCTGAGAGTAATCACTTCTACTAAGTTGATACCGATGAGTCGTTGTTTGAAGCTGATCAAAAATTCTGTCTTCATTTTAAGCATAGTTGAGTTAAATGCAGTGTATATCTTATCATTTTAGACAATATCATTGATATGCAAGATTTCCAGCTTAGGAGCACGAGGGCTTTCTTTCGAGAATGTGGAGAGAAGCCCACTATTGACGAAAAGCTCGAACTCATAAATGAAAGGTATATTGTTATCTGAAATTTTATCACTTTCATTGTTCATCTTTCTTTTAATGAGTAATGGTTTTGAGTTTTTGATGTGTTTGATATTAGTGCAGTACAGGAAGCAAATGTGCTTGCTTTGTAATAACTTGAAAGCAGGGTTGGCGCTAGAGAGCCGCCGAATGGAAATGGGCGATGACTTTGATGGGGTGCCTTTTGGGGTTTTTTGAAGGGTAGCTGTCCCCATGATCGCCCATAGCGCCATTCCTGAGTGAAAGCAGTAGATTTGATGCCGTATCAACTGATTGCTGGCACTCTGATCCAGCTTCAAGAAGAAAGCCTTAAAAAGTTTTCAATGAAAATCTTACATTCCCTTTGTTGTGAAATGTTTAATATGTTATCTGAGCCACGCTAATCTTTGTACAGTGATGGCTTCGTAGAAACATGGTTTCGTATTTATGGGCATCATAACGAGACTTTTGTTGTAATGCATATTGAGGAGATGATGATCCAGCAAAAGCGGAGACTGGGATCCGCCATTTTTGACAAGCAATATACGTTTTAGATAGAGAAATACCACTTGAAGAATGACTTGAGATGAGGGAACCTAACAGTTGGTGTGCCTTCGACATGAAGATTTTTAGGCGAAATTAAAATGTTTAGGGCAATGGAAAGAGCTTGATAATATCATCGATACAAAAGCAGCTAAACTCATTACATACAACACAATTGACAAATTAAGTCCGGAAATCTTTGGGGTATATTTCAACTAAGATCTTCGCAATCAAATTATGCAAGAAGGCATTGTAAAGGTCTACAAATTCCCAAGCTTAATAATGAACATGCGAAAAAGAGTTATCAATGCTCTATTGTAAAAATTTGAAATACTATTCCAACTAATATTAGGGAGTTACCGACTATCAGTCAATTCAAAAAGAAATTAGAGGAGTTCCTAAAGACCCGATTAAAAATATACTTGGCCACTTAGAAACACGACCTCCTGGAAGAGCGGTGTCCTAGGATATAAGTTTAGTTACCTACTCTCTTTATTTCTACTTATTTAGACTATTGTAAATATTATCTACTTGGAATTCGGTGTATTATTGATGTTAAAATGAAATATCTGAAGAGTAGAATCGTGTATAAACAATATATTATCATATCATATCATATCACATATCATATATCATATATCATATATCATATCATATCACATATCATATATCATATATCATATATCATATCATATCATATCATATCATATCATATCATATCAATCATATCATATCATATCATATCATATCATATCATATCATATCATATCATATCATATCATATCATATCATATCATATCATATCAGCTAAACTCATTGAAAATCAATATCAATTCTAGTAATCGGATTCCGGTCCCCAGCAAACTTCCAAGCAGCACCACTAACTTTAGGCCGGATGCAGTATACATAAGAACATGGACGTAATTTCTGGGGGGGCTAGGGGGGCTGAAGCCCCCTCAATAATTTTGATGATACAAAATTTTTTATGTAAATTATACTGCGTTTAGAAGGTCAG
>OLMO02000001.1:6654939-6665698 GCA_900291935.2 Cassiopea xamachana | reverse complement strand
TCATCATCATCATCATCATCATCATCATCACATCATCATCATCATCATCATCATCATCATCATCATCATCATCATCATCATCATCATCATCTGGTTTGCAAGGGGCGTCTATTTACAAAATATATATTAAAATCCAACAAAAAAGAAAGCAATGAAAAGGAAAAGTACATCTTCTAAAAAGTCTACATTAAAAAGTGTATAAAATTAAATATTTATAGCTCAGTTGCAAAGAAGCGTCATTTGTTGTAATGGCAGTGCTTCATTGATGTTTTTACATATATTTTCACTCCTTTCATGTTAGCTCTCGCAAAAAGTGGCCCTAAAGTCACTTTTATTGCATCACAAATGATGGCGAATGCCCTTTCAAGTATCTATTTGCCTTTTTTGACAAGTGATATGTATGGAAAAGATTTCTAATTAGGAAATCATGTTATAATTTCAGATGTTCCACATGGTTGGGTTTGTTTTGGTTCTAATCGTTGCTGTCATTGCCTATGGTATCTTCATGCACACTCTGCTGTTTCCCGATGTCAGTGTCTCTTGGGATATCGTCTTCAAACTGCTATTCCGTCCATACTTGCTTGTGTTTGGGGAACTTGGCATAGCTAGCTACACATGTGAGTATTAATAGGTGATCTAGCTTCAGTCGAATGCTTGAGGTGAAGATTAGTTAGCACTCTTTCAGAATATTGGTTAATTGGGTCTTGTGTTTATGACGCCACTGTTCCCCATAGACTTGATGGGATTTTCTCTTGTAGTTTTCTAGGGGGGAAAGCTTACCATGCTTGGTTGGTGGGTGTGAGAATGGTATTGTATTGGACAAAACCAGATGGTACCAAATGCTCGGCAATGTATAAGAAATCATACTGATGTATCTTACTAGTAGAGACAGATTCAGCAACTCAGGCTAGCCAAAATAGTTAGGCATGATTATCTCTTTTGGTATGCGTAGGTGGTTGCATCTGTCTCACCAGCAAGATACGTCAATCCAAGTTCTTCAACAGTACAAAACGGTAGTTAACACAATGTCTTAGGGTGTTTTCCGTTCAATATGCTTGCATAGAATTTGTTTTTCCATGTAGTAGAATTATATTTTGGAAATTGATTAGTAGTAGATAATTGTTCTAAGCAAATTTCATTCTGAAATGTAGCTATTTATCCATTTTCAGTCTATTTGGTGCTTGTAGTATAAAGACACAGCTTTGATTTGAGTGGCTATGGAAACATCAACTTAGGGCCTGATTACATGAGGAGGGCTGGTCCCAACAGAGTTTTGTTTGCTATTACATGAACAGATTTATCTTGCGTTCATCCCTGCGCAGTGAGTTGCGCAAATATGATTTGGTGCAGGCAGCCCGCTTTCCAGCGCTATCGCATCGATTACCTGAGGAAGATGTTGCGTTTCCAGCTCTGTTAACAGGACCAGACACTTTTCAAACAGGCGAGATCTCTGTTAGCAGGGCTGGGCCTGTCTACAGTTATTCGCAATATCAAATTTCAGTATGTTTCTATCTCGGGTAGGATGGACAACCCTTGTTATGTAATCAGGTCCTTCTTCTTGTAATACTTTTGCTCCTTTTTGGTGTCTGCAGTGTCAACTAAATCGACAGTTTATGGAACCAAGAAGGTCAGTGAAGCAACAGAGATAATTGTTGTACTTGGCATGTGCATTTACTTGCTCGTGGCAAATGTACTGTTGCTGAACATGCTGATAGCTGTATTCAAGTAAGTTTAGGGAGCAGTCATAAAGTATAGAGCAGACCGGGGCAGAAGGGATTGCACAGGACCACCAAGATTTTTAAGAGAAGAATAGTGGGCTAACAAATTATTTCCTGCTGAAAAGATGGGCCATGAAATATTTAATCTAGCTTATTCCAAAAGCTTTTCTGGTAAATATCAAATTTTCAATCATTACTATCAGAGTCACTCTCACATATTACTTTCTATCCCTTTGATACCTTCTGACACTTTCATCTTTTTGTCTCTGAAAGCACTGTGCTATAGTGCTATCCTTCATATTTCTAGACATCTATCATCTATTGGCTTACATTTTCTATGCAAGCTATTTCTAAATATATTTGGAATTTTGTCTCTTTTGTGAAATTTTTGTTAAATTCTGTGTCTTTGAAATTTTGCTGTAGCCATCATCCACAAATGCATCTGAAAATGCAATTGTGATATTTAAGGTGAAAGTAGGAGCTAAGATGTTGAAGATATTGTACTCAACATTACTGGGATGGAGGACAGCAAAAGTACCTCTAGTGAAGGAAAAAAGGACAAGAAAGGAAACCAGAAATTTCTAGCTATGAAGAGCTTAAGGAGGACTTTTTACACCAGAGTGGAAGATACACTCAAGATTAGGCTTGCTGCAGATATAGAGTTAATTTATCATCATTTAACATTGCAGTATAATCTATAGGAAACTATTTTCTGCTTGAGCTACAAGTATATGGGGATATGATAGTTTTTGTAATTTCTTTTCAGAACAGAAAAAAATTGGTATCTTGAATGCCATATAAATGAACATATGATGACTTTTTCCACATGTTTAAAGTAAATGCACAACGTAGGAGCAATTTATGATATTTTGAAGTGATAAATAAATGTAGATCTGTTATCTGCTCTAATATGTAGAGCTGAATCCCCTTTAGTCCTTTAGAAAGTAAAATATTCTCTAGTGCCGTACCAATGTACCAAGCTCTCTTCTTTAAAGGTCTTATTGAAAGAATAAAGGGGCCATGAAACTTTATTTGGAGATGCATTGGAGCCAGGAAAATCTTTTTGGTGTTTGTGTTGGGCTACAAAATTTTATAGAAAGATTTGAACTCCCTTTCTCCCCAGTCTGTCCCATACTTTATGACTCCTCCTTTAGTGCTGTTTTTTGGGGATACGCTCTTTTGTTATAAGAATAAAGGTTATGTTAATATTGAGGCTTAAAGTCGCTGAAATTGAGGTATAATTTAAAAATAATGCGAGACTGCGAGCTAGTTGAAATATTGTTTTCTGATGTACTTTTGCTTTGTTTTTACTTTTACTTTTGCTTTTGCTCTTGCTTTGTTTTATGATGCAGTAGAACATCAACAAAGATTTGAATATATTCCTTAAATTTAATGGCAAAATTGCAGTTTTGGCATTTGAGAATATTTATTAAGAATAATTCTAGGCTCAAAATCTGAAAAATTTAAGAATTTTGAGGCTGGTAAAGAATTTAAGTATTCTTGTAAAAAATAGAGTTTATAGCAGAAGTTTGATGTTTTGCAGCTGGTAGCAAGGTGTCATGCTAAATTGTTGAAAATGCCAAATTTCTTTACAAAAAAGTGCATTTGATCAAAAATACAGTTTGGTTGCTTCGGATGGCTTGAACTTCCACCAAATTGTAGACAGTTCCACAATCGAAAGAATTCCGAGAGCAGGCGATACAATTTGCTAAAATTGATAAAATTATTGTCCTACACAATTACTATGCTAAACTTGATATGAAATAGAAAATGTTACCTCAGTTCATTGATATTTAGTGAAAGAAAATGCTCAGAGCCTGAGCGTAACCCGGTGGGCTACAGGGGCGATTTCTAGGGGGCTCAGGGGGACGGAGCCCCCTTGTTAAAATCACTTTTTAGTTTGGGGGACTCAGCCCCCCCTGAAAATTCTTGCATTGGCCTTGCTTTTCAAAGTGTATTGCCCTTGCTTCTACAGAGGTCCAGAGGTACTGACAAGTTCCTCTGGTCAGGGATGATTTTTATGGGGGCTAAGGGGGGTGGAGCACTTCTTGTTAAAATTCCCTTTTTAAAATTTTTAGAAATCACCACTGCCACTGTTCCTTCAACACGTGGTCCGCGAAAAAAAATCATTACAACACTGAAAACTCTCTATCTCACGGGAAATCTTTAGAACATCGTGAAATTCTATAACTCTCAGCTACTGCTTGATGATATCGATTATGTTATAGCAATATCTATGATGACATCAAAAACAATTCTGATAAAATATGGCGCTTTGACAAGTATGACATGATCATGGAGTACAGGAGGAAGCCAATGCTGCCAATACCATTTTCAATGCTAAAAAATATACCAATGATTTTGGTGCATATGTTTCACGATGAAAGACGCACGGAATTTCAGCAAGAAAGTATTGGTGGGTAATTATTTTCAATGACTTTCAATTTGATTGTATGTGAAAGCCATACGAGGTAAGGTTTTCAGATTTGCAAGCAGGGTGAAAAGTTTGTGCTGGAAAATTGCTAAATTTGCCAGCTCTTTCTGAGAAAGTCTTCCAGTTTTGTACTCCAGAGAAACCAAAAAGAAGACCTACATGCTGTGGCATAGACAGGGTTCTTATTGAACCTGGAGAACCTGGAAATTAGGCCATTTAAAGGAAAAGTCAGAGAAAACCTGGAATAATCAGGGACCTTTGTATAATTTCATTCAAGTGAGGGAAAAGGCAGGGAATACAAACAATTACTTTCATCATCTATTTGCATAGTTACTTGCAAAGTGGTGGTTCTATTTGTTGTCAATGTTCCTGCACAATACCTATCTATAAGGTTTCATTGTGCTTACTCATTTTTATAACTATGTGAAACTGGGGTCAGGGAAAATAGATATTTTGACTATCGATCAGGGAATAGTCAGGGAATTTTGATTGACATATTGGGTATGAACCCTGAAAGAGAACATTTTGGAGACGTGTTAATTCCTTCTTTGTAATGTAGTCATACGCCCCCATAGTGCAAATCTTTAGAAATGATCCTGGCTGTGAACTGTCTTATGTTTCTTTACACATTTCAAGAAACTGACATGTTTAGTGCATTCATTAGCGGCACTACGGAGGAGAACTGATGGACATGTCTATTCAATTGTATCCAGGAACGATTTTCGATGAGAAAATATAGAGGTGGGTCGAGGGATCTGTAGCAAGATGCATTTCTCCTTTATTTCGGTGTTTCAGGTGGAAAACGCAGCTTTTTGATAAATTTTAAGATCCCAACGTCGAGAAAAAGAGACCACATATTTCTGATTTTAAAAATACTGACGACTGATCCGGTATTTCGATTCCATGATGAAGAATATTCAATAACTAAACTTAAACGGTGTAACAAAAACGGTGTGACTTACACATTTCGACTCATGCTTGATTCTCATCTTCAGTATGAGAATAATAGGTGGGCGCAAAGAAATACCATACGATGGATCGATAATCACGTGATACCAATCAACGTGATAAGAAGAACGAAGTGGGGAAGAAAATCCTTTATTTTGTTCTTCATACCGCTTTCGTTACGCCTTTTGTTCCTCGTCGTTTCAATGAAATAGGAAGATAGTCATTTCCTTGCAGTGAATTGGGCATGGCAATCGTTGGGCGTGGTCATAATAGGGCATGATCTTAAAAGTCTTCCTCCCAGTCTGCCATTGTTGGTATCAGCACTAAGTGGATAAATGTGATTGCACAAACTGTGTGGTAGACGCCTTTTTATATGAAAGACTCTCTGACTTAAGCCTGAGTGTTTCTTAATATTTAAATGTTTCTTAAAGTTAGAGACTCCCAATGACAATAGCAACCCAGATTAGGTAACTATGATGCAAGAAAAAGGATATTATGAGGAATGTAATGGATCTAAACTCTGTTTTCTTTATAGTTTGATCAAAAATTTACTCGTAGGAAAGTTCAGTAAAGTTATGGTTTAAAACTCTGCCTGCCTTTGGGTTTTTTAAAGTTTTGCTTAATTCACCCTCAAATTTCTTATGGACGTGTTTCTTATAAAAAGTATATTGACCTAATATCAGCCTCAAGAGTAGCAGCATTAAAAATGATTTCTATGTAAACAAAAATTAGTAGCTATAGTATGCTATTTCTTTTGTCTCAAGATAACATTGAAAACGTGAAATTTCTGAGAGTAATCACTTCTACTAAGTTGATACCGATGAGTCGTTGTTTGAAGCTGATCAAAAATTCTGTCTTCATTTTAAGCATATTTGAGTTAAATGCAGTGTATATCTTATCATTTTAGACAATATCATTGATATGCAAGATTTCCAGCTTAGGAGCACGAGGGCTTTCTTTCGAGAGTGTGGAGAGAAGCCCACTATTGACGAAAAGCTCGAACTCATAAATGAAAGGTATATTGTTATCTGAAATTTTATCACTTTCATTGTTCTTCTTTCTTGTAATGAGTAATGGTTTTGAGTTTTTGATGTGTTTGATATTAGTGCAGTACAGGAAGCAATGTATTTGCTTTGTAATAACTTGAAAGCAGGGGTGGCGCTAGAGAGCCGCCGAATGGAAATGGGCGATGACTTTTCAATGTAAATTCAAGCAGCAATCTTCAGAATGTTAAGCTCCAATAAGTAGTTCTCTTTTTTCATATTTGGCTGCTGATGGGGTGCCTTTTGGGGCTTTTTGAAGGGTATCTGCCCCCCATGCTCGCCCATAGCGACATTCCTGAGTGAAAGCAGTAGAGTTAATGCCGTATAAAGTGATTGCTGGCACTCTGATCCAGCTTCAAGAAGAAAGCCTTCAAAAGTTTTCAATGAAAATTTTCATTCCCTATGTGGTGAAATGTTAAATATGTTATCTGAGCCACGCTTATCTTTGTAAACAGTGGTGACTTCTCAATCGTCTAGCAAGGGAGCCACTCTGATAATACCATAGTTAGAAGCATGGTTTCGTATTTATGGGCATCATTACAAGACTTTTTTTGTAAGGCATATTCAGCATATGATGATCCAGCAATAGCGGAGACTGGGATCTGCCATTTTTGACAAGCAATATACGTTTTAGATAGAGAAATACCACTTGAAGAATTACTTGAGGTGAGAGAACCTAACAGTTGGTGTGCCTTCGACATGAAGATTTTTAGGCGAATTTCAAATGTTTAGGGTAATGGAAAGAGCTTGATAGTATCATCGATACAAAAGCAGCTAAACTTATTACATACAACACTATTGACAAATTAAGTCCGGAAAATCTTTGGGGTGTATTTCAACTAAGATCTTCGCAATCACATTATGCAAGAAGGCATTGTAAAGATCTACAAATTCCCAAGCTTAATAATGAACATACGAAAAAGAGTTATCAATACTCTATTGTAAAGATTTGGAATACTATTCCAACTAATATTAGGGAGTTACAGACTATCAGTCACTTCAAAGAGAAATTAAAGGAGTTCCTAAAGACCCGATTAAAAATATACTTGGCCACTTAGAAACACGACCTCCTGGAAGAGCAGCGTCCTAGGATATAAATTTGGTTACCTACTCTCTTTATTTCTACTTACTTAGACTATTGTGAATGTTATCTACTTGGAATTCTGTGTATTATTGATGTTAAAATGAAATATCTGGAGAGTTGAATCGTGTATAAACAATATATTATCATATCATATCATATCATATCACATATCATATATCATATATCATATATCATATATCATATATCATATTATATCAGCTAAACTCATTGAAAATCAATATCAACTCTAGTAATCGGATTCCGGTCCCCAGCAAACCTCCAAATATCACCACTCACTTTAGGCCGGATGCAGTATACATAAGAAGCTTCCAAAGCAAAAGTGGCTGGTCGAATTTAATAGCTGGAGGTAGCATTGATAGCTTTTGGCACCCAGCTTGCATTCTTTGACCATTGCTAGGGGAATCGTTACCAAATTATGGATCGTGCGCTGGTGGAAGCATTGAAAGTAACGCCGCAAGTAGGGGCAGCGCAGGTGGAAGCAGCCAAGTTGGCATCACGAATAGGGCTCTCACCAAAGTGTGGCCACAGAATACAAATTCTGTGGCTTGGTGCGTGTGCGGAACCACCTAAAATGATGCCATAAATAGGATTTTCACCCAATTTTCGTGTGTGCTCGGGTGGAAGCAGTCAGAATGGCGCGGGGAATATATTCTTTCCTTTGGTGCACATGTGAAAAACATCGAAGCTAAAAAGCCTTTCCTGACAAAGTTTCGATAAGTGTTGATACTGATATTACTCTCTGTTTTGGTATTGGATGAGCAATATAGAATACTGTTACTTAGCAACGTTATTCGTTAGATGGTTTTGTCATAAATTAGAGGTATCTCTTTACTTGTGTGATACACTCCGTTATAAAGATAAAGTCTGCGATGATATTTAGGCTCAAAAAGTCACTGTAATGTAAGAATAATGGAAGGCCCAAGCTTCATTAAGACTTGGAATTTTGTGTATGTAGTTTTTCAGCAATAATATAGAGCTGTTGATAGTGCTAGTTGGCTTTGCTTTTGTATAGTTGCTGTGTAACTATTACGTATTCTAAAAACCATATTTATGAATGGCTTCTTTCTTCTTATTAACCCCCGCTCTCTATCCAATTTCCATCCTCCAATGTTCGCCGCATATACCGAGTGGGTAGATAAAACAATTACAGCGCTTACAAGAGGAAGTACGGTGTTTGACGCTACACAAAGTTTATGACAAATTGCTTGAGTGGCAGCAGGCAGGGCTGGAGTAATTACTACTTAGCATAGTACTAATTATACACATACAGAAAGTGTGAGTATGCTACTGCCTGAAAGGAAGAAGATTCTGAAAAAGGGGGTGCAATCTCTAAGTTCTCTAGGCCTTTGATTGTGATAAATTTGAACGATTATTTCAATACCTTAAATTGCCCCTCTGGAGGCTTTTTCATTCTTTGGATTTTTGAATGGCAACTTATTCAAACGGGGGGCTTTAAAATTTTTCCTGGCAGTTGTTCAAGTTCCAGTTGAAAGTTTTCTACCAACGAACTATTTCTTCAATGCTATACATAGAAGCAATGGGATGTCTCTTAAATGAAAGGCAAATTTTTGTTAATTAATGGCCGCTTTTTCTTTCCTAGCTCTATAAACCACTAACAGACTTTCAAATAGGTACAGTCACGTGCTTGGGTGGGGGCTTATTCGAGGGGGGCTTCTCTTGTCTACTTCACTTCGATGATGCCTGGAATGTCGTCATTAAAACAAAGTCAACGACGAAATGTCTATCATTGTCGTCGTTCTCATTGTCAATTCGCTGTTTCAGTAATTGGTATTTGCTTCATTGGTCCATAGTAGCCATAGTTGCTGTGAAGTAACCAACAAATACAAGCTTTTGTTCCTCATGAAGGGGGTAATAACGAGTTTTTGGTCATCCCTGCCAGAAATAACCAGGGTCCCACTCAACAGCATAACAATAGGTATATCGATCTGCATAAATGTGAATGACACAGCTAAAACTGGTAACATACAGTGATAACAAAAGGCTGAGATCCTTGCTTCATATAAAAATATCTGCATGCTCTTTTGTAGGACAGACAACATCTCAAAATTTGTTTCGGAGCTAGAAGAAAGAATGGAGGCTAATTTTGTGAAGTTGTCAAGAAAACTCAAGAATGGAAAAGTTTGATAGAAAAGTTTTGTCAAGTAGCAGTGAACTGTTGAAAAAAGGACCCTGTTGCAATTATGGTTCATTCGTTAATTAGTCATTCATTTCTTTAGCAAAAGCGAATATTTTTTATTATGCTATAAATCATAGCAAAGCACATGCCACGTAAATTACTAAAGTAGTTGTACTATTATTATACCTTGTACTAAATACAATAACTTAATGTTGTTGACGTTACCAGTAATTGATTACCCTTAATATTAGAGTCCTTTAGCAATTCAAGCATTATTATGGGTAGCGCTGTAGAGTCCAATAAAGTAGAAGGGGGTCCAAACAGCCAGTGATGGTACCAGATGTTATGAAGTAAGAGTAAAAGAAGACGAGGGTAGGAGGATTTTTCCCCCTGCAAAACCATTTTAAAACCATATCCCTTTGCTGTCTGGGAAGGGCTTTTTTGAATACAGAGAGCAGAGATGCGTCTTTTGTACATAGAAAACTCAGGAAGTGATATTTGACATGCATTTTAGGACCTTCAATACAATTTTCATCCTTGTTGTTTCATTATTACCCACGAAAAGAGAAGTAGGCCGAATCCCTGCACAAGAAATAAAAGGGTTCTGATCGTCCACAGATCTCTCTTTTACAGCCCTGATTATAATCATTATGATAATTATCAGATTTAATTTTTGAGAATCTGAAGGATTAGAAATTCCAGAAAGTATATTTTGCGTTCTAGATTCATGTAGTTATGGCTCTTAGTGCAGTGAGTGCCACTTTGATTCGAACCACTCTCAATTGGAAACACGCAATCTGTAATTTCATAAAATGAGAATGTAATTACATCATGCAAAGTGCGAAGCCAGAATGCAGATTTGCATTTGATAATCGATGCGAAGAAGTCGTCTTACAGTCATTGCTTGAATATTTCAATTTTTCATNTTATTTTAGATGTAGCTGCAGGGGAAAAATGCCGGATTGGGTATCGGGTTTGACACTCCTAACAGATAAGAAGAGCAAGTTGAATGGTAATTGCATCCCCTTTGCAAGGCAGTAAAGATGCTGGTGAATCCTGCTATGTGTAATTTTGAACATATTAAAGTTCTTTCTTATCGTCTTCAACGAAAAAGATCAATCAATACACCAATTTACATCTTATGCTGCAAAAAGGAATTTTCTGGAGTCCCAGAGGGCGTCGCCTCGTCATTTTGCTTACTAGGCAACGGTCAAGTGAAGTAGGGTGGCCAAGCCTAGGAAGTTTCTTATTTTCGGCTGATTTTGGTATGTGGAGTGTAGTTTCTTTCCGGTTTATTATCGAAAAAGAATCTACCTTCCTGAAAAACTACAAAAACCAAGCTTTTATGTGTTAACTTTCGCGACGCCCGATTTT
>OLMO02000001.1:6636572-6654637 GCA_900291935.2 Cassiopea xamachana | reverse complement strand
AGGCTCAAGCAAACTTATGGTTTTCTAGTAAAAAACTTGTATTAACTTTTATGAATTGTCTTACTATGATTTCGTGGGCAAAAACTTTCTCAATCGACGAAAAATTTGCAAAATTGTGAAAATGTCTACCCGATAAACTCTCCACCAATGAAGTAGCAGCAAGGTACACATTTGCAAATGTACTTGTGAACTGCCTGTACTTATTCGTTTTAAAATATATGTGAAAACGAATTGTAAAAGCAAGGCTTAGAACAAACTCGACCCCATGGAAAAATCGCCATATAGACATGAAATTATCATGATGGGACTGCTTTTACTGAAAATGATCAATGATATGCTGAGAAACATTGTTCGGAAAAGCTTTGAAGAATTTGAAATCGTCCTCCAATACCTTTACCGCTATTGCGAACTTTCAATTTGTTAATTTAGCTTACTATTGCAGCATTTTCAAACTTAGAATGATCAAACAATCGAAAATGATAGATTTGAGAAGAGAGCAATGCTGAATAAGATTGCAGGTCCAGACTAGAAAGAACTCATACCAGACTGTGCTGTTCGATTTGCTCCTACAATTTTATTCATCGATCCTCATCTTTACAGTAATCAATAATGAAATCTGCATGTTAGATGTTACAAGCATACATTGCTGGACCTTCGTTGGACATTGCTGGATGTGGAGGTTAGCCAAACCAAAGCAGCATTAGTACCCAACATTTAGATGTTGGAGATTGCAATATCAACAAACTGAAACTCTTCATGGCGATCGCAAAAAACGACGAGAGCTGCGTGTTTAGGTCTTGTATTATATATTTCATTTTATTTAGTTGGAAGTGAGAGGTCACTTGAGAATCAACTACGACTGAAGGGCTACCTCTCTATAGTATTATTAAATGAAATGATTGAAATTTCGGGGGATAGAGTAGAAAATAGTGAAGTAAAAGATAGGTGAGGCAAAACCTGAAAATAGACAAAGAGGAGAAATGAAAGGGGACTATTTAATAACCGTGGAATCCTACTTGCTCTATCTTTTTGTGTAATAGCAGTTTCAAATTACAAATTTGACTCAGCTGCTCTTTTCAAACTACTCTCAGGTGCCAAATAACCTTCCCCCACTAATTAATATTTCGATTTTCTTCCAACCCCCCGCACCTCATTAGGACCCTCCCTTTATCAATTTTAAGGAAATTGACTATTTTCACAAGCCCCTTGTTTCATTTCCTTTCTTTGTTAGTGTTATTTACGCCCAATTTCCATGGCAAAATAGCTTACTGCTGTACATATTTTAGTTTCATACTTAATGACAACCTGTTTTTGTTCTTTCCGCCCTTGTATAATCATTTAAATCCTTTTCTCAAATTCCAACCTCCCGTTTGATACATTTCAGAATTTTTTCTAGCCCCCCTCTCTATTAGGACCCCCTCCCCCTTTCATTCGCCACTTGAGACACAGAATAAGAATTAGGCAGAAGGGCAACTCTTGTCGGTACCTTTGATGTTTTGGTAACGTGAAATTTTCTCCTTGAGGACATGGGGAAATAATAGCCACTACTTAATCTCACTTTCAAGACGCGGCGACTGCAGTCGAGCAGCCATTTGCCCATGCAGTGCTCGAAGGACGAGTTGTAGTACACTGAACAAAGCTACAAGAGGTAGGAACTCTGCTGCACTTTGTTGGTAAATAGTACGTTGCTGACGTTGATTTAAATTTGAAGATATCACTGAAAAAACTGCACAAATCCGACAAAACAAGACTAACTGCCTATACTGTAGTACTGTAAAAACTATCTTTCTGGTTACTTAGCCTCATTTGCATGTTCCTCATAGTGACGCATGAGCAATCAAAAAGCGTTCCCTGAAAACATGAGAGTTGCCCTTTTGCCTAATTCTTATTCTGCTCTTGAGAGTACTAATTTAAAAGAGCGGCTGATTTAAACTTTTCAGTGCGTTGTATGGAGATTTGTAAAGAGACACAAACAATGCGGTCATTAAGTGAAGGTGCAAACAAAAGCACTTGTCCATCTTTGCTTTACATAAAAGATTTCTCTCCGAACAGCCACTGAATGTGTTCCTGTTTGCTCCAGTAAACATGTCGACTCTGACAGACAGTAATACTAACTGTATAGCCTTGGATGTTATCGTTGATACATCAACTTCCAAGCCGGTGGAGGCTTCTGAGGAGAAGGTAATATCTCAACGATATTGTAACTTTTTTCATCTTTTACTGATTCACGACATGACTGCTGCATCAGTGAACGTCTTTCAATTGAATACAACCTAGTTACTTTTGTAAATTTTTGTGTCTAGTAGCTCAAATGAAGTATTTATATTATTTACAGAAGTCAATACATTTTGCTGGTTTTAATAGAAAAATGCCAATAAGTTGTTGATTTTCAGCAAAGCAGCAGCGCTATTTTTGTAGCTTCTATTTTTGGGAGCATCACGTCATCAGAGAAGGGGTCTTTTGGAATACTTATGCGTGATTGTTGGGGTAGGGAGGAAAGAGCTTGAGATGCTGATTTATGCAAGCATACTCTAATCAGGAGAATATTTAATCGGTTCAGAAATAATCAACAACAAACAAAGCTCACAGAATTTGCTATATACTCTCTTTTTATGAGAATGAAGTTTATAAGACTATTGAGGCTTAAAATCTCTGAAATATAGGAATAATTTAGGAATGATGCAAGACCTTTATCACTGCTTTTCACTATCACACTTTTGAATGGCGTAAACTGTGACCCCCCATGTGGTCGTAGACCATATTTCTTCCATGGCCTCATAAGGGCCGGCGTAAAGAAGGCCAATAAGGTAGACCTATTTTTAGTTGTGCTGTACCAATACTGGCAAATGCTTTCCCAAGTTCACCTTATAATAGCGGGAGCAATTAGGTAGGGCGCTGTTATTCTTGAGTATGTGAGGACTACCCTTGGTGGCATAGCTTGTGCATGAGGTCTACTCTTTGGTTCCGAATAAACGGGGATCCTAATGCACAGAGTGGTTGAAAAGGTTCTTAAAATGAAATAAAGGAGGGCTAACACAAACGGGGGGAGGGTTAGGAAGTTTGAGCTAACTGTGCACCAACCAGAACTAACACGAAAATTCCCAATTAACATCGCTGCAAATAGTTACTTTTCAAGATCTTGTTTCATATATCTCTTTTATTGTTTGGGTAACTCAACCACAGCACCAACTTTCTAACAAGTTTTTCCAAGAGACATTGAAAGTTTAATAAGCCGAGGTGGGTCGGAAAGTTTTCGAAAGCAAAATTTGGGAGGGGGACGCTTATTCGGCACCTAAGATTGTGCTGACTATTTATTTTCTATCCACTAGACTGCATTCTAGAACCTATTTGTGCCTGAACAATAGCAAGCAAGAACCAGAACAGACATTTGGCGTTCTGGTGAGCTGAATCAGCATTTACGCCAAGGTTACTCAAGTTTTAATCGTATTTCGGTAGTTTCATATCTTAGGAAAGTTTAATAAAACCACAATTCCTAACACTCATAAACACTTCACAATTTTGCCTAAAAACTTTTAAATGCTTTGCTCTGTCAAAAGTTATCGTTTTATCCAAATTTCCTAAGGTATGAAACTACCAAAATACAATTTGATTTATAGCACACGGGACCTGGTCAGTACATTGGCAAGAAGCGCCAGTAATCGAAAATACCACAGTTTTGACCGCTCGATTGGCGAGCCATTTTTAATAGAAAAAATTAGCATGCTTCTGTGGCGAGCAAAACTCCCAGGATGCATGCTGGTGTATACATCAGATGTATGTCTAGTATGTGACAAGTGCGTTAATATGAAAGTCTTACTTTCATTAATTTCTGTCACCTATGCCCAGGTGCGGCTTTAGCCGGAAAAATCTCGGGGCCATTACCCCTGTGTGAGAAAAAATGCAACGAGGTGTCGGGTTTAGCACCAGAAATTTTTTTGAACGCACCCTTTTTGCCCTAAGAATACATCCTTTTTGAGCATAGAGATAGGCCCCTTATAGATGAAAAAGCTATGCAAAATAAAATGGCAACAATGAAAAACTGCTGCTCTGTTTGGGGAAACTGCGATGTTACTGAAAAAACTGCCTTCAAAAATTTCAAAACAGAGCGGCTAGAATTGTCACCAATAGATATGATGCTTTCAGCAGACCACTTATAGAAAAACTAGGATGGAAGCCATTGACGAACTGATTGCCGAAGAATCAAAGACAATTGTCTACAAGTCCCTTTATGGGTTGGCTCCACAGTACTTATGCCACTTTTTCGCTAGAAACTCTGCTGGTGAAGCTCGTCCCCTGCGTAATACGTTTACTTACCTTAAGATACCAAAAACATCTTCGTGAATGGACAAAAATGTTTTTCGTATCGTAGGGTAAAATTATGGCACATCATATCAACAGAAGTTAAAAGAGCACCTACTCTCAGCACCTTCAAAATTTTAACAAGTTAATTTGCATTTTGCCTCCCTCCTTTCCTCTAAAATATTTTACTGTATCTATGATTTACTATTATGCCTTTTCTTTTTCTACTCCCCTTTTCATATGATATTAATTAACTTCAAATTATATTGCAATTAAGCTTGTAATTATATATGTTAGTAGTTATATTGTATTATACTTTATGTCATAAATAGAGGGCCCCTTGCAAATCAGCGATTGCTGAAGGGTCACCCTCTTAAAACAATTAAAATGAAATGAAATGGAAGGGAACCAGGCTTAACGATGACGATGACATAATGGAAAGGGGTACAGACGCATTCAAATACTATAATCTGTTGCCTACATGCAAAGTAAAAAGGAACAAAGACGACTAGAGGGACGATTGGTATCAGTCAAAGTACTGTAGCAATATAGACGCATCATATTCATTCCGTGTACATCTTCCTAATGCCGATTATTTGCAGTCTACCATTTATTCCAAATTCAAAACTTCATACCTTCCTAGAAAAGTGGGGTGCCAACGAAGGGGCCAAGAAAATTTTTGGGGGATGTGGCCCCTTGCCCCCCGTAGAACCACCACTGCCTATGCCTATATGTTCTTCTAGTATAAAATGTTAATGCTCTGATTTTGAGCATTGAGCAGTGTTATGCCAGCCAGGAAAACATACACTCATTTGTATAAGAGACCCACACAATGACAATGTGATTAACTTTTCGCTTTTACGTCAGCAGAAACGAAGATGCGCTAGACAATGAAAATGAAAAATACAACATACAATAAAAATAAGAATGTGCGGGAAAAGTAAACGCTGGAGTTGCCAATACTGTCTATCCTAGAGGAAACAGTAAGACGCACTGAAAAAGAACGTAAGAATAGAAGAAAGAATAGGACCAGACCCATAGGGACACCGCGCTTGCGACATCAATTGTTTGTTTTTGATTTCAGTTAGTTTTTGTTATTATTATAATTGTGATCAATTTGTATACAGTTGGCAAACATATAAAGCATACAAAATAGCTAAAAGCTAATTAATGCCGATAAAGCCTAATTGCAATGTTGACAAGCTAAAGTATTAAAAGATAACTATAAAAACCCTAGATTTTTAGTAAACAAATTTTACGTAAACTACTGACACAAGAAGTTCCATCCTATTTTTTTCTTTTCCAATTGAATTCAGATAGAGCTATGGAATCTTTGAATTCTTTTGGTAATGTGAACCACAAAAGACATCCTCTGTATTCAATATTTTCTAGTCCATATGCTTTGTTTTTGCTATTGGCAGTTGCAAATGATTGTCATTTCTCAAGCTGTACTGATTATTTCTCTCAGAAAAAACGTCCCTCATAAAATTTGGATTCATACTATCCTTCGCTTTGTATATTTTAATCATTAGCAACTGCAGATTATGGTGATGAGTTGTTAAAGTTTGGTTGATCAGCCTTGCCCACTAAGTCTAAAGCAATAAATTTACCACAAGGTCATTTTCACAATTCTTTAGGTTAAATATCCAAGACCTTTAACTTTAGTTTTGTTTCTTCTCTATTCTCTCATTTTCATATATTTTCTTATTTCCATATATTTCATGTATATGTTTCTTTATTCTGTGTAAGATCTAACTTTGATTTATACATATGACTTTATCTTATTTAGAGATATATTGTAATTAGATTTTAGATTTTAACAGGGCAGTTTGTAAATCAGATTTCTGAAACTTTGCCCTGTATATAGAAGTCAAAATGAAATGAAATGAAAAAATAGATAAGTATGTGAGAGCCTGTTTGTATGTTCCTGGTAAGTGGGCTAGCCCGCTTAGCGAGATTTCGGTTTTATAAGAAAACCTGCTGCTTGCTTGCCGAGATAATTAGTAGCATTTTTCGCAGTTCTTTGTAACGTAGCTTTTGTTTATCTAAAGTTCTGCCCTGTAAACACTGTTTTTACTTGCCTTTGATACGATTAAGAAAATTCGTGCGTGAAGGTTGACACCAATAGCCAAAAGTAAAGAAAGATGATTATATCATTCGAGAATGTGTGTGCTCTGCAATAACAGATGCGCAGTATAGTCCAATTTACGCGGTCAAGCGGGCTGGAAACGTTATATGGAAGATTTAGTATCCCGCCTGTCGAGATCTCACTTAAAGTTACTGGCATCTGAAATTCGGTACACTTTTTACAAGAATACACAATATTTCGCCAAGTTTCAGCAGGGAGCGAAGTCAAGGGAAATTTATTTGCCGACAAAAAAGATTTCCCCCGAGCCCAATTTTTCGACAAAGAAGACTTCCCTCAGGTTTTGTCAACCTTGCAACTTTGACTAGCACTATTAATGTAGTGCAAATTTGCCAAAAGCTAAATGTTGTGGGGCAGAGGTGTAGAACTGGGGGTTCAGGAGGTCTAGGCCCCTAGCAATTTTACATCTTGTTTTGGAAGGGGCCCTGGTCTTCCTAGTTGTTCTGAACAAACGCCGATTTTCTCAAGTTTCCTAGCATGGCTGAAATGACAGAGCAGAATAATGACATGTTTATTGCTAAAGAACTATTGGTTGCATATTCACAGAACTGGCAACCATGTGATTTCTGTTCATAGACAAACTCAGTTTCTCTTGGGACTGCTGGAGACAGACAGCGATGGTTCCAGATCATCCCAACCTTATTATAGATTGTGGACTTCATCCGTCATTACATAGCCAGTGTCACCATCAAATTATTAATGGAAGGTTATCGGTTTCGAATATATCAATACCACCTTATACACGCAGGATTTGGCACTATGATAAAGCAGATATTGTTGCCATTAGGAAATGCATTGAAATGTGTAAATGGCATGAGCCCTTTGACAAGATTTCTTGCCCAAATGAGCAAGTCAAGCTACTCAATGAAGTCCTTCTGAATATTTATTCTACTTTTATCCAAAATCAAATCAAAACGATAAATTCTCGTCATGCACCCTGGATTACACAAGCTATAAGGAAATTTCTTAGGAAAAGAGTCATGCCTATAAAAACTTTGTGAAGAATGGTCGGCCAGCTAGTAAGTTTTGAAGGAGTACAGGAGATGATATTTGATATTGCAAAAATGATTGATGAAGCTAAATAAAATTATCTTTGCAAAACTGGCGAATCTCTAGCAAATCCCAGAAAATCCAGTAAAACCTATTGGTCTCTGCTAAATACCGTCTTGAATAAGGCGAAAACTCCAATTATACCATCCCTTCTTGAGAATGGAGTATTCATAACGGACTTTTCTGAAAAATCTCAGTTGTTTAATGAGTACCCCAGGGCTCTATACTAGGACCTTTGCTATTTCTCATCTATATCAACGATCTCACTGCTCACCTGGCGTGCAATGTTAAGCTTTTTGCTGATGACACATCATTGTTTACGGTTGTTCAAGATCCAAATGCTGCTTTTGAAAAAATCAACCATGACCTTTGCACTAGTAACTCAGTGGGCACGTGACTGGAGAATGTCGTTCAAATCTGATCCGCAAAAACAGGCTGTCGAATTACAGTTTTCAAAGAAAAGACTTGCCGTGGATCATCCTGTTACACTCTTTAATAACATACCCGTAAAGCAAGTTGACGAACATAAGCATTTAGGTCTTAATTTGGACTCAAAGCTTTCCTTTTCAGCTCATATTAAATCTTTCATCTCTAAAGCGAGAAAGGGGATCGGCTTGCTAAAATACCTCTCGAAATAGTTACCAAGACATACCCTTAATGATTTGTACAAGCTCTATGTGCGTCCTCACCTAGACTATGGAGATGTTATTTGTCATATCCCATCTAAAGTATGCAATTGTAGCCAAAGTATCATTTTGCGAAGTTTAATGGAAAAAAATGAATCGGTTCAATATTCAGCTGCTCTTGCTATAACAAGAACATGGAAGGGAACATCGCGTGAGAAAATCTATGCGGAACTTAGTTGAGAGTCGCTAAGCTGTCGTAGGTGGAGTAGACGTATGAATTTGTTTTACAAGATCATGAATAATCTCACTCCCCAGTATACTGAAGATTCAATTCCAACACCTCATCAGTCCAAATATGCTCTTCGAAACCATGATTCTGTTGGGCCAACAGGGGCAAGAACTGAAAAAATCCAATCTAGTGTTTATCCTGATTGCAAATCTGAGTGGAATACACTTGACCCAGAGCTTAGAAAGGTAGCGTCAGTTGCTGCGTTTTAACATAAGCTTTTGTTAAAAATTCGTCCCCTGTGTGATCTATCTTTGGTATTGATGACCCAATAGGCGTATCATATCTTTCACAAATAAGAGTCGGCCTTAGTAAATTAAATCTTCATAAGTTTAAGCACAACTTTAAGGATACCACAAATCCATTGTGCCCTACAAATTATGGCGTTGAGGATGCAGAGCACTTTTTTCTGCTTTGCCTTTCATATTATAACTATCGACGAGATCTTCTCGCTAGAATTTCAGAAGTACAACGACCATTTTTCAAGTTAGTACCCTTTCTAACAAACTTCTATAGCAGCTTCTATTGTATGGTGATAAAGACCTTCCTAGTGATGCTAATAAACATGCACTCGAACTTACTATAGAGTTTCTTGAACTTACTCGACATTATCGTCTGTTTTCCATATTCACAACCCCCCATCTTTCAGATTTTCTACAGGTATATTTTATTTTGGATGGTTAGGCTCACTGGGCAAAATTTCATCCAAATTTGTCACTAAACTTACCTAGCTATAGATGCATATCGATTTTTACTGCTCAAAGTTAGCCCCACGAATAAAATAAAGCAAACCTAAAATTTTTTCTTTTTAGTATTTAATTTTCGTGTAGTTACGTGTCCTAAATGTCAATGGCTGCGGAGTTGTCATGATATCTTGCACTCCGTGATATCGTCCTTGTAGTGTGGTAAAGCACTTTTGTGTTCGTACAGTCCTATGATATTGTTGTTTATATTTTGAATATTTACATATAAAAAAGCATAATATCCTTTCTTAAAGCTTTGGTCATAATAGGACCATCATTTGCCCGAACAGATTTCTTCTTGAAGGGAGTGTGCTTATTAAGAACCTTTCAACAGTAGCATTGAAATGATCGTAAGTGGCTCCATCTCTATGACATTTACTTAATTCTTCATGTAAGTCAATCCTAAATTTTTAAAGGATCAAATTTGCTATAGTCAAGGTAGATCATTATTTTGGAAGCCCTCTTTACAAATTCACTTTTTAGGGCCGTTGATACCATTAGATGAAAGTCAGATAATCCTGTTTCAGTAGTTATAACAGCCGGCACACGATGTCAGAAAGACGTCGATATGAAGTCAAATTTTAGTCTATAGACGTCTTTCTGACGTCATGTGTCGGCTAGGTAGAGTAATAGAGAAACATCTTTTCTGTTTGTCAGTGTCAAATCAATGGCTCTAGGATTTGTATCCGACTTAAAACATGTTGCAACTTTGACCAGATTTTTTTAGACCATAGGCATCCAAGTAATTTCTGATTTCATGATCATTTCTTCATTATTAATATCTCCAACAATAATAAAGTTTTCATATGTATCCCTTAAGAAATAATCCATAGCCCCACCAAGTTCTTCATTCAATCGTTTTTCATTATGGCTGAGTGACCCGTTAGAGATCCATTCCCTATGAGCTTCTCTAGTAGTGTACTTTCTTGTCAAGATGGTGGACCACGAAATATCATCATGCTGGCCACGATTTAGAGATCCCAGCTCTAAGGAATAGTAACTAAATTTAGCGAATTGTTCAGTAATCCATGAACTGTTCCAAAAGAATTTGACGAAAAGTTTATTTTTAAGGATTAATGAATGTTCTTCCAGCAAGTATTGCTGAAGCAGAGAGAGGCTTGTCCTAAGGTTAAGAGATGAATTTAACTTGCTCCAAGATTAGGAATTCAATGAATACAAAACACATATCTCCTTTCATGTTCACTAGCATAAATGGGCGCCCTGTTATTCTTTGGGATACCACAAATGCTACATCAAAATGGCTTCAGAAACAAAAAAGTGCAAGTGAGAACAGAGCAAGGAAGTGCAAGCATTCATCGATCAGCGGTTTTAACTAGACTTTAAAAACTTTTGTTCCAAAGCATAACCATATGACGTTTTCTCAATAGAAAAGTTCATACTTCATCACAACATTGAATTATTTCGCTTTCAGTGTGTTCATATTTCTTCCATTTGCTGTCATTACTATTTTCATCTTCTTCTAAGAATCATTAGGCTAGAGTTAGGAAAGGGTCACAGCTCCATGGCTATGAGCCGGAGGAAGGTGCTACTTGCTTGCGTCGTTTTTAAGGAAGACTTAGCTGTTTTACAAACTAATTCACCTCAGAAAGAGTGTTCAGGCAACATGAAAATGTGTGTGAAATATGATCTTAGAAAAAGAACCTTTTCAAACTTCCAAAAGCAAAGACAACATCATATGGAGTAGAAGCCGTATCATTCAGAGGACATTTTATCTGGAATACCCTACATGATAGCATGAAAAAAGAACCGATACTTGCCCGCTTTAAAAACGATAAAAACTGGGCATGTAACAAGTACACGTGTAGAATATGCCAGTAATTTAGCATTTGATACATGGTGATAGTTTTTATTTCTTTTATTGTCTATTGCATTTTGTTGTTGTAGTTATGCTTCTTTTTAGATAGTTATGTATGTAAGTTCATAGAAAAAAACCAACGATAAATAATAAATATGAAATGAAATGACATTGAGGAAGGCGTGGTCATGTCTCCAACCAAAGCATAGAAGATTTTTGGGTAGATATTTGTACTGAAGTTGTTGAAGCTGCTGGAAAATTGCTTTCGACGGTTGGGAAGATTTTCTTTGTATAACTCAACAAGAGGATTATAGTACTACCACAAGCACTGCAGTGACTACTCCACTGCTGAAATGCAAGATGGCCATTCCTACAAGCAAAGAGCAATCAGTGTCTGATGTATCATTCATCCTTCTGCTTCAGTCTTTGAAGTTTTCCTCTCACAATGTTGACAACTGTAAACTTGAATTGACACCCAGCCTTAGACAAGTAGTGATTTCTAAGGGGCACTATGCACAAATTATTTTATAACTAGACGAGCTCTGATTAGGCCCATGACGGCGAAAGAATTGTATGCAGTCTAAACCGTTATGGATCCTTTTTCTTGTTAGTAAGGTGGTTTATGTATATTCCAACTGTGTGCCTCCCGTTTCCCCAACTTATGCCACCAATTCCACCCGCTACGCAACGTTTTCTGTGGTGAAGCGAGTAAACTGTTGCACTGGCCGCCATTTGGAAACTACTACAACACATACCCATTACGTCACGAATAGAATATGTTGAGCATGAAGAAGTCCCGCGAAAAGTAGTGATTTTTCCAGCTTTGGAAAGCAACAGAAGGAAACTAATAAAGATATAACGACTTTGTTTTCTTCATTCCTTTCGAAATAGAATCGTGTTTTGGCTTATGGGAAATACAAAAAAACTTTGTTTTGATGCATAAGCACTTTAAATTTTGGGATCTTTGTATGCACGCGTTTTTACAAGAAACATGTGTTTAATAAACGCGAGGCTGAAATTAGGAAACAAGAAACATGAAAGAAACGCAGGCAGGCTGAGGCATTCTTACAAAAGCATGCTATTCTACCTCATACATACAAAAATTCTAAGTCTTGATGAAGCTTGAGCCTAAAATTATTCTTACCATATTCTCAAATTTTAGCGAATCTGAGCCTTAATATCTTTATAAACTTCATTCATATAAAAAAGAGTGTACTCTGGTGGTAAATATTTTACTGCTCGTTGAACGCCAAAGGGCTATTTGTCGAGAACGGTATGAGATATTGACATTAAAATTTTCAGGTTCTAAGTTTCTCATGCATTATAGTCAAATGCTAAACAGTTAGTAAAATCTGAGGGGTCACTTGGGAGGAGTTTGTTAAGTTGACTTGAAATGACCCAGGGGGTAAGTTTCCATCTTGTGGTGACACCTTACCGTTTCTTTTCGATGCCATTATATTACTTCTGGTCACAGCACAGTAATTAAAACATACGATAGCCTCTTGAGTCAATATTACCAATGGAGCCATTTGACAGCTGGACAGCTGTTTAAGGGCTTGATTGCATGAAAAGAGATAGCCCTATCAAGAGGGCTAGACCAAGTATCCAGGCCCGTAGCCGGCGTGAGTTCTTAATGGGAGCACTAGTTGAGCGTGGTACTTCAATGCTAATTGGATGGGCGTGAAGGATGAGCGTGGTACCCCTAAATGTGCATGAAGCTGCAAGAGCAATGACCACGATGCAGGGAAAGTAACATCCTGTAGGTCGCAGTGTTCCTTAAACTTTCTTGCATAGAGTTATTCAAATTTTTGCTAAATATTTTTGAACACGTCCCACAAATAACATTGCCTAGGCACATCTCAGAGTATAGTTGCTTTGAGCGTAGCAAATTGTTGTGAACACAGTTATCAAAGTTAGCAAAGATTGTACACAAACTACGAAGCAGAACGACTTTTGCCAAGTACAAGGATATGAGGAAAATTAGATAAAAAGAATAGAATTGAAGGGTCCAGTAATAGACAAAGTGCAAAGTGCAGCAGCTCTGTGAGAAGGTGGAGTAGGAAAACTGCTCGTATGTAGAGAATGAATGGGGGTCAGGGAGCTTGCCCTATAAAATTTCTAAAGTTAATACACTATGGAACGTAGAAAAGCACCCCTTTTGCAAATATCATAGCAGTTATGTTCATCATTGATCTTTGCGCAGAGAAAGAAAAGTGATCGCTCAGTCTGTTAATATTGAAGTTTGAAGATGTTTTATGCCAATCCATAAATTTTTTAATCACTTAGAGAAGCAGATATGCAGAAAAAGAATCAAATTATTTCTTTCTTTTTCTGCATTTCTATTTCTCTACGACATTTTCTCAGGGGGCACAAAGCTACATTTTGAACCTTCTGAGGGGGTCTTGTGTCCCAGGTCCCGCTTGGCTACGGGCCTACAAGTACCCGAGACATTCAGTGGCGGTTATTCACGAAGAGTCAAGGGACAGTCGTGTTGAATATGCTGAGCACTTTTGAGGTAGCCGCGAGTACTTTCCAAGTATTTGCCGAGTATTTGCCGAGTACACGTTGTTTTTATGAGAAGCAAACTCCGTGGCCTCAGCCTAGATATTTCTTAATATTTCGTCAAATCCAGCCTTAACGGTTTCTTAAATTTAAAGACTTCCAATGACAACAACAACCCAGATTAGGAAGCTATAATGCAAGAGAAAAGATGTTCATGTATTTTGTGGCATTAAATAGGGCGATATTTCTATTTTCTTTCTTGTTTAATCAAAAAGTTTCTTGATAAGCAGATTTTACTTCTAGAAAACACAGACAATCTGAGTTTAAATTAATAACTTGTAAGTTATTATTTGAAACTCAGCCTGCCTATGTTTCATAAATGCTTTTTAAATTTTGCCTAAGTTCAGCCTTACGTTTCTTATTGACATGTTTCTTGTAAAAATTATGCGTACACGTTGTTTTCACAAGAGAAACGCTTATATGAAAAACGAGGCTCACGCAAAACTTGGTTTTTTTTGTAAAAAACGTGCATTTTCTCTTTGGTGAACTAGTTTCACTGATTCAAGAACAGCTTGGGGACACTTTGCCCCCCAAATATCTGCTACTGGGGACAGTGTTAAGTTCTGTCGACCTATCATCTCATCACAGTAGGTTGCGCAGAAATGTATTGGGAAAGCCGTCTTTCGAGATTTCGGCAGCAAGTATCTATCTTGGGTGGAAGGGCCACCCACCCTCGCGAAATCTGGTTCTTAGACAGTAGTCACGATGAGATTGATATTGAATCATCATAATATGCGTCATTAGAAACAGTTAAGGTGATATGTGATGCCTGTCTATTGTTCTTGATGCCAAAGACATTAGTATATCATTACTTATGCATGTCAATAAATAAACACAGGTACTTCTTACTGAAAGCGTACTTGCTCAGCGAAACCGCGAGCGAAACCCTAATATCCGCTTTGAGTTCTTGCAAAGAAGCAATGATTAGCCCCTGTTACCAGGGTTTTATCACTTCTTGCTAGTAAAGAACAACTTCCAGCTCTAGATCGTAGGTTTTAGTTGCTATTCTAACCGTCGGTCAAGAAGTACAGCATTGATACCCAAAGAAAGCGTCGAATGTAAGTGAATTGACAGCAAGCATGATAGCTATGGATATTTTGGACGATCGTTCAAGGCATAAGGTAATTTCAGACTGGTGTTGATGATTTTGTGATTTCACCATGAATTCTTATTAGACTGTTGCATATATTTTCTGAGCAGCTATAAAAGAATAATTGCTTTGAAGAATCGCTTTAATTTCTATGGTACCTCGATCTTGTTGGATTGCTAGGAACAAGTTATTCTGCTCAGGCCAACATGGTCTGATGCTCTGCCTCCAAATGGCCAATTGAGACGTCAGAAAGGGCGTTTAAGCAAGTCATAGCCAAAGTCCTCTTGGTGGTACGTACCTTTTTAGCCTCATAAATGGAAAAGCTGAAATGAAATCCCAAACACTCGCAAAAACCCAAAGGCAGTGGTGCCATCCTTTAAAGTGCAACGAGGGGGAGAGGCTGTGTTGTAAGAAATATATGAACCACACCTTAGACCACGCCCATTTATGCATTTATAGCAATAACGCGCTTGTCATTGCTGCGGATGTAAATGTAGCAAGTGAAGGAGAGAGCCAAATAGGATTGTAGCATTCTTCTTCTATTGATAGGAGCGTACCTTTCCTATCTCTTCCTTTTGCAAACGCATATTTAGGAAGATATTTTGCTTGAATATATGATGGATAGAACTGCTTCAGCTTCCCTCAAAAACTCTCATAATTTCAAGAAGGGGGCTGAGCCCCCCTCCATAATGCGACTGCTCAAGTAATAAATTTTAAAAGAGAGAGAGATTATGTTTTGTAGCATAGGATAACTACTTTAGATAGAGAACCATCAAGTGTTAATACACGTCAGAAGTGCTTGTGAAGCGTAAAAAGAACCTTCGAACTGTTCATTGAAGACAAAGTATGGAAAAATCAAACATTTCCTAGTGTTTGAAACTACTCGTTTTTTGCGAGAGTCGTCAGCCCCAGTGCCGAAGCTTTTTTAGCCTTTCTGTTTCAATGTTCTGCGCATGCACACTAATGGAAAGTGAAAAAGCTGCATGTAACAAGTACTGATAAATTTTTTCTCAATAACAGAAGATAGACTTTGAGAGAAAAGCCTTATATACAATATCACTTTATATGCAAGTAATTCAAGTTATAAATACACATGAACTTATCAACTTGTACTGAACTTCTTTTAACTTTATGAGCAGTCGAGCCCTATTTTCTTATAAACCACCTTCCTAAAGAATATATGTGTAGCTATATTGCTTGACTCAATCTACACTTAGAGCGTTTTAAGGCTCAGTAATCATATGTACACACAAGCCCAATTTGTTTACAGGAAGCGTAATTCACAGCTTGTCTTACTTCGTTTGCGCTTATGGAAAATTGCATTAATCTAGGAAAAAATTGCTTGATGATATCCAAATTAGATTTGGCAAAAAACTAATGGCCAGAGCTAGATATGTTAAATTTTTAGGTTCCCTGATGTATGAGCATCTCACTTGGAAATTTCATATCTCTGAACTAACCAAGAAACTTTCAAGAACAACAGGGGTCTTTTTTAAGATTAGACACCACCTTCCACTTGAAATTCTGAAAATTCTCTACTATTCCATATCCTCTTCTTTTCTAAGCTATGGATTATCAACTTGGGGACTCTCGTATGATACATACATTACACCTCTTTTCTTATTGCAGAAGAAAGTACTAAGGTCTATCTCTTTTCAACCTTTCTTCTCTTCCTCTACAGCAATCTTCCATTCCCTAAAAATTCTGAAACTAAATGACATGATTACTCATAAAATTCTCATGTTTGTTTACAAGTCTTTACATGGTCTCTCACCTTCTCCTTTTTTGAACTATTTCCAGCTCATTAACACCGTTCACAGTCACGAAACTCGTCAGGCAGCTGGGGTGACATTTTTCCATCCATAAGAAATACATTTCTATATGGTCTCAGATCAATAAAATATTTTGGTGCTAAACTCTGGAATAGCATTCCAGTTTTATAAAAATGTCGGTTTCTTTTAATATTTTCAAGTCAAATTTAAAAGAATTTCTCATTAATGGCTATGACCTCTAATTCCTAACTCAATCAAAAGCAAAGTCTTTTTGAGGATACTCTGGTTTCCTTTCTTTTTTATTCTTTTTAGGAAAAAAATTCTGTTTTTCTTTTAGTCTTAGATGGGGGGGGGCTCTCTCTCGATTAGTTTATCTATTAGGGAGCTCCTCTTTAGGCAAATATATCTAAATTCATAATGTTTTGTAGTGTTCTTATTTTGTTGATTTAGGTCTAAGTATTTTGTTTACATGTATCATGTGCTTTTGTCTTATTTATTTTTATTTAGGTAATGTAAGTAGTTGCATTGATATGTATTTACGTATTTTTGTTAATAGACTTGAACTTGAATTTGAACTCTGTTGAGAGACTAGTAGTAAGGTAGTTTGCTGTCAAATGCCCGTAACCTGGGAAATGGCCGTAAGTGAGCGTAGACTCGTTTTGGTTTTTGGTAATGGCGGACAAGACAACTGAAACCTCTGCTATTTCTTGGGCCTGCTTGGTAAAAGCCACGCTTTTAGCTTGCTTAGTAGTGGTATAGTAGGAAAAGCAAATTTAGAACTTGCAGCCGAAGAGTTTGCACTTCTTAAAGCTTGTTTGATGATAATAATGAAATGAGATCGTTGTGACTTTTGGCCATACCTCTCCTGCTAAGCAGTTTTATTATTCGTGTGAGGAGGGTTCACATGTGCGAGGATCCAAAGTGATTCAGATTAGTTTCAAAGAAACCTGCCACGTGCCGCGATTGTATCTAGGTAGCAGAAAAAGCAATGAAAGAATTGAAAGAATCCACTTCTGAATGCATTAAAAAGAAAGACAAAAGGAAACTGAAGATATTGTATTAAATATAAAGAAAGGAGATAGGGACTGAAATAGAGAAGAAATTAGGTCGGGTTGAGAAATACACGTTCCTTTATATAAAAAGGTTTTATTAGAAAATGAGGCTGAAATGGCCAAACTCTAAACAAATTTCTTTAGAAAATCACAAGGCTCAATTTCCAAAGTTAAGTTTTTCTGCTGGCTAGAAATCGATATCATGTTATTGCTACATTTACAATGTTAAAGATAGAATTAATATTCAAACATACAAGATAAACAAAGAAAGTATAACGCATTTTAGCCAGTTTATTGAATAAGCTAAAAGGAACAATACGTTCTTTGTTAATCTTGTATGGGGCGATTCATTTAGTAAGTACCCACGAAGGGAGGGAGAGGGGTCGAGTAAAAGCGTACGCCATTCGTACAAGGGGGAAGGGGAGTTGACATATCTAAGTACGTACGCCAAGAGTCCCTTTTATCATACTTTGTTGTCTATGGCGATGAATTTCCTTGCTGTGCTAAAAAGCACTTGCTATGATTACTTTCCTGTCTCTCAAATCCTATGCAGTCTTTTTCTTTATGGACTTATTGATTGGATATTTGAAAGCTTTCCAATTAGAAATTGGGGGGGGGGGGTT
>OLMO02000001.1:6584392-6636494 GCA_900291935.2 Cassiopea xamachana | reverse complement strand
ATTGAGGTTCAAGCAAAATGATCGTTTTTTTTAAAAAACGGCGTTTAGTAAGGCAGCTGTCATAGAGTATGGAGTAGAGGAGATGGAAAGGACTCGACAGGGCCATCAGAGGTATGTGGAAAATGTGTGCGTGTGTACCCGCGCATGTGCGTGTGTGTATGCGTATGTTGCCAACGTCTTTTGGCAACATAAATACAAAATCTTTCAGGGGTAGCATGCGCTTTGTAACAGTAGACGTGATGTGATTAAAAGTAGCAATACAACCTCTACTTTTATCAAAAGCATTAAAAACTGGTCTGGTGAAGTCTGCAATTGTAGTATTTGAATGTAAAACATTGTGGAACTGTAAAATACTTTTCTACCCATCGATAATGTTCAGTATAAACTATAAAGTCATCCAACTGTAGATAAAATGTATTATTATTATTACCCTTTTTTCCAAGTATATTCGTCAGTGGCTCGATATTCCTATTTCATGCTTCGTAAGCAGACACAGCAAAAATCTCAGAGTCTTTCTTTCTTTTGTTCTTGATCATTCTTTTATTTTGACTAAATCCATATGGGCTTCAGTTCAGAGTTAGATGCCCCAAAATACATTCAACTTTACCATAAGGTACCTTAACAACTCACTTTCCACTCGCAGCAACCTTTAAAAATGGAATTTCACACTATCATCAGACAACTCTTTCTGTTAAATACCAGAAGCACTTCTACATAGTGTAGCATGTTGTAAGTCTTACTTAGGCGAGGGTCGTTATACCTTGTGTCACACACAACTCTGCATTACAAGTATTAGCTAACTATTTTCGGGCATCTCTTTACGCTGACTTCCCATGCTTTCATTCTCCTTCCATTATAATGTGTGAGGTAATTTCTGACCTGATCTTCTTCTTGTCTCACCTGATAACAAGCTTTTACATTCTCGAACTGACGGTAGGTTTTGGGACCGACTTTGAGGTGAATACTGAGTGCAAGAGAGCTAAATATCAATCTCTTGTCGACTCTCTTAAATCAAAATATGCAGATTCTAAGTTTCTTTCTATCAGTTATCTTAGAATTTTTGGTTATTCTTGTCCCTTTTTTTGTCAAAATGTGTGATGCTCTAGTTCTTGATATGGGACACCGACGCTACGTAATTTCAGAACTCTCTAATACCATCATTCGAGCGACTTCTTACATCCTTTGCCGCATAAACAAACCGTGGAATACTCCAGAACTCCTTAATATCTCAGATGCCGTTGTACAATGCATTGTAGTTTAATGTCATTATTCTTGTTTTCACTCTAGTTATTATCAGTAGTTAGCTTTATTACTATCAGGCAAGTCAATTGTAACTACTTTGTTAAGCGAGGCTACTATTGTATGTAGCAGAATGTAATATGAAAGTCTTCTCTCGTTATTATACTGACCATGATGAAAGACCTAGATATTCCAAATAATATTCAATACTCCATATCCATTATAAATTTAAAAAATTATAAAAATTATGGTGAAGTCCACGTACTACATATTTTGCCGTAGAAACAACACGTGGACAGACCCAGCCTTGTTGCACATTTAAGAGCTGAATTGCATGTTCATAAATACATGTGTATATATATATATATATATATATATATATATATATATATATATATATATTATATTATCATATACATATAATATATACATACATACATACATTTATATATATATATATATATATATATTCTTTTTCTTATCGTTATTTCATTTTTTTGTAGATCAATTGCTCATCTATTTATGCAATTGTAATTTATATCTAAGTAGTTTTAGCTGACAGGCCAATTATACATTGTATATACTTTAGTGAGATGTATGATTGTGCTATTTAAGTGATTGATGATTGGTATGAAGTTGAAAGAACGACTATTGTTGAGATGATGCTGCTGAGGTTGCGTCTCCACGGAATCGGTTCAAATTGGAACCATAACATTCTGGGTACGGATGGGCCTCGCATTTACACAAGACTGCTTGGAACTGTTCCATTTGGAACCGTTAATCGGTTCCAAATGGGTCTGCTTTCGATTTAGGTCCCAACTGGAACCGTACTCGTGGAAATAGATGAAACGGTTCCAAATAGGTCCCGACAGAAAGTGAAAGAAGCTCAAAGAAAAGTGATTGGCGCGTATCATAGATCGCAATCTATCTCTAGGCTCGTATAATTATAAATCGAGAAAAAGCATCGAAGGAATAAGCAATGGTAATGTTCACTACTCTCATGTTAAGCTTTGTCTCTCTTTTTCTTACAATTCTACCCGATAACTAACAGCCGTTAACTAAACGTTTGATATAAGACTTACTCAGTAGTGCTAAAGTTCTGTTGATAATGAATTATACCGTATAAACAGCAAACATATACCATATAAGGCTCAATTATTTCCTTAAAGGTGATAGGGTGTGTATAATTCTATGTACACTGCTGAGCTTACGCCTACAAATTCTAGTAAACAAGCTAACAATAAACGAAGAACGAACATCATGTAGTAACTCTTGTGGCAAAGTACAATGAATGAAATATGATAAATTACGTATCATAACACAGTTCTCGCACGTTCCCGCATAGAGGAATTTCCCGACAGCGCGCTTCTTCTGCTCTTCTTTTATTTTCTTGCAAAGCTGCTAGGCGGTTGTTACCTGCACAGTTTTGTATAATCAGTTCCAATTGGAACCGGTCTTGTGGAAATGCAAAGCCTACCCGTACCCAATCGTAACTGTTCCAAATCGAGCCATTCCGCGGAAACGCTCCTGAAATACAAATGCTAATAGTATAGAGTTTTTTCTAAAAGGAGGATCTTGGCACGAGTCGTATCAACAACATTTCCATGAAAGAATGCTGTTGCTTCGTACCCGAAAAAAGTGACAGTGCTCAAAGGTAAGGTCGAAACTGTTTAAAGCACAATGTTTTTCAAATCTTATAGTCCAATTACATACTTCTGCTTTGTGAATACTTTCTCGTCACTTTTTCGACAATTGATCAAGAACTTAAAAATGTACAAAGTAAAAAAAAACTCCGGTGGCATAAAATAGTCAAATGGATCTTTGTGGATGGTTTAAAAGAGCCCAATCCGACAAGCTCGGATCCCTTCTTCTTCCATGCATAGTATCCCATCTCTGTGCCTTAGCTCTTGCTCTAGCTAAGCGGTTACCTATATGAAAATGACCATGGGCATAGGAGGACTTCATATTCATTTGCAGTTCCCTTTGACCCCCTCTACTACACTTATGAAATTGATAACGTTTTGGCTTTTGTAGGTGCGCGTGTGGTTTGCTACGTTCTGATCATAAGAGTACCACTGCTACGAGCAGAACACTTGCTGATGAACTCCATGAATGGGAGTCAAATCCACAAAGCAGCCAAGTTCCAACAGGTGTGTTTGGTGAATGGTCGTCAAAGACACATACTAGAGAAATTCCAACAAATGCATTTGGAGAAGTAAGCTTTTCTCAACATCAACAGGATGAAGATACACCAGCTAAGGTTCAAAAAGCTCTTATTACAACGTTTATCAAACATAATTGACTCTTGCTGTATTTTCAGACCAATTATTGTGTCATCTCATAGAATGCGAACAAAGCTCATGCGAATGAATAGGTCCTTTCCTTGTGCATATGTTGTTAAGAATTTTGCTCCTCATGTAAATTAATTGATCAAAGCTCTTCTCTTTTCAGGTGTATTATAACGATAAGGCTGTAATAACATTCCTTTTCTGCCTTACCAAGTGTTGCCTTTCCCATTCTCAAAACACTCAAAGAACTTTTTAAGCTCTAGCTTGCTTAATAAAGTTTTGATACTTTCTGTTATAGATAATAGCTTCTACAGTTGAACTGACTCAGTTCTTTTGATATGTTAAGAATCAAAATGGGCAAAGTACATTTTGCTACACAATTTTTTGTAAGAATACTTTTTGCTGAGCCTCCATATTCTTATATTTTTCTGGTTTTAAAATTAAGGTTATTTTTAAAGTATTCTTAAGTGCCTAGCTCTTTGAGCTTAAGATTATTTTAAGTGCCAAAGGTGCAACCTCAACTGCAAATCTTTGTTGGTGTCTTGCTTCATCATGAAGCATAGCAAATAGAAAAAGCAGGATAGAATCATAAATAGTGTATAGGTAGTGCAAAAGTTAATCTACAAAAAATGCTACAACTCGGTTGCATAAAAATTCTAAGTCTTGAAGAAGCTTGAGCCTTGCATTATTCTAAAATTATTCTGAAATGTCAGAGATTCTGAGTTTTGATATTCTTATGAAGTTTATTTTTATAAAAAGTGTGTACTGAATGTAACAGCAATTGAGCTTTAAGAGTAGTTACATTTAAAGAAATATATGCAGAGTTCTTCTGTTAGAACAAGAAGATATCGTAATTATTTGAATGAGCTTCCCTTCCCAAAGACTGATGAATAGGCAAAAAACCTTATCCAAACTGGCCCAATGGAAGCTAGCTTCACACAGAGAAGTGTAGGATTGTATAGTGATAGTTAACAAGATGTACACGTCTTTTTCTTATGAGATAATTGTATATAAGAAAAACAAAACTGAAATTAGGTAGAAAAAAACCGTTTTTAAATAAAAGTTCTCGATGAATCTATAAGCAAAACAGGTTTACAGGAGGGGGCATTGCCAACGTTGTATATAGGAGTACTCTACACTGTACTTTTTAGTCAATTTTCCATCCATTTCATTCTAATCTAGAAGTTAAGAGCACAACAACACAGATATGTGGCATGCAGATAATCTGATTTTGTGTGACAAACTTCAAACTTTTTCAGTTTTGGAATTTGGTTTAGCCTTTTCCTTTCCGTTTTAAATCTTCAAATTTAAATAAAGTAGATAAAGGAGCCATTTTCCCCCTTTTGAATTGAAGATCAGAGATGAAAACTGCTACATTCCATTCTACCAAAGGACGTTTTTCGACGTTCTTGAGGGCATTACTTCAAGACGTTTTTCTGTGGGCAAGACCCCAGACTCTCATTTTTGGACTGACTGCCTATGAAAAAAGACTATTTTGGCATATATTTGTTTTCTATTGGACTAGATATGTAACTTGCGAATGCCCTATGGCTTTTAACTTATGCTCCCCCCCCCATCCCAGCTCAGCTGTGTACGGGCCTGCAAAATCAAAACAACATCAATTACATACCTCACGAAACCTGAACATCCTATTTCTTGCGTCACAGTTGCCTAATCTGGGAGGTTATTGTTATTGGAAGTCATTAAAATTTACAAAAAAATTAGGAAACAGTGAAAATTGGATTTTACGAAATATTACGAAACCCAAGACTGAAGGCAGAAAGTTTGTTTCTTATAAAAAATACGTGCATATGGACTATTAAAAAGTCATTTCACAAGAAGGGAGCTCAGTAGATTGACTGTTCTAGCAAATCATATATACTAGAATGTGCTTGCATTTTGGTATGTGCTAAAGCAAAGTAAAATTGTAGAAAATGTTTCATAATAGTCTGTAATGTAAGTACATTTTTGTTACAGGTTTTTATATATATCTTTCCTAGTATATAAGATTATCTGACAGCACCAACGTTGAAAAGCTATGGCACGTGATGCAACACGATTGGGGATTAAAAGCTCCAGCCTTGATTATATCAGTTGTTGGTGGAAACAGAGATGGTATAGAAGATATGTATGTTAAGAAGGTGCTTGAAGAAGGCCTTGCAAAGGTACTTCTGAATATAATCGTATATGCTGTGATAAGCTACTCGAATTAAAGTTTTTGCATTTCTAGTTTAGCATGCTATCAAGAATAGATTAATTCATTAGTTCATTGTGATACATGCATTACATCATTATCTATTGTGTCATTTTCATCGTTTCATTTGCAACCTGTCATTGCTATTGTCATTGTGTCAAAATCATAAATGGAACTAACATTGACCATCAAGGTAGTATTTCTCACAGCCTCGTGTATTTAACTATATTAATCTTATCTTTTCTATCACATGTCACATGACCATAGCGTAATCTGACTTCTGATTCGTTGATTCTCAATTGGAGGACTAGCGACGGGAAAACATTGCTCGGCCTAGTAAGCTATGAAAGGACTATAAAGACTTTATTATGGTAGGCCATATCTTTTCTCTCCCACCGCTTGCCCTCCAAGTCAGATCAGCCAATCAAAGGTAAGATTTCCTAATGGTAATGTGACATGTGAAAGATTCTTATTGAAAAAAGTTTGTTGCCAGTGGCGTAGCGGAGACACTCGGGGCTCTAATGAATGTATCAAGATTTGGGTGGTAATCATAATTTTCACGCCAAATAATGCAAACAGGAATGATTTCTGGGGGGATCAAGGGAGCAGAGCCCCCCTTATTACACTTTTCATTCATTTTATGGGGCTCAACCCCTCTCAAAAATTTTGCATTGATCTTACTTTTCAAAGTGCATCGACCTTGTTCCAGTGTTTTGCATTGTATTCAGGCCTTTTCGTTTTAACTGGGCTATAGCCTTCGCCCGCGCCAACTTCCACGCCAAAGACCTCGCAAACCTATTTGCACGAGCGATTGACCGCCCTCGCAAATACCTGACTTGGCCCCCAAAAATTATTAGGGAGGTTTAGATCTAGTGCGAGTACGAGTACAAATACAAGTTCACCCCGCGTAGCTCAACACTCGAACTCGTACTCGTGCTGCAACTTGGTGTGTTTAGATTTCTCCGCATTTAAAACGACTACGGGATTTATTGAAATCAATAGATCTGCGTCTATATTTGAAGGGTTTAGCAAATTGTAGGATACTAGAGGGCCCTATCGTACCCTGAAGATAAATACGAAGCTCTTACTATATCCCTCGAAATCCAGTGCCTTCTTTTATTGAACTTTCGCTATCGTGAATGAAGATGAATCGCTCTCTGAAATTCGCTTGAACAGAAATGACATTCCGAGTCGCGAGGATGCTCTTGGATTGTTCGTGAAATTTTAATAACCTCCCTAATAGGGAGGTTTAGATCCAGTTCGAGTACGAGTACGAGTTTTCAACTGCCCAGTATCGACATTTGTCTCTATTTTTGACATTAGAAAGGATGAAGAATGTTTTTCAGGCCCATAACTAGTATGTTCTTAACGTTGTTCGGGCATATACTTACAATGCAAGCACTTCCAAATCGCCCCAATCGCCTTCCTGGGCTGATTTGTGCAGGTGATGAACCACCCTCGTGACAACGGACGATGAACCACCCTCGTGACAACGGACGATGAACCACCCTCGTGACAACGGACGATGAACCACCCTCATATAACATCAAATCCAGTTTTACAATGGTATGACGGTAGCAGCGGGATCTCGGCAAATACCCTCCCCCGGCTAGACGGGATAGTTTTTCCCATATAATCAAGCCCTAGATTAAAGGCCTCCATCTTTGAAATATGGCCGTAGTTTTAACCAAGGCATGCCAATTTTATGGCCTTGCATCTATAGCCCTCCTTGTTGAAATCTCTAGAAATCACCCCTGATGCAAAATGTTTGTATTCTCAGGCCTTTCAAGGGCCTTTTAAGATCTCAAATGTCCTGAGCCCTTAGAAATTATCCTTACCCAGCCTATATCTGCTACGCCACTAGTTGTCGTAATGCATTGGTTCATTGAGCACAACCGCATTTTACTCTGCAAATTTTTGCCAAGTCTCTTCATGTGTTTTAGATCATCAACCAAGTGGATACTTGGCTAGTCACTGGGGCAACTTGTACACCGATTACGAATCTCGTTGCTGAAGTCTTCAAAGAGAACTGCAATCGAGACCGATTGAAAAAAAATGCATGCATCGGTATAGCCCCATGGGGTATAGTGCATGATAAAGCTTCACTTGCATCAGCACCGGTAAATAAGTTTTGCAGTATGAAAATAAGTTTGTTGATTACATTGAACGACAGTGATTTTGCTACTCAGGGTTTCTTCACAGATTAATATATATTTTGACCCACTGAGCACAAATTGGAGGTCAGAATTTGCCTATCACGTCACAATTTTGAGATATTGTAGGTTGTGTGCTTTTTCGGCAAATCTCTTTTAAATTCACACAATAGCGCTGTTCCGGACCAATATGACACTCGAACCAATGACTCCCAGCGTCATTATTAGGCCAGACCAATATGACTCTCTTGAAAAAACGGGCTAGCCAGGGTCATATTGGTTTGGAAGGTGCAGCAAATTCGAGGCTTTCAGCATATTTGCTCGCAGCGGGTAAATGTTGAACGTGCTCTTGAATGAAAATAGCAAGGAGTTGAACGAAAGAACTAAAAAATGGTATATTAAAATGCATATAAAGAAAAAAGATTAATTTCAGGCTATGTGTGATTTTCTATATGTGGTACTGCAGTTCTTCCATCATGTTTTTCGTTATTATTTCTCGTTCTCATCTGTGGTCCTAACTGTAACAAGTTTTGTTTAACTATTAGTACAAAATGTTAACTCATTGAAACAGTAGCGCTTATGTTTCATAACTAACGCTATTAACACCCATTTAAAAAGTATGGCCTATACAGCCCATGTTCTCCTGTCAGGGATTTACTACTCTTTTGGCCCGCAAGGTGTCTAAAATTCACGCCACGCCTATTGAATTGCTTATCTTGAACCAATTATCGATCTTCTCACACCAAGGTCAGATGCACAAAGCTCATCGACATAACTTGCGAGCATTAACTATCACTAGTAAGATGAAGTATTTGTAGAAAACACCTGATGCAAAATCAAAAATAAGAACGCAAAATCAAAAATAAGAAACATTCTACATAAGCAACACTGACTAGGGCAATTTGAGGCAGATCTATGAGGAGATATGTTATCTAAGGCCTGGTTTAAAGGTCGCATTTCTGCCGCGTCGAATTAAATTCAATTAAATCCGACGGTAACAAGGCAAAATGCGACAGTGGATTTAAACATCGAATAAAATTCTGTCACATCAAATCAAATGTGGCGCCAATTACTTTCACCCATTCGTTTGACAGTGACATGCTTCGGCATGATCCATAATTACCTGTAGGGATACATGTGTTGTATTTAATTAGAAAGAGTTTTGGCCTTGAAATTCTCTTAGCTTTTTATGGTTTCAGTATCAAACCTTTCTTAGCAAACAGTTTTCAAATTCCGATATTCTAAGAAACAGAAAGTTCAAAAAGCTGCACGTAAATCTAACGTGTTCATAAACCTTGGTCAATAGCAGTAAATAGGCTCTTGAAGATCAGTGAAAGTAGCGAGTATAATGATATTGAACATAACGATTGCGTCACATTTTTGCGTTGAACTACTGGAATGCACGATTCACACTAGCCAAGTCAATCAATATCTATGAGTGTCTTTGGTAAAGTGCGGGCCCGGTTAGATCAATTTAAATCGAAGCGACACAAATGCGACCTTTAAATCGAGTCGCATTTCTGCCTTTTAATGCGACAAGCCCGGTGAACAACTGCCGCATTTAATAATTTAATGCGACAATGGATTTAAACGTCGAATTTGTGTCGAATTCACTTGACACTTAGTAATTTTTAGGCTACTTGATTTAATTCGACTCGGCAGAAAGGCGACCTTTAAACCAGGCCTAAACTAGCCATGATCAGGAAGCCCTACATATGGAAGGCTCTTGGTGATGTTGTAAAGTGCTTTCTTGGCAGTTCAGAGCTGACTACTGCCACAAATTTGCTGCTAACCTACTCCAGCAATACAATTCAATGGGCTGTCGAGTTTCAGTAGAATTACTTTTTTGCACTCTTGTTTTGATTTCTTTGCAATTAACATATGTAACATGATTATTTCTCCAATGGAAATCTGATACCAGGAAAAGTTCATCCACCGTTGATGGACGACAACTGCTAGTTTCTACAGCAAGAAATCGGATATTCTTTATAACTAGAAACCCAAATGTTTGCAGTATTCCTAAAACTTCTAGAGCAACATTCTGACCTCAGATTCTTATTCAGCATACCAAAATTAGTTTAAACTAGCCTCAACATTTCCTGTAGCAGGCAAAGAGCTTAAATCTAGTTGCTCAGTGCTACTCGTATGCCCTAATGCCTGAATTAATGCTGAATGACTTACTAGCGTGCAAAGCTGTCTTGCATTCCATTTACATTGCTACGGATCACTTTTGATACGGATCAAATAGTGATGCATGGCAGTTCAAGCGGGTGCCTTGAAGTCCCAATTGAATGTTATCCGTATCACTTTTGAATCTTTTGCAAAAGGACCAAAAGCCATATGGCGAAACGTTCCCTGAAAATTCTGAAACTAAATGATATGATTACTTATGAGATTCTCAAGTTTGTTTAAAAATCCTTAAATGTCATCTCTCCTTCTCATTTTTTGAACTAACTCCAGCTCAGTAACTTGTCAGGCAGCTGGGGGTGACATTTTTCAATCCAAAAGAAATGCATTTCTATATCGTCTCAGATTAATAAAATATTTTGGTGCTAGACTCTGGAATAGCATTCCAACTTTATCAAAATGTGAGCTTCTTTTAATATTTTCAAGTCGAAATTAAAAGAATTCTCATTAATGGCTTGATTCCTAATTCTTAACCCAATTAAAAGTAAATTCTTCTGTGGGGGATACTCTGGTTTTTTAGCAAAAAATTCTGTTTTTCTTCTTAGCTTTAGATTGGGGGGGGGGGCTCTTTCTCAATTCGTTTATCTTTTAGGGAGCTCCTCCTTAGACAAATATATCTAAATTCATAATATCTTGTAGTGTTCTCCTATTTTGGTAATTTAGTTAGTGTATGTTCAAGTATCTTGTTTACATGTATCATGTGTTTTTCTCTTATTTATTTCGATTTTGGTAATGTTAGTAATTCTCTTGATATGCATTTAGGTATTTTTGCTATTGAAAACTGAATCTGTATCGGTTTTGCTACAGATTGCTTGGAAGACTATAGACGGAAGTCCAATCTGTATCACTTGTGATGCAGATCAACAAATGATCAGGCTTTTGGCTACGCCCGTTTTTAAATTTATGAGTGCTGAGTCTCTAAAGAGCTCCAATTATTTTAACTAAGCCCCCTGAGCCCGCTTCTACGACACTCCCGGTCTTGGGAACCGTCCAGAAAAGTACCGATGTCCATTTTGCTAAAAAAGAATGTGTGTAGTTTCTTTTATAGTTTCCTTTATGGTTTACAGAATATTGGTAATTGAAAATACTAGCTGACAAAAGTGAAAAATTGGTTAACTTTTCGATAGAATTTTTTCTTGGGATGTGCCATCTTTCCTCCTTGTATGTATTGATTTAGCAGCCATCAGCTTTGTTCGTTAAGATAATGTACTACCAGTATAACGAAACAATAATCCATGATTCATGTAAGAGGGTGTACAATGGCTAACAAATTTTTTTATAAGTTTGAAGCTCTCAGAATTCTGCTTAATCTCACGCCTATTTCATTATCCTTTCAAAACTCATGCTTCTTTCAAATTTTAGCCAGCCGAAATCATCTACTCATCATCAAACAGCAAGCAGCCTAACGAAGAATACCTCAATGAAAATCAGACTCACTTCCTATTGGTGGATAATGGAACCTCAAGAAAATATGGAACTGAAAGAGAGTTCCGGGTGAAACTTGAAAGATATCTATGCAATTCATGTAAGATGTCTTGTTTATCAATGTGATAGTCGATCTCAATTGCTAGTTACAACCAGCAACTTAGAACAAAGGGGAAAATGTAAAACGAGGCTCGTTCATGGCTTCCATGAACATGTACATGTACATTTGCTTCGCACTTCTTCGGCCCGCAATCTGCCAGGCCTAGTATTCTTTTTACAATTTTCCCCCTTGCTGTGGTCTAGGACTAAATTAAAACTAGGGGTCTGAATTAGGGGACCAACGAGAAAAACAAAACAACTTTTGATGTTGCTGCTGTTGCTATTTTGAATTAGTGCTATATTTGCTGTAAAATGATGTTCTACGAGCAGAGATAAAATAGCAGCCTGCTTTGTTAACATACGACTAAAATCTCTATTGTAAAAATCTACTTCATGACCCCGTTTTGCCATCTCTGCAGCACACTTTAGAAAAATTAGTGAGGCTAGAAAAAGAGACTATGCTCCCTAAAATCAATGGAAAAATAAATTGGGGGTTTAGCCCCCTGAGACCCCCTGAGCTCCCTTCACAACACTCCCAGTCTTAGGAGCTATCCAGAGAATTACTGACGTTCATTTTACTAAAAGAATGGGCGTGGCTTCCTTTATGGTTCGCAGAATATTTGAAATTGAAAATACTTGCTGACAGAGTGAAAAATTTAGACCCCCTGAAACATTACCGGCTAAAATTTGAAAAACATTTATTGGAAATAATAGCATAGATCAAAGACATGATCTCTAGGAAGAAACGAACATACACTAGATCTGGAGCTCAAATCTTTGTCAATTTGTTTAATCTGTGCCATTGAACAATTTATTCAGCGTCAGCTCTCATGTGACAGCCAAGGAGCTCTTTTCCGAAAACAGCTGGACTCAAGCATTCCTATTTATTAATCCCTACATTCTTTTGCTACTTGTTTATTGTGTGATTTTATGCACTCTGTGTCCATAATTAAGATTATACTTTTCTCTTGCAAGTGGATAGAAAAGCAATACCATCTGTGAACCTATTAGTTCATGGTGGCTATCACGCATGTATGCAGATCAAAGAGAATTTACGTGGTCATCCCAATATACCAACTTTCATCTTGAAAGGCAGTGGGGGTCTTGCTGACATTATAGCAAGTGCTTTCAGAGTTTCAAAAGAGGGGATAAAAGGGTTTGTATTGGAAATATCTTCGTGCTTTAAAAATATATATAGGATTTTTGAGGAACTGCGAGTAAATGTTTTCACATTGAGATTGCGAGATGGAGTTTATGCAGGAGTCTTTCACGGAAATGATGCCAAATGCTTTCATTTTGGGCCTGCTAACACCTGTATGGGTGAGGGAGCATAGCAGTTAGAGCGCGTATTTCCTACGCGGAAGGTCTGCGGTGAATGTTCACCCAGCAGTGAATCGGTACCTGGTGGAAATACTTCGGAGATAAAGGCGGCGAGGAAAGGAGCTGGCCACCCCACCTCACATGCCGATGGCTCAGGATAAGTGTCCTCTCTAACAGGCACTCCCCTAAGTACGAAAGTATACGGAGACTATCTTTTACTATTAGATGCCCAAGGGTGCACTTTAAGCTACACGTCTCCTGCGACTGATTACGCCCCCCCTTTTAATAGAGGCCAAGGTGTAATGTACATTTATTGTCAAGTACTTGCTCTGTGGCGCGTTCACCCATGGTCACACTGGGAACTGGACACTTTGAATTTTAATCATTTGGTATCATGGTATTATCTTGCCTACAGAGTAGTTAAATTGAAGTTTTTTACTGCTCATTTGCAAGAAATTAACTCACCTCCTATCTTGCATTGAAGTTTTCTACTGCTCATTTGCAAGAAATTAACTCACCTCCTATCTTGCAAAGGCTCTAACAGGCACTCTCCTAAGTACGAAAGTATACGGAACTACCTTTACTTTAACACCTTTATATGTTTCTTTGATATTAAAGTGACATAGTCATAGGCGAGCCATGGGTGTGAATGCCAATGCTTTGAACTGTTGTGATCGTGATTGCCCTCAAATTCATAAAAAAACTGTCAAAGAAGCATCGCTCATTGCAACTTGAAGAGCAGAAAGTAATCTCAAGATAGACTTTTGCATTAGGAAGACGACAGAAAAAGACTTTCTTGATCAGTGACATACCATCAGTGACAATTCATGTTGATTAAGCGACATATACTGTTAACAAGCTAGTGACATGAACTTTTCAAGCCTTAACTAGATTCATTCTAATGATTCATGAAGGCAAATGAGATGGCAGCATTCAGAAGTTGGTCGATTAATTTGAAAAAAGGAAAGAAGCTCTATCTAAATTCTCAAACTCCGTCAAAATCCGTGTGGGATTGATTGTCTTACATGAGAGATAATTGTCATTCCTGTTTTGTAAACCCTTCAGTAAAAAATTACCAAACACAGCACACGGTAACGGCTTGAGAAAGATCTTTATCCAATAACATTGAAATGTAAAAGGGTTATTTCGAATGTTTTCCGAGATTCCTGAGGGTGTAGTCAGAAGTATATTCATCGACTTCAGTACCATGGAATCATCGGGTCCTTCTTGGCTTTTGCCTCATCATCGAAAAGTTCTTAAAATATGCCTTGGATTTAGAATTTTAAACACAAATTGAGGTGGCTATTCGGTAATTTACAGTAGTAGCACTCAATAATGCTTAGTATGCTCACTTTTCATTATTTCCTCTTTCTCTTGATATAGATTCCAGCTTCAGAAATGGATATCAGTTACAGTTTCCAAATGTGCAACTTTTAAAAAGCATATAGAGTCTGAGCGCAGTGAAATTCGAGCGGTAATTAAAGAAATCGTCGAAGAATGTAGTGAAAAGGTAGTTAAACCTTATTATTCAAGTTACATTAAAGCCTTTAGATGTCCAAAGCTTTCACCAATTGTTTGTGCTCAAGGTAGGTGTTTGTTGACCCATCTAAAAGTAAAGATTTATCCGTTGAATATGACCAGGATTGAGGTTATCTGTTGAATCCCGTTTCAGAATGTGAAAAATTCCCTTGCATCTTACCTTAGTTTGTTTTGTGGTGCTTGACAAGTTGTTTTACAAAAATATTGGAAATTTAGCTTAATTTGTAATTAATTTTGTCCGAGAACGAGACAAATGGTTTTGATAACTTACATTGTGGCTTTAAGTTAGATACAGCATCGTTCATTTTCTGATGGTCCTCATCATCTGATATAGCCACAGAATAGAGAATTTAATGTAGCTAAAGTGTCATGCTCTACATGATCATGCATATCAATAATCATTTGCCTGTCTTCCCACTTAGCCCCCAGAGTGGGCCAGGACTGACCGTGGGTCAGCTTTCGCCTGCCATTTGTTTAAAAGAGGCGATCGAGTCGGCTACACTCAATCTACTCTGCTATCCTAACAGTCACTAGGCAGAGTTGAAGCATGAGCCATTGAGCCTGCTTTTCACTGAAGGGGCCTGGTTGAACAGTTTGCCACAGGTCATGAACATCTGCCCTAGTTCTGAACCTCTGCGACACAAATCACTATGAGCCTCTGTGCCCGCTCGCCACCACGTGAAGATCTCCAACCGCTAGCGTCAATCATCATCATCATCATCATCATCATCATCATCATCATCATCATCATCATCATCATCATCATCATCATCATCATCATCATCATCATCATCATCATCATCATCATCATTATCATCACCACCTAGTTCTGTAAATGATCACTAGCAATTGCTAAAATTCCCCCTGCATCTGTTTAGGATGACAACCTGCTTTTGGAGCAGAATTAATCTGGACTGTAGCTTCTATCAAGTAGTCCCATAGATTAACTGGCAAAATTCATTGAAGTAGGTTATGAAGTGATACTATTGCAATTTTCAACACAAGAAATAGTATAAAATATTTTGCATTTCGAAACAGCAATAACATGACATTAAAAGTTTTTCAACATCATTTTTAGTATTGCTCTCATAATTCTTGCGCTTACAAAAGCACTTGTAGACACCAGAGTTGCAGAAGACAACATAGGGCTATTCTCTATGCACGCAAGAATGGTTTTCGAGTTGTTAGTGACAGTAAGTGCTGGTTTCAGTACATACACTCCTTTTTATGTGAACCAGTAAAATCTAATTTCAGGCTGGCTGTTCTTAATTTTTCCATTATTTTGAGGCTGAATTGTTCTTAATTTGTTCTTAAATTAGTAGCATGTAGGCCATTCCATTACAACTATCTAGAATGAGAACAAACAAGAGAAAAACAGTTGCTTTGATTGATTTAGAGCCAAATGTTACAAACTAGATAGTCTCTTAATGATAAATAGGCAACCTAAGCGCAGTACCTAGTTTTGCTAGAAGAAACTAATTTGTGAAAATCAAAGAAAAAGTGTCAAGGTTGTCAATTCTCACCAGGTTAACAAAGAAAGGATGTCTCCTGTCCATTTGTTAGTGGAAAGCTTCTGCATCGTTTTCCAGGAATACATTTTAAAACAAGGCTTCAGGCTCAGAACTTGTGTTCTTATAAAATTATTCTTATAAAAAATGAGTGCATATGGCTAAGCTGTGCCAGTCGGGACTCATCGGCAATGATATATCTTCAAAAGTTTCAACTTCAAATCCATTCCAGATCATGATAGCTCTAAAGATGAAAAAGAAAGGTAGCTATACAGTTACATGTCTTAGAAAACAAAGGCTTCAGATTTTCGTGACTATTTCATTGCACACGTCCATAGTGCAGTTGAATAGTCAAAAGACTCACAAGTCTAACGTTTTGGGTTCGAAGCATGGGAGAGGTAGTTTATAACAATTATGGTAGCCCACTCATGGTAATATATCATATCGCTCTACGCAACTATTGAGCGCTCGATACGAACCGTGGATCATGATTATACGCACATTTATTAATTTTTAAATATATTTACATACATACATACATACATACATACATACATACATACATACATACATACATACATACATACATACATACATACATACATACATACATACATACATACATACATACATACATATATATATATATATATATATATATATATATATATATATATATATATATATATATATATATATATATATATATATATATATATATATATATATTACAGTATAGCCATGAATTCCGCGACAGAGTGCTCAATACTTGAGTGGCAGAGCTGTACAAATCAATAGAAGGAAACGACAAATTGTATTACCATTTCATCCCTACAAGCCTGTTTCGTGGTTGCCCACTCATCTGGGGATAATATAAGAGTATATGTAACCACCGTTTAATATAGGGAAATTCGCATAATCTGATGAGTGGGCAACCACGAAACAGGCTTCTAGGAATGAAATGGAAGTTTAATTTACTGTTTCATTCTATTACTATATATATATATATATATATATATATATATATATATATATATATATATATATATATATATATATATATATATATATATATATATATATATATATATATATATATATATATATATATATATATACATGTATACTTTTCTTTGGAGCCTGCTATTTCATATATGCTTGTAGGTGAAAATATTTGATTCAGAGAGTGATACAGATGGCCTTGATTATGCCTTGAAGGATGCTTGCATATGTAAGTTTTGTTGACTGGCTATACGAAGTTGGCTGCTAAAGTTGGCTTTATTTGATATGTCACATATGATTGACTGAAAGAATGTAATTGAATGCATCCTATTTGTTTCTAGTGCGTAAAGTACTCCCATTTTCGAAGCACGATATGTTAAAAATAATTTCTGCCAAGAAAGATCTTGATTGTCCTTTGTATTAATAATCATAGATCATAAATCATAGATCATAGTTAATAAATCTATTACAGCCTGTTCTACTGGGACATTAGCTGAAGTCAACAAATTAGAGCTGGCAATCCACTTCGACCAACCCGAAGCAGTAGCACGTGAAATTCAGGGGAATGATGTACACGTAAGTAGCAGTTCCCGCATTGGGTTTTGTTTTTATGCAACATGAACATTTTTGCCCTAACCTGGCTTCTGAGTAAGATCAATTACTTGAAAGTTTAATTCAATCGACTATTGAATGAAGATAGGCCAAGAAAGTATGAATTATATAGTTTAATGATAAAGGAACTGAAGCAGAAACCAGGGCCTCTTTTAAGGAATCATAACTCGTGGGCGGGGGGGGGCAAATATAGGAGGACGAATTCATTGTTCCATGGGGTATGCTTATCTTCAAAAACCTTCAAAAGACAATGCATTTTTTTCCAACCACTATCAGTCCTGTTTAGACTACACAAACTAACCCGGGGCGAAGCCGGGTTAGTTTAACCTGGGTTAGATATTTTGCTGTGTAAACGTGACTAACCCGGGTTCGCCCAGGGTTCGACCCACTTTAAACTGACTCCGTAAAGCCCTATTTACACTACACAAACTAACCCGGGACGGACCCAAGCTAGGTTTATCCGGGGTTAGCCCGGGGTGAACCCTGTTTCGTTTACACTGCGAAACAATTTAAGCATTTTTCGCTTCCTTCCAAGCAACTACTTTCTTGCTAGAGAAAATAAAGGGATGTAAAACTGCCCCCGGTTCACCCCGGTTTATTGCTTTAACCATAGTGCACACACAAATCAGAGTCAAACCCGAGGCAGTTTTAATTGTTTGCACATGCGTATTTCTAAATTGTAGCCATGTGCGCCACTTGATTCTGCAGTTTTTTAACTGATTGTGCCTGTAGATTTAAAACTATTGGAGATCGAGAACATTTTGCTAATATGAATACAAAAGCTGTTGAAAGAACTTCAACTAGGGCTGATGAGGCAGTTCTACTCCTGATAAGAATTTAGGTTGGCGAAAAGATCCTTCAGCAGTTAGATATGTGTTCAAAAAAGGAGGATTTACGAGAAGATAGCCAGACAATATGAGCAAACAAAAGTAGGAGATATTGACAGTTTGTTTGGAAAGAAGCGAAATATGTTTAAATTGGTTCGCAATGTAAACGGAACAGGGTTCACTCCGGATTCGTCCCGGGTTAAACTAACTCGGGTTCGCCCAGGGGATAGTTTATGTAGCGTAAACAGGGCTATAGATACTATGGCTGAAACTGCATCATTTACTATTGAATGTCATGAAACACGCGCAAAATTGTAAGTTATACAGCTAAAAAGTTAAGGGCACTAGTCGCGTAGAATGTCTTTCATGTAGTACTGGTTGAATGTAAAATACGCGAGCGGAGCGAGGTAGCACATTTTTCAAGACACCCCCTCTAGAACTTAGGAAAACGCCTTTTTTGAAAGTGCAACAAACATTAATTTCATTTTAAATCTCTCGTTTGAGAGCAAACGAATGTCCTTATCGGAATATTTGCAAATTGCGTACATCAAACTCTATCTCAGCTCCATAACTGTTTCAATTTGACTTGAAACTTCTTCATCATCAGGATATTCACAATTCTTCCTTTATGTTCATCATCAGCGTCATTGCCAGATTTGGAATCCATGCTTATAAATGAATTCCTTATCCAGAAGCCGGAAAGATTTGCTCCTGCAATTAGAGAGATTTCCCTGTTTTATACAGCAGTAAACCAAAATGAAGGAGAGCTTCTTGCATCAATGGTGCCAAATATATAACATCGATAAATGGACCAATAGCTCTTCTTCGATATACAATATACGTGGTGAATTTACTGGACATTGCTGCTCAGTGGTTCTTCTGCTGCAAGAGTCTCATTTCACTAAATTAAAAAATTCACTCACTTTGCAACATTTTGCTGCGTCAGTTACTTTACGATCATATCCATGCTCCCTCCTTTTCGGCATAAGGCATCATCTTTTCAAATCTGAACCAGGAAGCCCAATCCGATAAGAAACACTTATTTCTGTTCCTGAATTTTATGCAGGTTTCAGGTCTATAGCAAAAATTATGGTATAAATATTGTATTTGGGATTTAGTCTTCCTCTCTTTACTGACAGATGTGAAAGCGGCAAACACAGCAATGAAAAAAGGGACCATATACTGGGGAGCAATAAACTGTTTTTGTAGTGCAACTTGGTGGGCAATTGCCCCCTAGTTTATATGTTAAAGGAGGGCCTGGCAGAAAAATTGTTTAGCATCTAACATCCTTCTATTTTGAAGCAATACGGAGAAAGTTAAATAGGCATAATGCATTACAAATAATTATTTATAATGTCTATTAAAGTATGATTTATCCAGGTTGTGGATATACCTTGCATTCCAATGTAAATATGAGGGTCTATGATTATTAGCATAATTTAGCATAGTCAATTCGATAACACTTCAAAGTTTTTGTATTGTTTGTATACCATTCGCTACCAGCCCTAAGCTTTGCTTTCCTTTTCACATCCAGTTACTTTGTAGTGCTTTGCATTATGACTTATGTCAAAATTATATATATCAGCATATCTCAGCTTTTTTCTGCCCATGTGTTGTGTATTTCCGTGTGTGCTTCCCAATGGGCGGGGAAATAATTAGATACTCGGTAGCACGCTCATCTATGACGCCATTTTAATTTACCCTACCTACCAGCTCTATAACTAAGCCGAGGCAAGCCTCTCAATAACGTAGCATACTGATAACTATACACTAAACGATGTAACCCTTTTCCATTACAGGTCGTTATAAAAAAGCTTATTAGATAGTGAGGCTCAAATAGCCAAAATCTTAAGAAAATCGCAAGGCTCAATTTTTAAAGCTAAGTGCTTTTGAGGGATAAAAATTATATTGCATCGACATTACGTCATTATTACATTCCAAATGTGAAAGATAGAATTCAAATTCATGCATACAAGATAATCAAAGAACAGGTAACCTATTTTAGGCAGTTTATTTCAGTAAAAGTAAAAATATCTCTAGAAAATCTCAATTTCAGGAAAAGTTAGGTGAATCGAGGTTCAAGCAAAATGATGCTTTCCTTATTAAAAAAACGTGTAATTTTTGTGGTTAGATTCCTTCATGATTGCAATTTTCTCATCACCCGCGTAACTTACTTTCTAAACGTTTATTGCTCAGATTTATTCACTGGAGAATAAACAATGCCAATTCAAAGAGTTTCCTTTCTAGACGTCTATTACATGTCACTGCTACTGCACTAGTAGTATGCCAAAATACCTATGAGTAGGGGGAGGGGAGGGGGGGGGAGTTGCAGCAACAAAAGTTTAGCAACAGGTGACTTAATGCCCCACAATTACCTGCAAGTGATGATCGAGTATCAACAAACTGTGATCGCAAAATAAGTATTTACCGACATGATGTAAAATTAATGTCGGTTTCGGTAAAAGTGGGGTATGACACCCCCATAAACCCTATTTTGGCGTACACCTGTACTGCACCTAATGTTTGGAGACTGGTCACTACAAATGCAAGAGAATCCATAAAATTTAGCATATAATCGGCACAAAAGGCATTCTACAAATACGAACTTATTATTTATTGCTAGCTATCCAGTTCTAAAGCATTATTCTACAGTTAAATTCTATGGGTTAAATATGCAAATTAACAAGGAATTAACTATCAACCATTTTGAAATAAGTGTTTGATTCAGAAAAAGATGCAGCTGTAGTTAATGAAATCAGTAGGGAATAAGTGACTTAAAAAAGTAATCAGGAAATGAGTAAGAATCATTAATGCATATTCTAAACTTATTTCAGTATAATGAAAGCAGCAAAAGAAGTTGAAATTCTAGTAATAAAATAAGCTCTTATGTAGAATTAGTTATGGACCACCAAAATAACACTGTGGAGCCCGGATTCTTCATAATTTACCTTTTGATCCCAGGAATACTTGATGGACCTATAGGATCCATGTGAACCTCGGTTGAAAACCACTCATACTACCACGGCGCCATTGGGAGGCTGGGGGGCTTAAGCCTCCCACTTTTTGCCAATCAGTAACTTCAAAAAGGCAAATTGTCTAAAGATAACACTTTTATTGGCTCCTCAGCTCCCTCACTTTTTGGTGAAGCCGTACCAGCTCATATAGACAAAATAGTGCATCACTTCTTGTTTGCTTCTTCCTAAATTCTTTTTATTGCATTCTAGGACTGTGATTTGTACAGGTCAATCAAATTAGGCAAATCGAAGTTTGTTGAATTCTTATTAAGCAAAGGACTTGACCTTCAGAAGTTTCTTAGCGGAAAGCATGGGCTTCAGAAATTGTATGAAAAGGTAAGACAGCATAGCGTTCTGTTACCTGCGTCAGCAACCTCGATGGCATTTCATAGATCTTTAATCAGTACCTAGGTCAACATGATTTTTCAACAGAGCTGTTTTATACAAGATACAATTATGTTGTATAAAATACAAGAAGCCCCAATAAATGCCACTGCAAGCAAATACTTTTCTGAATCTTGCCATATATATCTCATTCATTATTATTAGCGTAACTCAATAAAAGTACCAACTTTTTGCAGACTTTTTCTAGAATAATTGAAAATTTAATAAGCGGGGGCCCTAATACAAGCAGGGGGTTGGAAAAAATAAGCCGAAGGACACTTATTCGGGGCCTATGAGTAACACTTTAAAGTGCTCCTTGTCTTCTTTGAGGTTACGCTTCTTCTGCTCAGTGGGAGACTGAAGCAGTGATTCAATTTTCAAGGAAATTTACGTTTTGAGGAAATTTTGCTGACTGCAAGGAAAAAGAAGAAATAAAATTTTCAAGGAAAAATCAAAGAAACTATCTGATTTGCAAAGAACTTTCAATATATTCCTTAGTCAAAGACCTTTTGCTAGGCTTGCAACCAAACACTTTTTTTCGCAACCAGCATTTTCAAGATAGTTTGTTAAATGTCAATGTTGCAATTGAATTTTGCGTGCAGGCTGAAGAAAAAGAACCGTTCGTGGCAGTCTTAACATGTTAATTGACCTTATCTATGTCATAAAACATTCAAAAAATCACATGTTGTTGCAGTTGTTCTAGTATCTCTTACAAACTCGCCTTTTTTTAGGATGGCTCAAAACCAGCTTTTTGGGGTCTAACTCTTAAGTTCTGCGCATGCACATCAGTGCATATCTGTGGCGAGATTGAGTATTGATATGATGTCCAATTGTTGAGATGGTTTCTAGTCATCCTAAAATGTGCCTATTCTGTACACGCAGTTTCGTATTCTTGGAATGAATGAAACGTAAACCAGATTCAAGGAACTATCAAAGAAAACCCGTCATGTCTACAAGGAAATTTTGTTGAAAACAAGGAAGTTTTCGAGAAACCCAACCAGAAAATAGTGGAAGCATTGTACTGCAGAGTGAAAAAATTCTCAACCCAAAGGACTCTTGTGAACAAGAAATGTATCAAAGTACCCCATTTCTCCCCACTAACTTTTCTTTCCAAGACCAGTATTTAAAGGATGATAATGGCTACGGCGATCAATGCTGAAGATAAATTAAAGAGAATAGACGGTTTCATATCATTTTAAGATTTCCATGGACATTTCCATCATTTCTTATAGCTGACATGCCAGTTACTTCAGACACATCCATAATTGACATAATTAGGTTGGCATAAGCAGAATGTTTAGGGATAGCTTATCCCACCTTCAGCTAGTATAAACGAATATTCAAGGACTTTTATCGGATAACAGCAAAACAAGATACCTACAGGGCTTAGAAAAAGCACAAGAGTATTTAGGAATTTTGCTGGTTGAGCGTAGGTCGATTTCTAAGGAATACTTAAACTTGCAAGACCACTATTAATGACCAAGACCATTATGAATTAGGCACTGTCTTTAACTCTCTTGCTCATACTGTTCTTTGTGTAAGTGATGTTTTAAAACTCTACAAGAGCTTGCCAACTCTTTCAAATACTATTTGTGTGTTGGATAGATGCGGTTCTGGGACATTTTACTAGCCCGCCTGTTTATTGCGATCCCCCAGCTATTTAGCGTTAGATTTTTCCAACCTTCAACTATTACCATCTCCTTCTCTTCCGGATGGGAGAGTAGGAGGCACAGGCAGTGTCCCCCAAATGAAAAATCAACTAGAGTTTTCCCCCTAGATTCTTGACTTGCAAATTAAGCACTCATTTTATGAAGGTCTTTTATTTAAAGCCTATGTTGTTAGATATCTACTTCATGTATAGGGTTTTGCTCCCCCTCAGGAGACAACAAATGAATGTATTTTCCTTCCAGTTCTTTGAGAATGGGATGCACATGGTCCTTTGCATATTTGATCCATTTGTTGATAGTGTCACTATAGGTAGGTTGAAGTAGAGAAAAATGATATTACAAAATATTTGGATAGTGTTCTTAATGATCTTGTTATCAATTTTGCCTTGCAGAAATTTAACCAAGGAAAGACGCCACTGAACATGGTTTTAGAAGCTGAATCTTTTGAGGTAACAGAAACCAGTATTTAAGCTCTGTGGTGTAGAAGAGAGGGGCACAGAGGATGCAGCTCGTAGTTGTGATTCAAGGGAATTTGGGGGGCCAAGGATCTAAGATCCGCCATTTAAGATCAAGCTATTGTAGCTTTTGAGAACCTTGGGTGCAGAGCATGCACCCAATTTCACAACCTGTTATCTAATTTGAATTAGTTCTGACAACCTCAGATCAATGAGTGACAGCATAGCGAATTTTTTTCCATACACTATCTGAAGCATAGATATAGAAGCGCCAAAGGCGCTAGATATCTGTCTCTATTGTTCTCTAGTTAGGCAAAATCACTCATGTGGTAAGAGGACAAAAATGCGAGTTGTCATAAGGGACCAGAACGGAAAGTAACCATTCGCGTTGAAAACATAAATATTCTGAAGACGGCTTTACATTTAGAAAGGCAAATTTGATACTTTTTCCTTCCAATACTAACAGAGAAACCGTCAAGGAATGTATAGTTTGGATCAAGTGGGATTTTTGCATCTTTTTAGAATTTTTATCAATGACGCAGTGCAGTCTTTTAGGATTATGATCTATTTACAAACACCCCGATATCAGGGATTCCCTTAATTAGTGTTCTGAGAAGTTCCTATTAGAAAAATAAATACCCCTCGGACATGCTCGTCCATTTGGAGACGTTGGCTTCCCCCGACTAGAAGATTGATTGATTGATTGATTGATTGATTGATTGATTGATTGATTGATTGATTGTTAATTATTTATACAGGGTAATGCATTCAGTAAAGAAAATACTGGTTGATAATGTGCCCTGTTTAAAATCCTAGCTAATCTAAATACAGTTCAATACCAAGATAAATGAAAATTGATATACAATATGTTCTAATTAGAAAATAAAAAGTTTGATGATATAGAAGAACTCATGCACCCTTTGACTTTTCAAAGATTGCTTCAGCAAATTTTGGAAAGTAGCCAGTGAAGAGGTGAAGAGGCATTTTTTATTTCAGTGCTTAGTTTATTCCACAACTTCACACCTTGATATCGATCATTCTGAGGGCCAGATTAAGTTTTTTCCACTATTTCTTGTTCCTTCAAAGTAAATTACAATGACATCATATACTATACAGCAACCATGCTAGTAAATAAAGTGACTGATAATCGCAACCAGGGCCATCAAAACTGGAGGGATGGGAGCACTGTCACCCCAATTTTTGCATAAAATAACGTGTTTCACTATTTTACCTGAGCTTACCCCCGACCTTAGTGATCAGGCTCCTCCTTTCTTGAAAGTTGTGTTGACACCTCTGGGAACAGCAAATAGTTAAATAGTGACTGATGATCACCCAATTGATATGCATTGTGAAGAAATTTGTGGGGAGATAGTCATCCTTATAGAGAAACTATGAATAGAGGGTGAAAGTCCCCCATTGCTACCCCCTCCAAGCATAGCCTTTTGATAAATAAGCAAATTTTTCCAAGGATTCAACATTGTTATTTAAGCCTTTTAATTGAAAACATAGAATTGAACTATGACTAGCAAATATCTCCTCTTCGCACTATGATATTGGCCTTGAACTCAAATGGGCACAGCAGACTTCTACTTGTAAATGCCAAAAAACATTATTATTGAAGCTTAAAGTACTATACGACTTCATGTAGACGAAAGTGCTCCAAAGGAGATGTCCTGCTGAAAGACGTGCTAAGTCAGACAGCTATTAATAATAGCAAAGTTTTATGCAAGTGAACTTAGGCGTAAAGTTTAAAGGGTACCCGCTAAACGCGTGCAATCACACCCACTATGATCTGCAGATTAGCTTTGGAAAAACAAGACATGTCTCCACTAGCCTGTTTATACTGAGAGGACTGCAGAGTTATGACAGCAAGTTATAGCCTGCCAAGCATGTTGATAGATTGATGGTGTCACAATTCACTGTAAATGAGCATGTGACCTCCTGGGATGCCTGGTTGGAATTTAGAAAGGTCGTTGACAGAGTGTGGGTGAAATGATTGTGAAAAATTGATCACAAACCTATGCTAGGCTACACGGTTCCACTTCTTCTTCCCTAATTGAGCCATGTAGCCTAGCGTAGGCTTGTGAACATTTTTTCGCAATCATTTCACCCAAACTCTGTCAATAGTTTTCTTTCTACATTCCAAGTAGGCATGCCAGGGGGCACATGCTCATTTACAGTGACCTTTGATGCTATCAATCAAGCAACATGCTTGGCAGGATGTAACTTTCTGTCATAACTCTGCAATCTGCTCAGCATAAACAGGTTAGTGGAGATATGTCTGGTCATTCCAAGGCTAATCTGCAGATCACAGCGAGGGTGCGATTGCCCGCCTTTAGTGGGCACCCTTTTAAACAGCTAGTCTCTCATATCATCTTCCTGTAAGTAAATGGTATACTATATTCTTTGACAAATGTAAATTGATAATAAACCAATGTGATGATTAGGACCTACAATCGCAATGGCAGAACTCTCAAAAGCTGCTATGAAATTAAATTCTTCACTTCATAGAAGGGTTGATGTAGCAAAAATATTAGTCACTGTGTTACATAAGAATATGCGAGCACGGAAGAGAGAACATCAAATGACACCAAGTGATGTAAATTGTCATGACGCATAAACAATTCCCAAGACAAAGAACTATGGCATAAATAATCTACTATACAGTAACCAAGCTCTGGAGTATACAAATGCTCAATATAAGAGTACCTAATAGAAATACAAACAGTCCCAATAAAAGTCTGGAGTACAATGGGAGGTGAAATGTCTCTAAATATCAAGTCTTATAGAGCATCTACAGTCCATTGCATAGCAGTTTGTCCTGGACACAATAAAATATTGATTGAATGGAATTCTGTCATGGCATTCATTGCATCACAGCAATACACATAAATATCACTCTCTTGCTAAGCCAACAGCATGTCTTCACATCCTGTAGATAAAGGAATAACAGGCTGAGGAGTCATCAAACTGAATATCAAAAACAAGTACTTCAAATACGATGAATTGCTTTGCCACTTGAGTGTTAATAATTGCTTCATAGAGTTATCATTAAAAACCCATTGAGTAGTAGGGAAAGCAGCAAAACAGTGTTTGTTCATAAATGGTTTCCCATTAATACATAAAACCTCAGAGTAAGTTCTTCAAATTGAGAGTAGCAAGTTGTCTCATGGAGTTTTCACTCAAAATCCATTAGATATTAGAACACTGTTTCTCAAAATCCATTAAATAATAGAATATGACAGCTGGAGCTCGAGCCTAAACAATTGTATCCTAGGGTTGAAATTGAACACTATTCAGCATTGAAACGCAGGGCAAAATCTTGCACTTGTTCACAAAGATTTGAAAGGGATTCCTTATCAACTAAGTATGGGATTTACAAAATGCCAATGGAAATGTAGCTATTACCCAGCAAATGCTAATCTACACAATTATTGCTACAATAGCCAACTAAAAAATGCCACTCACTTCTGTCTGAGTGGAAAAGTTAATATTCACAACACAATCCTGCTGTTGCATATATGAAATCAATCAAATAATTTAATGAACAATATATATATATATATATATATATATATATATATATATATATATATATATATATATATATATGCATGTGCGAGGTAGCATAGTGGTTAGAGCGCATGCCTCCCATGCGGAAGGTCTACGGTTCGAGCCCGATTCGATGCTCTGATTGAACGCTCGCTCACTTCACCCAGCAGCAAATGGGTACCCAGTGGGAACAATGGGGAGATAAAGGCGGTGAGGAAAGGAACTGGCCACCCTACCTCACATGCCGATGGCTCAGGGTAAGTATCTTCTCTAACAGACACTCCCATAAGTACGAAAGTATACGGGAATACCTTTTTTATAGATATGCAATTATGCAAATACAGCTATCCCACAACAAATTAAAATGTAGAATAAAGAATTGGTTTATGAAGTTATAATTCAACACTCATTTAGTATATGGATACACACCAACAATCTGTACAGAAAGTTAATTCAGTAGTAAACTACACACCAAGAATTTCCAGAAAAAAATTCCCCATAACAAATCAGACTTTAGAATATAAGGTCAGTCACTTTGAACATAAATAATTATCTTATGAAGTTATAATTGAAAACTCATTTAGTATATGGATGCACACCAACAATCTGTACACAAAGTTAATCAGACCTTAGAATATACGCCAAGCCACTTTAGCATGAATAAGTGATTCATGATATTGTAATTGAAATCCTATTTCGTATTTGACTGCACACCAAAATCTACACATGATGTTACACCTGAATAAATGATAACTTGGAAAATAAGTTCAAGAACTTGATCATAAAAAAATTAGGTCATGAAATTATAATTCACATCCCATTCAATGGTAAAGTAAACACCAAACAATTGTACTAATACATGAAAGGATGAGCCAACCAAAAATAAATATTATCTAGCAGCACTTCCTAAAAGCAAACTGATAAATAACTATCCTTGTGCAGTACCCGGAGCGCTCGTTTATGTGTTCTATTTATCTCCTTATTGGTAGCTTAGGAGGAAAAAATCCAGATTAAAGGACAGCAGTTGAAGTTTTCCAACACTATTTTTTTGCATAATGTCAGTCTGATTATTATCAAGACGGTTCTTTATTCTAGGATATGCACTCACTTGTTTGTTAACCTTACTGCAAAGTTCTTGGGAATCTATTGTTACTCCTAATAGTTTGACTTTCTGACATTGTTTGATAATCTGATCGTCAATTTTTAAGCACAGATTCTGATCACTATTTGTCCCTAGGAGCATTAGCTGGAAATTTTCAGGGTTTGCTACCATTCTATTTTCTGTAACCACTTTAGCGTGGTACATAGGTCATCCTCCAATTTAACTATTGCTTCTTCCAAGCTATTACCTCTTGGATATATTGTGTTATCATCTGCAAAGGTACAGATTTCTGATTCCAAGTCAATTAGGAAGAAATCATTGATGAAAATATTAAATAGAATTGGTCCAAGGATTGATCCCTGGGGAACTACTATCTTATTATTACCAAGGGAACTGTAGGAAGAACCTACTTTCAACTTTTGAGCGTGACAATTCAGATAACTATACATAAAATTGAGGCTATTCCTGTCAAAACCATAAGTATCCAATTTAACAATCAGTAAATAGTGTAGGATACAATCATAGACTATAGAAAGATCCATTAATACTGTCCCAACAATGCCCGAGGCATCAAGGCATTTGCACCAAGGTTTAATCACACTGAGTAGTGCATCTTGCGTACTATCACCTTTATATGAGATTGGACCATGTGTTTTCAAGAAAGTGATTTATTTGTGGTCATATCAGTCTTTCAAAACATTTTGATATTGCTGATAGGACACTTATTGGTCTATAAGTTGACTTGTCAGTTCTAATTCCTTTCTTTTAACATGGTAAACATCAGAGACTTTAAGCTCATAAGGAAAGCAGCAGCTATAAATTGCTGTATTGATACAGCCTGTCAAGTATGAGACAACAATGTTTTGCTATCTTTTATAATTCTTATGAGTACGTTCCCACTACTAGACTTTTAGGTCAAGTGCCTCGAGCTCTTCTTTTACATTCCAGAGGTGGATATGAGAAAATCTAGACTTCTTTTCTTGCCATATTGAGGTTTTGATAGCATTGATGCCTGAGCGATTCTTGTAATTCTCTTTTGCGCTGTTGACTATTTCATCAAGATTTAGCCTATCAAGATTTAGTCTCTCTACCCCACCTCCACCATCACAATGTCCCCTATTAAGTTCTCTACACGCAGAGTCCGGAAAGTTCTTCTTCAGCTCAACACCTCCAAATCTAGTGAACCTGATGGTATACCTGCCATATTCTAAAGCCCTGTGCCCCTGAACTCGCCCCTGTTCTCAACAAGCTTGTTCAACTTTCCTACAATCTTGATATTTTCCCTCCCTCTTAGAAACTCGCCCACGTTTTCCCTATTCCAAACAGGTGACAAATCTGACCCTCAAACTATCGCCCAATTCAAATCACTTCTCTCGTCTCTAAGACTATGAAGATCATTATCACCAAACAACTGCTTGCCTTCCTTGAAACAAACAACCTTCTTTCTGACCATCAATATGGGTTTCGACAAGCCAAGTCTACCGGTGACCTTCTAGCCTATGCTGTTTATGCTTGGTCCTCTGCTCTAGAATCCTACGGTGAGAGTAGAGTGACCTATCTTGATACTTCCAAGGCTTTTTGATCGCATCTAGCATAAAGGTCTTCTTTCCAAACTGCCAATGTTTGGTCTTCACCACACCCTCATTAAATGGATTTCTAGCTTTCTATCTGATAGGACAATTGCAATTAGGGTCGATGGCTACCTCTCTAATCCCCATTCTTTCTATCAACTCAGGTGTACCTCAGGGCTTTGTTATCTCTCCTGTTTTGTTCGCCCTCTTCATAAATGACCTGCTTTCCTCTACATCTTCCAGTATTTTCTCCTTTGCTGATGACACGTATTTAAGTTCATCTTTTTCAACCAATTCACAACACCTTGCCTATTCTAATATTTCACGAACGGCCATAAACTAGACATTTCATCTTCTTTCACTCAACTTGGTTTTTCTATTTCATCTAATCTCACTTGGAAACCCCAAATCAATTCCATTGCAAAGCATGCATCTGAGGAACTTGGCTTTCTTTCTAGAGCCCGTGGTCATTTCGCATCTTGTCAACTATTAACTATATACAAATCCCAGATTCGTCCTTCTCTGGAGTACTGCTCTCATGTCTGGGGTGGTGCTCCTAAATCTTCTCTCCATCTTCTTGACAGAATCGAGTCTAAAGCTATCCGTCTCATCAACAATCCAACCCTCACCAATTCTCTACAGTCTCTCTCCCATCGTCGTCTTGTTGCAGATGTTTCCATTTTCTACCGCTATTTTCACGGACATTGCTCTCAGGAAATCAAGAATATTATTCCTGATCCAGGGAGGCGTGCTCGAACAACCAGAAGCTCTACCTATTCACACCCTTTCCAAGTTACAGTACCTAATCCACTAACTCTATCTCACAAATCATCTTTCATTCCTAGAACTCAATGGTGGAGCTCATTGCCACCCACTACTTTCCCTGAATCCTACAAATTGTCATCTTTTAAATCTAACATCAACAAACTTGATCTTATCTCCCTCTCTACTTAAACTTCCCCATTCTCTCAGTTTTTCCTTTGTTGGGGCATTGTTATAGGCCCTACGGCCTTTCCCCGACATTACTTACTGAAAAAAAATCATTGTTATCAGGAACACTCAATCGTAAAGATTCAGTGGTATTTATAAAGTACGCATTAAAAAACTGCACAATATTGGTATCATCTGCAATAATCTTTTCACCATCGACGAGAATTACTTTTTCACTCATTGGATTTACATTGGAAAAAAATGGGTTCATCATTTTCCAAAATTTTCTATTTCTGTCAATCGATTTTGGTGAGATATTTCGGTAATAATCTTTTTTAGCTTTCCTATTCATATTTAAAATCAAATTTCTTTGTTTTCTATAGCGTCTTATGTCCTCCTGACTGACTTGATGGCTATCTTTTTCAATTTAGAGCGCAGATTTATCTCCTTCCGCATTTCCCTATTTATATGTTGTTTGTTATTGCCTCTTACTATTTTCGTCTTTATTGGAGCATGTTGATCAAGTGTTGTAAAAATAATCTTTTCTAGCCCACTGTATTCACTAGAACTATAGTGCCGTATATTATTGATAAGGTCTTTCTGAAATTGTTCTTCAGAGAACTTCTTATATTGTCGAAATCTAATGTTTTTCGGGGGTACTCTGGTATAAGTGGATTTCAAAATAGTGTAAATCGTATGATGGTGATCACTATATCCTGCTTCAAATGAACGGTTCATTAGGAATGAGTGCTCTTTATTTTTAAGTATGAAGTTAATATACCTACCATTTTTAGTCTTGTAACATGTTGGTTTTCTAATTAAGTTATGAAGACTATTTTCCTCGATTGGAGGAATCAATTTTGGATCATTCGGCTCCATATTCAAATCGCCTAGTATTACAATATTTTCATAATGAGAGGGCTTTCCAGAAAAACGGCGTTTTTGGGAGAGCGAGATGTGTATACCATAAATGTATCCCAGACATACGTATGGAGAGGCGAAAAAAATGCATTTTTCAATCTTATATCCCTGATAAATTTGAAAATTTAATGGTGTTACTTTATTTTGAGTAGGCTGTTATACCTAGCTTTTTCAGCTAATTTAGGCCTACTATGCATGCCGCATCCAGGCATGGGACCACTAGTTTAACATCCCTTCCGAAGGACGGCGGAGTGAGCTGTTTTTGGTCGTTCATCTTGAGGTCACCCATCCAGTTTCTGACCGTACACAGCCATGCTTAACTTCAGTTAAGCTAATGGAACAGGCTGGGCTGCTTGGCAACTCACCCCAAAAAAAGTTGGAACGCTTCACAAATTTGCGTGTCATCCTTGCGTAGGACTATATATATCCCATCATGATGCTTTATCCAACCCTCATTCACAGGCCTTAATGTTTATTGCGCACATTTCCACTCTTCCGGATAACACCTTTCATTGTATTGATAAGCAGTTCTTAGATTTGAATAGCCTTAGGACAAGTCTACTGAGGAAAACTATTAATGTTTCAAATTTATCAGGGATATAAGGTTGAAAAATGCATTTGTTTTCTGCTCTCTATACATAGGTCTGGTATAATTTTGTGGCATGCACATCCCACTCTCCCAGAAGCCCCTTCCAATGTATTTATTAGCAGCTTTCAGATATCAATGGCCTTAACATAAATCTCATGTGGCAAAAAGCTCCCTTTTCAAATTTCTTTTGACTTCATACTTTAGAAGAAATAAATTTTCTTGGCCTATTTTACGAAAGTCTAAGTGCAAATTGGAGAAAAATCACGTATATCTGATGTGGAAAACGGCCAACTGATTTTTAACTCAACACCTCCGAATTTGTGTCTAAGATCTGATCTGAGTCTGGAGATATTTTCGTCAACTTGCGTTCTTGCCAAAAATTCACTTCTCAAAGAATGGAAACTGCAACAGCAACCAGGGAACCAGGGTCACGTGGAAATTTATGATGGTGTCGAAGGATTAGGATGCTGTCGATGGTATATAGAAAAAATTTTGCAACGGCGAATAAGAGGAGATATTTTTTGTTATGACATGAAAGAGATCGATGCAGGGTATCAAGGTTGTTGAAGTGCAATCATACTAGCTAACTATAGTCAAAGTCAAAGTCCTTCCCGCGCCCAATGGCGCATAGGGCGGCGCCTATCTCCGTTTCTATAGCCCTAAACCACGCGTCTGCGAATGCAGTGAAGGCTACAGCGGGGGGCTGGTCCACTGGCAGCTCCGCGTGTTTAACTTACCCCCTCTTTCCTTCTCATTTTTCGAGCGCCAGAAGAGAGAGGCAGCGAGTACCATTTTTAAAGTCTTTGGTATGACTCGGCCGTGGCTCGAACCATCGACCTTCCGATTGTGAGGCAGACGCTCTAACCACTGGGCCATCACACCGTTTTTAGCTAACTATAGCAAGATGCTAAATAGAGGTGTCCCTGCAACTGCTCATTGCAGGAGGCTCAAGATGCAAATGTTGAAGGTCTGAGTTGTGAGCAATGCCGATGCAGCATGCAATATACCTGTAACTACCACAAAAATGCGTACGCTAATAAACTGCTGGCTATTATTTACGGCAAGTTAGTAGAAAATAGCAATTTGTCTCCTGAAAGCTCATTTAGCCACCAGTGTCACAGGAGGTAGTAAAATTAGAGAAAACATCGATTTTTCAAATTCAATTTAGTGTTTGAGACATGTCCTTATGTTCTTAATGTTCTTTAAGCACTTTTCAAAAATTAATTTTTTGTTGACCAGTGTAATACATATGATTTTGGAATCCTTCCTTAAATAGGCAGTGATGCTACGTAGATAATCATTTTAGAAGCAATTTTAAGTGCTATTATCTTGTAATAAAATTTTTCTGAACTAGTTTTGCTTTTTTCAGTTCAAAAAAGTGGATGAATGTTTGGATAAATTACTGGAAGGGGACTACAACAGATTTTATACTCAAGACGTATGACATGTTATTGAAATTTATTGCATTCTCGAAGCAAGTTAAATTTACAATATAGGCAATATGAACATTTATACTAAAATAAATACTTCATGCTGTCTGAGTTCCCAATGCGTGTATGCTATAGTCTACACCCTACGGTCAACATTTTACAGTTGCTAGTAGTAACTGATTACATGAAATCAGTTGTTGCGAACTACTATAAACGTTGACTGTAAGATAGAGAGTATAACATACGTACACTAGAAATTTGGAAAATCTGAAACGTTTATTTTTGTATAAATGTTTGCATCATTAATATAATTAATGTTGTAAATTTCGTCGTAAGCTTGGAAATATGATTTTGTTAAGAAACCTATGTTTTGTGTGCGTTGCAGCTATGAACTATGAACTATGATTCTACAACTGTGCTATTATAAAACTATTTTTCCTAGTTCACACTCAAAGATGTAGGTAGCCTTTCCGATAGATTGGATGATTTTACTAAGCTCCGTTGATTTATTAAAAGATGTTGTAGTGGAAACTCCAAGGCCCGAAGTAAATTTTCTACTTGAGGGGTGCTCGCTAGATGGGACTGAGGCTGTTGACAGGGGAATGAGGCTGTTGACAGGGGACTGACTCGTATCCGCACAGTACATTATGACCACACTCCTATTAGCAGTATTATGGAGTGATCTCAAGGTGTTGGTAGAACTAGAAAAGTGGAAGGGGAGAATATGGGCATCTGGGGCGCAGCCACAGAGAAATTTTTAGCGCCATATCGATATTAAAGTTTAAAGAAATGATTAGCTTATGTGATACCGTTCAGAACTGTGTATTTTATGCTATTAGGTAATGTTTCAAGATGCAAACTTCTTGTAGTGCACATGAAATGTTTGTGAAAAATCAGAAGAAAAAATATAGTACTTAAAAGCATTTGTTCAATGGCTATTGAAGGGGGTCATTTATAGCTGTTTAAAACGAAGATTGGTAGTTTCTCCTAAAGCCTTTACACTCCTTTGATAGAAAGACTTGATCCGTAAGAATATTACCTCACATCATAACTGAAATATATTAGTAATTTAAGAATAATTCAAGGTTCAAAATGACTTGAGTACTTAAGTATTTGAGCTTCTTTTGTTGACTTTAAGATGTGTACTTCACGGTGTATAAAAATAGTTATTTTTGACCCAATTAAAGTTTAGAACAAGATAGGGATATATTTTTTCAGTAGTAAGTAGTGCATGTGACCGGGTGCTGAAATTACTGGGGGTTGAGTGACAAACCACTAATTGACACCCCTGTGAATTCTAATTGTAAAAGATTCTCTATATTCCCTCGTCAATTCAAGGCAATCCTATTAAATATTTGGCTGTAGGGTATCAAGAATAGCACACATCAAATACAGGGTAAAGGAAAGTATTGAATTTGTAATATCAGTGTTTCCTAACGTTTTTGGAGGCACCCTTCAATTTTGCATAGGAAAAATCACACGGCTCGCCAGCGCACAGAGATGGACCTTGGAAAATTCTATTAGTTTAAACTAAATAATGCTTTAACTCAATGGTTGAATCTTTGAAGTAAAACAGGAGATTTCTCCACGGCACACTTGATAGCCTCTAGCAGTACAATTGTGTCATGGGGCAAATCTGCAAGCCAAATGATTCCAACTTCTAGATGCCTCTCTTTAAACCTGTGAAATAGCACCATTGTAATCAAGGCATTTTATTGAAGAGAATATATCAGCTTGCTTGGAGATACCTCTGCTACCAAGATTGAACTATTCTTTAGATTGACATTGAAAAGTCACCGATGTTACCATGTTTATTCACTTACCTTCCAATCTTCATCAGGGCACCATGGATGCAAAGGTGACCATGACGCCTGCCCAGCAGGTTATTATTTGGGCAGTTTTCAACAATATGACTGAAATTTTAGAATGTTTCTGGAAATTTGAAACTGAAAGAGCATTGGAAAATGCGCTTATTATATTCAGACTCTGTACAGCCATTTCAAAACTCAGCTGCTTGGATGAAATTCAAAGTGCTGACTTCATGTTAGTTGCAAAGTAAGTTCTTAACTTCATGACTCATAAAGTATTTCCCAACACTAATTACATTATCTGGGTCTCTCTTTCTTTACAAATTATATTGTTTCACTTCTAATGTTAGCAGATTACATTATCTCTCAAAGAATTAAATAGAGGAAAATGGCTGAAAATTATTAGAATTGTGCCGACATACTTCCGCTGTTTCTTGCTATAATCGTTTACGGAAGCAGGGGTTTTTTCACTTCCTTATTCTCATCTACATAGCTATAATGTTAATGGATAAACACTTTTTGAACTTTTAGCTTAAAATTAATATTTTCTCTCTATAGCAATTACGAGAAACGAGCAGTAGAGCTGTTATCTTGGTATTACAAAAAGAAGGCTTCAATTTCAGTTGATATAGTTCAAACACGCATAGCCTTATGGGGCAACAAAAGCCTAATTTCTCTTGCTGCAAATGGGAATTCACGTGAATTTGTTGCACATGCTTGTTGCCAAGAGTATCTGAGAGACGTGTGGCTTGGAAGGGTAGGTACTTGGGGATGTCATGCCAAGTTTAATGTAGACTGCCAACAGCATGAGTTACTCCTAGCATTCATATTTCAATTTAAACTAGACTACGTCACATTATTATTGAATCAACTTCGACTGGAGATGAATTTTTTCAAAGGTTCTAAGTGCGAGAAAAAAAATTAGCTCCTGGAAGATTAAAGTCAAAAAACGTAACCCATAAGTGGGCTTGCTCATACACTGATGCGTTCTCATGTATCCCAGATAGTCAGATATTTCTTTTTTCTGTCTGTCCCTCTTTTCTTCCTTCCTTTCGATCTTCCTTCTTTTCGATCTTCCTTCTTTTCTTCCCTTTCTTTCTCTCCTTTCGTTTTTCATTCCTTCATTTTTCCTTCTTCCTTTCCTCCTTTCTTTGTTGCTTATCCATAAGTCCTTACCAACATTTTGAAATAGTACTTTAATTATATAAATATACTACATTTTACTTTGAAAAAGAAAGTGATCAAATATAAGTGTTAGTAATATGGTATTACTTTGAGGACCGTGCTTTTGAGGTAAATGCTCATGTACCAAATATTCTTGTATCTTCCATATAAATACAAAATGTGAGGGGATTTTCCTTATTTGGAGATACATCTCGTTCCTTAATTCAGCAGTAGAATCACTAAGATGCTCTGGAAAATTCAAAAAATAAACTTGCCGCACTATCAAAGGGGTAATGTTAGTCATCCTTGAAGTTAGAGTCAAGATGTTCCGAAAGCGTACTAGAACTAGTTGCTGTTGGGGACTATTTGTAGAGTGCTACACCTCACACTCCTCCTTAGCTACGCCTCAGGGAAGATGATATGGTAAAAAGAGAGAATAGAGAATGTAGTTGGTCTGGAGAATAGTGCAGATATGATATACCACGAAATCTTGCTCCTAAGTATAGAGCTTTACCTTGTAATGATAAGTACAATATGATATTAAGCAGCTGCTACCTTATATTAAGTTGCTACTACCTTTTGTATTCAAAGTCAAACAGAGAGACAATGAAATGGAAAGTAAAACGACCTCCTCGGCAATTCTTCTCAAACAAGGAATCAGCGCCTTTGGTAGAGATTAAGGATACGACAACGGAAGATGGCCCAAAGCATTCACGACCATCAAGATGCCAAAAAATGATCAGAGCGCTACGAAACGGTTTCCAGTTCTTGTTCTTAGTTCCTAAAGGAAAACTGTATTTACATCAGGTAATCTGTTATCTAATTTCTATACAGCAATCATGTAACTTCAACTTATCCTTGTATGGGCCACAGATGAGTATCTGCTGTTCATACTGATCTAACTTTGATTAAATCATATGCTACTACTCCACATCATGGGTGCAATTATGGGAAAGTCCTGGGGGTCTAGCTTTCAGCACCTTTCAGCAGATACTCATCAAACTGACTTTCCTCATTTTGTTCCTTTTATAGTAAAAAGAGTATTGCTCTAAGATGCAAAAGACGTGTGGTCAAAGTAATCTTTCTGGGGCTTTCCCTGACCATTTTTTTCTCTTCCATCGGTAAAAATGGCAATAAGGCACATTGGGCTTCAAAATGAAGAGAACACTGAACCCTCAGCAGTATTTCATTTATGTATGAATTTGATAAATAGGATCCCAAGGTCATGTATTTTGTAGGTTTTAGAGTCTCCATTTTTTGTGCATTGGACCCCTGCCCTTGAACATTCCTGGTTGCTCGTCTGACTGATCGTATAGTTAGTAAAAGATATCGATGTTAAAAGTGTGCAATCCTTGATTTAATAGCTCTAAGAGAGAAGTCTATTGAGAAACCAATTTTGTTGGACAGCTTATGCAAGCGAAACTACATTTGACGTTTTCTAAGGTATTAACATTGCAGTTCGAAACAGGAGGTGATACTGCGTCACAGATAATGAAAGCAATGCTTGACTTATGAAATGAAAGCCAAGCAAGAAGTACACATTTCTATACTGAAAATCTATAACATTTTAGCACATTTTTACACACTCTGACTTGACTGTGCTTTTATCTTTGTTCCTGCTAATGCATTGTCTTATTCTTTTAGCTCATCTTTACAATTTTTCTCTGCTGCTTTGCATATTTTGTGCTAATCAAAGCAGGACCGCACCATGGGGCATTGAGATATTTCATTTTTACAATGGTTACAGCACTGATGATCGATGAAATTCGAGAGGTTTGTCTTACTTCTTAATATTGACAAGCGATGAGTGTTGAGAAAATAAATGCTGCAAGCTAATTGATTCTATCATCAAATAATTTTTTACTGTCTTTAGCATTCAATGTTTGCATGTTTTGTCATTGGATCTTCTTTTAATTTTAATCAATTCTCTATATACCTCCTTTTCTAATCTCTCATCTTTTTACTTTTCCTTGGTCTTTGTTTCTTGTTGTCTTCCTTTCTTGTTCTCTTCGCTACAACTATTATCCATTAGAGCTATTTAGTTAAAGAATCCTGGCTACGATCTATTTCTTTGCATTTGCATTCTGCTTGTATTATTCTCCAGCTGAACTTGAAAATTCTTTATTCATTCATTCAATTTATTTTATGGCCCACATTTTGTACACTAAAGTCTCTCTTTCTTTCTCTGCTGTCTCCACTATATATCTTACTCTCCTCTTGTCAACCATGACTTATTTGTTTATGAATTAAACTTTATAAATGCACTAACAACACTTCATTCCTGACAAAGAAAACTCAGTCATTTGACATACTGTATCATTTTGAAAATGCTTCTACCTTTTTCCAACGTAATAAAAAATTCACTAATCCTTAATGATTAATTTTCTCAAAATACCAGTCAAGTGTTCTTGCTCCTGATTAGTTGAGATGCTGTACCGTCATCTCGAAATGATTTTCTTAGATTGTGGAAGTGAGAAAGAAAACGCTTTGGTTGAAGTTCAAAGAATGGCAAAAAAGTGGTTGGAACAGGCTCGATGCACTTGCAATATGTCTTTTCTACGTTGGATTCATTGTTGGGCTTCAAGGCTTATCAGATGTGGAGAAAATTATCATGGCTGGCGACTTGGTTCTTTGGGTTATCAAGTTCGTTCAGTTTTATCGCATGTTCTACACACTGGGACCCTATCTGATAATGATTAATAAAATGGTAAGATCCTTTCTTACCATTACAATGATGCTCAGTAATAAATACTTTCAGTTTGATTGAATTATTTACTATACGACGTTTTTTCAGTTTAGCTCTATATTAAAGAAACTTTCATACTTTCAGGTCTCCCACATGATTGGATTTATTTTGGTTCTCATTATTGCTGTCATTGCCTACGGTATCTTCATGCATACTCTGTTGTTTCCCGATGTCAGTGTCTCGTGGGATGTCATCTTCAAACTGCTATTCCGTCCATACTTGCTTGTATTTGGAGAGCTCGGTGTGAACAGTTACAAATGTGAGTAGTTGACAACTGTAGATGCAAATTATGTTGTATGCTTTCTTGAATATAAAGTTTAGTTACCAATTTCTGCTTGATTGGATGTTTCGGTTATACATCCTTCATTGAGTGGCCACATAGACTAGAGATGCTGAAAGCGTTGTAGGGCACAGGAGGGCAGGTTTTTCTGAGGGACGCTTCAGAGAGTAATGCTGAAAGTGGGCATCCTTGTACACGAAGGCAAACGAATGGGCAAAGAATTTATGGACATAGACGAGATATTCTCTTGCCTACCTCTGCATTTAGAATAAGGCAACGATGGTAATTGCCTTTGTCTCCTTGCTCTCTTTTCCAGAATCGCTGCTTAAGGCACAGAAGTTTCTGGGTTACTTGACCTGTTGCTACAATAAATCTCAGCCGGAAAACTTTGTTGACTGAATTGCCATCTGCCTTTGACGTTGTATATAACCGACGCTTGTGGTGCTGCGCATTTTTGACATCATGCGCACTCACTGCGCACTTTCCAGCCATAATCTCTATGCGCCAGAGTTGGACGTTTTAAGCTTTGACGCATCATGGTGCATCAGAACTATATATTAATATGGACTCCAAGCACTACCAGGTACCAGATAGATAAATACCTACCCAGCTCCAGGAGAATCTCAGATATTATTTTGGTCATGATTGGTAAAGAAAAATATTTTAAGACTTCTTCTAAAGCTAGACATAAAGGTTGAACATTCTTCTATATTCTAGCGTCATTTTGCTGCACTAACCAAAGTCCACGCAGTGATGCGTCTTTCTTTGTTAAGAAAATGCCATTCTCTGATGACTGTGGAGTAATATATTGATGAGCAGCTTCTAATGGCTTAAGGAAGTTATAGAAATAAGAAGGGGGGTCTTGCTGATACACCCATACCCAAAGTAACACAACTTGAATTAGGAAAGGCCAGAACGCCTTAAGATTTTAGATTAAGAAAAATAGGAGTAGAAAGTGATATAAAATGCTCAAAAGCTATGGCTCTTATTGCTGTCTTTCGCAACAAATAAATTGACTTGATATATGAGTAGTACGTAAGAACCCATAACTCAGTACTAAATCAACAGTATTCTTTTTAACAGATCAACATTTTCTGCTTCATGGGTAACATTCATTTGCCAACGAGTCGGGTAATAGTTTAGAGGAAGATCTTTGTAAACCAAGCCCCACTAGCCACATGCGGATCTAGCCAAAAATCTAACTTATGCTTACAGGTGTGGTCAAGAATTTAGGGCGTGATCTGGAGCATGCTTCGCTGTAGTCTGGATCCGCACCTGCCACTAGCTATAATTATGGTATAAATAGTTAAATCGATTTCACGCAAACAAATTGCTTTCTATTTGGGAAGTAGGATCTGAGCCAGTATAAAGCAGTTTCTCTTTTTTCAAAATACTCATGTTTCATTAACAATATGTCACGATTTATAGTCTCCAGCTTTTTGTAGATCAAGAAAATTTCCATAGTTCATCTTTTGATTATCTGAAGGACTTTGATTGCTTCAGTTACGTTGTCAAGAGCTTGGCTGATTGAATGACTGCCGCGAAACCCAATTGCAAAGAATACAAATTTCAATACTATTCCAAAAGTCATATAATCTTTTGAGCATTACTTTTCAATGATTTTGCTAAAAATTTTAGGGGCAGACCAATACTATTGGTTTATAGTTAGATGCTGTATACGGGTAATCGTTCTTGTAGCGAAGAAATGAGAACAAAATATCGTCAAAATACCAGTGGTTGTTTGGCTTATGCTGAGTTCACACTATAGATTTTGTCTATAGATTCAAAAAGTCATCGACAAAAAGGAAGAAGTTGGGTGACACTGGTTTGCAGAAACAAGTGTTGGGAAACTATTTGCGCGCTGTACCTGATGAAGGAAACATGGAAAAAGAGATGCTTGAAGCATTTTTCTATACTTAGATATTGAAAAATAAGGAAATAGACCAATGAAAATGAAATTCTATCGATCTATCGACAAAAATCTGCGAGAAATAGAACATGTTCTACTTGATCGACAAGTGAATCATCGACTTTCTTCGAACGCGGCGTCTTTGTTTGCACTTGCCGACATTCTTCGTTTTGTCGATGACTTTCCGAATCTATAGACGAAAATATACAGAGTGAGACCAGCATTATTAAAGTCAAATACATGTTGACTTTGTTGCTGAACAAATACTTTTTGTGTTTTTGCTGTGGCTTTGGCCCTAAGCTGCGTAATTAGAAATGGTGCTTAACGAAAAACTTAGGATGGCATTTGTTGATTTACTCACATTTGATTCTTAGAGAATAGTTTAATTGAATTGTCTGCTGAAAAAGTAGCTAAACTAGGATACATTTGTGCAGCTTGACATTTGCCTTCCAAAATTTTGAGTATGTTCAAACAGAAGTGTAACAAATTTTAGCGGCATTCGTCATGCAATACGTTGGCTAAACTAGAATACATTTCTGCAACATGGTCTTATTTTAGATGTCGCGCGACAATGTTGTCTAGCTTAGCCAATCCTTTATGGTGACATAAAGTGCGTAGCAGCATTGTACGATTACCTGTCCGGGTTGTCAGATGGCCTGGTAACAAATTACGCCAACTGTGGTCTGAAAATGTGCCAAAATACGCCAAAGTACTTCTTTCCAGCTTTAGCGCATACTCACTTCAAAAAGGTTAGCTTGACGTGGAGACTAGAAATGACATGTCTTGCCATTTTTTTATGGAATGATGTTAGAAAGCTGTAACGAGCTGCATGCAGAAATTAAAAACATCAAGATTTCAAAATACGTTGTGGTAAAAGCCCATAATATCGTTTGCATAAAAGGAAATAAAGACTTCTGGTAGCAAAGTAGAAAAAGAATACTAGGAACATCAAGATTTGCTTTTACTTGGTGGCAAAAGCAAAGTAATTTTAATCTCATGTAAAGTAGATGTAATTACCAGGTGTAGAATACTGTAGAGATGCTGCTTCATTGCTTCACCTTTTCAATCTTCATATAATTCAATATTTTTCTTACTTTACAATCATACATCCTCTTTAAATAGCACAAAAATAATTTTCAAACTCAATAATAATTATAATACTAACAATTAGGGATTTGAGCAGCTGTTTGAAGAAAATATGGTGAATAGAACAGCGAGCAAAATGGAGAAGTCAGTGTTATGTGAAAATGAAGCAACGCTGAGGAAGGTTTTTTGGGCTCATTGAGCATAAACAATGGATGATGTTCTATGAACAGAGTATCAAAGGTTGCTAGCCATAACCTCTTTCTTCCTGACAGGGATATCCCGATGGGGAACCTTGGGGCGTCATGCCCCCAAATATTTTCAAATTTGCAAGAAAATTGTTCTCTTACTTGTAGAAATACATGATGTATATTATGTACTAATGATAAGATAATTGAGAACTTTATAATAGTAACATTAAGGCTATATATGGAATATTTCTAAAGGAAATGGCTATCACCTTGGCTGGACCCAGTCCTAGTGGTGTTAATTCATATATAACGTCACTAACTTTTTACATCTGCAGTCAAAATAGAAGCATAACTACAGATATCAATATTAGAAAAAGTTGAACTTTTAGTCGTTCTGAAAGACGCTTAAAATACGCCAATTTAGGACATATACGCCAAGACAAAATTTTCGGAGCTGCGGACCACAAAAAGAACTAAAATAGCTACAATACTCGCCAAAAGCCGTGGGACAATTTATATATTTATGATCTGGAGGGGGCATTCATCCTCTCCTCCCTAAACAATGCTGGTTACTGGGAGAAGTACATGCGGTAACGGACAAATTTTTCGTGCACAATAACGCCAAGTGCCTCAGGAATAAACCAATATTGTTTTAGGGGGAAGGGGGTGCATCAAGGCGTGATGGTTGAAATGCTGAGAGAGCTATAGTTTTTCATAATGTTTTGAAAATTTCCCAGGGACTTTTGGCAAGTATTGTAGATTTGGCGTCCAACACGCCAAATTGGCAGCCCTGTTACCTTTATAGATGCTTGGAAATTCTCTGCATCAAATCAATGCTGATTACTTGGAATTTCTTTATCTTTTTATAATGCCGTGACATTGTATGTTTTGCAGTATCAAATGATAAGACGATATACGGCACCAAGAAGATCAGTGGGATAACAGAGATGGTTGTTGTGTTTGGCATGTGTGTTTATTTACTGGTGGCAAATGTTTTGCTACTGAACATGCTGATCGCTGTTTTCAAGTGAGTGCAGTACTTTATAATAACAGAGCGAGAGCAGGGGCGCCTGCGCATACCTAAGGTAGAGGGACATAGCTTCAATTGAGGGTATATCTCTCTGTGTAAATTACCTGCCTCGACAGATCTGTGGCAAAAGGTGAAACATTAAGATCACTATATTGCCATCAGGGGCGGATCCAGAGCTGGACTTTCGGGGCCCATCTGATTCATTTTATTGTCTTTTTCATGTGAGTAGTTTCTTAACACTACCGTTTGCTATTGGGAAAGTTACCGCTTCGGGGGCCATGGCCCCCAGCCCCTCTTGGACCCGCCCCTGATTTTATCATGATTATACCATGAGAATATGAAAACTAGAGGCTTCCCCCAGGAAAAGTTTTAAGAACAAAACTTTCTACAATGCCGGAAATTTTCCCTTTACAAGACATGGACGTGGACAGGGACGTGAAGATATTCTTTCGAAAAACAACATAGCGAGCGAGATCGGCCATTTAAGAAACAGCTTAGTCTCAAAAGGCTGCTTTCCTCCTGCCCCCCCCTCATGAAAGGGGTAGTCGTGACGCTATCCTTGCCCCCATGTAGGCACCCTTGAGTGAGAGAATGATTTTTCTGTTGACATTCAGTGGATTCTGACTGGTTTTGTGCAAAGAATTTCGGTTTGTAGCCACTGGTGATGCAGGAGGTTGCCGACCCCCCAACATTTAACTTTTAAGCAGATTTTTAGTACAGGAAAAGTAATAGTCCTCGTTGCATTATTGAGAAAACTCAAGGGGGGGTCTTCTTTATTGGCAAATTGGCTCAAGGAAAGTCATCTTTGTCGGCAAATTTCGGTTCTTCACCCCCTAACATGGTTCTACCCAATTTCTTCAATTCCCTTTCCTCCAGGGGTACTTGGAAGCTCCTTTTTTTAGCTTAGAAGGTAAGGGTTGGAGCACGTATAAGCTCTAAATAAAAGGGAAGTGCTTGTTGAATGGTGAAAATGCCATGGGTCGTCGACATCTAAAACCGGGTGCTGAGTCTCTTTCGTCGCAACTTTAACTTATCTCCACTATGCTTATCGAACAGGTTGAAGAGCCCACAATTCTAGGATTCTTTTGATCAATAATTTTTTCTAGCAACATCTATGACGATGTCAAGAACCATTCTGATCAAATATGGCGCTTTGACAAGTATGACATGATTATGGAGTACAGAAGAAAGCCAAGGCTGCCACTGCCATTTTCAATACTTACAAATGTGCCAAAGCTTTTTAAGCATATGTGTCATAATGAAAAGAACATGGAATTTGAGGATCAAGACAAATGTAGGCCAATTTTTTTTAAAAGATATTCTGATTTAAATTTTAGTCGTGAAGCCTAGCTTTAGTGTTGATATGAGAATGAGAGCAATGAGAAAGTACAATGTAGGCAGAAACTCCGGAATGATTTTGGAACAAGAGGAAGGGGGACCAACAAGAGTAACATCACCGACTAGCATGCACACCTCTTTGTGGCACCCTTTACCATAGATACCTCTTTGAGAAAAGGGGGCTATATTTCTCACAATAATGCAAATATCTCTCTTCCAATCATATATTACTTGTCTATATAGCTTACTTTATCTCTGCTGTATCATATCAATGTCTGAAAAGGATTGTTTTGCATTTCAAACAGGGCACTTTGCCCCCTGCTCCTTCACATGAAAGACAGGAGGGACAGTTGCTCACTCTGCTCCCCTTCTCCGACGTCCCTGACAGTAAAACCAGATCAGGTGGACAGCCAGATTTGTTGTTCATCATTACGTAGTCACCGTAGAGAGAAAACAAAGGTCATGGGGCAGAAGAAAAATTCGAGGTCACCTGCAAGTGAACCGAGAAGAAAAATAGAAGTTCTGGTTAGCAACCCCGCAAAACTACTGCTGTTCTTGTTTAGTGATGCCTGCCAGCCCTTGATGCTCTAGAACGAACGAGGCCCCTAAGTTCTTGAGGCGCCAGGATTAGCAAATATATTGACATTTATGGAAAAGCCACAGTTGGAATTAGCAATGACCACTTTCGCAATACAACATTTCAGTTATGGCCACTTGTGTGGATATTTCACGATAGGGCTTCAAATAATAAGATCAATAAAATTAATGCAAGGGCTTTAAAAATCATACAAAGGATAGTACTTAGTATACCTTGTATGGCATAGACACCATCAGGCATATTGGCAAAATGTATCATGGCAGGCATTACTAATCAAATCGAAGAGTCCCAATCACTAGAGATTTTTAAACAACAAATTAAATTGATAAGAATATTTAATTGCAGCTGTAGATTGAGCAAAATTTTGTTCCAGGCCAAGGTTTCATGCAGTATTAAATAGTTTTAGTTTTTCTTAGTCTTATTTATTTTGCATAGTTAGCTTTACTAAGCATACTGCTAGAAAACATAACCAACTGTTACATAATAGGTTTACTGTTCCGTGTCTATGAGGTAGTTTTTATTTTTATCCGTCTAGCCATTGTTTGTGAGTAATCTGTTTCCATGCCACTACCCATCAGTTGCCATCTTATGGTGTAATAACCCTTTCGTTTTGCTGTGTCATGTGTTTTGCTGTGCCATAAAATGCCAACGCCGTATTGTGTAGTTCAGTCGTCAGTAGAAGTCGCAAGTAAGCCATCAGTGAGTCTACATTGTCGTTTGAGTTTGAGTTTGAGTTTGAGTGTGAGTTTGAGAAGAAGAAGATTCACGAACTTGTTGTTGTAAATTGATGGTATTTCTAATTCGTTACCGCAAGAACCACAAATATAACACAACTTTAAATAAAGCATTTATATTATATAATTCATTATTTTATAATTTATTATTGTATAATTCATTATTGTATAATTTATTATTGTATTATTTATATTGTATAATTTATTATTATCACATAGCATACTTTGCCTCCTCCACCCTGTTCTCTTAACATCGATCCCTAAGAATAATCAAATCTCATGTGTAAGCAAATCTAGCTTATTACCAGCATTATCTATAATGCAAAAGTTATCAATAGAAGCGATATCACCAGTGTAATTGATATGGTTCCTAATAGACGAGGAAACGCCTTGATGCTTTCCTTTTTTTGTTGTCTATTAAATGCTCTCTACATCGAGCAACAAAATGGCGTGATATTTTCCCATAATAAATAGCCTGTCAACTGCTACACGTGCGCTTCTAATCAACCAAAGAGTACGAATAACTGGGGATACGATCCTTCAAGCCTGGTTCTCATAAAAAGCACAATGATATTTTTGTGAAATCTCAGACTCAAAATATTGACACGGACCCCCCTCCCCGTATAAAATGGTAGGGAGTCCCCCTTGGCGACACGATCCTTTAAGAGTAGAACTCTCATTGCGTTATAAGTGGATTGAAAAATAAACCCAAGTTTAACTTGGGGGTAAATTTTACCTAGAATTTTGTTTTTCTAGGGCACTTGAATTTACGTAATTTTTTTTTCTGGTTAAACTTCCTTTTAGATTCTGAGAGTGCTAAGAAGGACTTCCAAAGTAGGAGCGCAAAAATCTTTTTTCGCGAATGCGGAGAACAGACTACGATGGATGAGAAGCTTTACCTGATAAACCAAAGGTATTTTTACCATTTTGTGTACCATAGCTGCCAACCAACCCTTTGAAGAGCTCTGCTTTTGAATTCTGCTTTTTTTAGTAGTATTTGATATGGATAAAAATGCACATTTGCATACTTGTGAAATAGAAGAGTAAATGATAGGTTCCTTGCGAGTAATCGCGTTATGGATTTTTGGTCCAACTTGTACGAAGAATTTCCCCAAAGCCAATGACTTGAATTTTCTCTTACCGCCTAGAGAAGTATCAAGAGATTATATTCGTCGAATCATGCACATGAAAGGTAGTTTTATGTGCTATGAGTTTACTTGACAAAACGTGCGGGATCGAAACTGTGGTCTTGTCTCAGGGTACCAATCTCAGCGCCAAGGCCTTATGCGACCTACCCCACTTTGGTAATGAAGATTTTAACAATATTGACAACAAGTTAATTTAAGAAACTACAATATCATTCATTTTGTTTACTGGAAGGCTGAAATGAAGCCTGATTTCCCTGTGGCCGCGGTGGTCGGGGGATTGCCTGCGGCGAGTTGCTAATGCTCATCGAAAATAGATGTTGCCATATTTGGTACATCACACGGCACCCAGCAATATAACATAACTCCGTACTGCTGGGAGAGCAGAAACCAGTGCTGCTCTTCTAAAGTTTCTGATTGTGATAGTGCCGATCTGATGTGGGCGTTGCAGGAGGCCCGCTCATGAATGCTTCCATATGGGGAGCATTCATATGGGGCTGCCTGTTACATGTTTGCCGTCAGCTGGTTCATTGCAGGTGGTCTTACGATTCTTGTGGCTGTATGGAAACTGGCCTTCATTTGAACAATAGGGAGGTTTAGATCCAGTACAATTACGAGTACGAGTACGAGCTTTCAACTGCGCAACCGATCTACGCATATTCAAAGGGAATCACCGTCACTACTCGTACTCGAAGCAGCCGTTCAGTACGAGTTTCTCAGCAAATCTCATACTGAACGGAACGAGTTTCGAATTGATAATATTGGCCAAAACAAATATGCAATTCAAAAGCAATGGCCTCGATAAAAAGCAGATGTTCAAAGGCAACCTCTTGTTTTGTGTTGTAGTTGAGGCAGAAAAACAAGATAGCGTCTGTTTTGAATTATATTTTAATAAACAACGAAAAGAAACAACATATTAATCATAGCACTAATTTCCTATCTTTCGTCCACACCCTCACTACTCCTCATAACAACTGTCCTCAAATCTAAAGTCTCTAATTAAAAGAACCACGCGGTTCTACTACAACTGCACATGTCAAAATGACGTATCAAACACGGGGGTATTTTACGACATTACAACATTTTGAAAAGGAACACAATGTAAAGCCTTATTTAAGAGCTGTTGTTGTGGAACCACTCGGTCATAACAAACTTCTGAAAAAGGCCTAGCCATGGAAGGGGGCTAAATGGAAAGACTTTCACAGAACGTATATTCCAAAGTTGAACGAGGGACTAAAGTTATTAAAACAGTTCAAGAATAATCTAACAGCATCCTCAAGACTCGGAATGTCATTCTTGTTCAAGCGGATTTCAGACAGCGATTCATCTTCTTTCACGATAGCGAAAGTTCAGTAAAAGAAGGCACTGGCTTTCGAGGAATATAGTAGTAGCTTCGTGTTTATCCTCAGAGTACGATAGGGTCCTATAGTATCTTACAATTCACTAAACCCTTTGAATATAGATGCAAATCTTTGATTTCAATAAATCCCGGGGTCGTTTTGACGACGGAGATATCTAAACACACGAATTTGCAGTACGAGTACGATTGTTAAGCTACGCGGGGGTGAACTCGTACATGTACTCGTACTCGTACTGGATCTAAACCTCTCTAATATATCAGCAGCGTTAAGCCCTTCCCTTATTCATTCTGTTTGTGTTAAGTTGATACTGTTAAATTGAAAGCACCATCTACAATTGACACTAAATGACTTGCGTCCTTCAAGCTGAAGGTAGTGCAGAGAAAATAAAATTGTAAAAAGAGCTCCCTTGGCCTTAAGCGCTGCTCGACTAAAGTAATTTAGGTAATCGAAGTCCACTACTTAAAAATTTGTAGCATAATAAACTTCCATGAAGTGTTCAATAAAGAATTGTTTACTTGATAAGTATAGGGCTATATCTAGGAGACTTTAAGAATGAAACAACTAGAATATCATTATGTATACTCAAGTGAAAGATAAAAGGGCAGTTGGAACTAGTAATGGCACAACTAGTGTCAGTTGAATAAAAAGATGCAACGAGATCCTTGTTTCTTACTTAAGATTTGTGTGCTATCCTTCTAGAACGGAGAAATTGTCAAAATCTATGTCGGATTTGGAAGAATGGGTAAAAGCTCAATTTGTGAAGGTTGCAGCAAATGCAGAACAGCAGATTCTTGAAAGAGACAGAAGTTTTACCATTGAGCAATGAAAGCATTGGATCCAGTTTATTGCCTCTTACTAGTAACATTTACTCGTTTATTAGAAGTAGTACAGGGTTTGAATTTGAGTTGTTTTAATAAAAGACAATGTGTTGGTGGAATAGTTGAATGCTAACAATGATTTTTGTAATTATATTGCAGCTAAGTAAGCTAGGTATCGGATTCTAGTAGAAGATATAGCCGCATAGATTTCATTTCAAGGAGGTAAGATTTGTACGCACTTCATACACAGTTTTCTGTGCAATACTCCTATGTCAAATGCGATATAGTCCTAAAAGAGCAATATCCTATGAAGTGTATGAAGCCGGACGATTTGTGTACAACATCATAAGAATTCATCCTTGTGACCCTAATTGACACGGATCTTTCCAGCCACTACTATTATTTGTTTATTCCTTTTTTGCACTTCATTTGTCGTCAACAATAACTAGCAAAATCATATAGGATTATATGTCAATAGGCTGTCATTCGCTGCCCGGATTCGCTTAAGTAATGGTATCTCTTATGTATAATGCTACATTCGTTGGCTAATAAGGTTGTACTACGACGTTCATTGGCTGCTAAGGTTATAGTAAGCATTTATTGGTTGCAAAGGCTGTGCTTTCACAACTGGAGCGGGAAACAGCGAGATAAAATCCTTTTTTCCAGCAGCAATTGTTTGCAAGGAAAAATGGAATTTGTAATTGAATTTGTCCTAGTTGTTTTTTTCTCTACATATGAATATTTCTCTGAAAACTTATTTCTCAATCAAAGGTGCTCACCTTGCCAATCTCTGGGTAGAAAATATCACTCGATATCTTTCCATATTCAGATCCCTACCGCATGCCCAACAATGAACCTTTTAAGCTGGCCAAGACACAAAGGATAACAATCAAGTATCTCTTCACAGGCATCAAAACATCATTTATTAACAATCTTGTCAAAATATTTCTCTTCATCCTAGTTTCCTGTTTCACTAGGAAGGACCAGGTTCTTAGGGCCTGTGTATATGAAGTGAGGCAGCCCGGCTAGCCATGTGAGATCTGTCTTCACAATGGAATCCTTTAATAATCCTACATGCATTTATATGACTCCGGAACGCTAGATGAGATCCATTTCAGGTGGAATAAAATTTCTCTATTTAAATTCAAGTATGTCGGCTAGCGAGGCTAGCCGGGCTACAATTTCTCCAGCTGTGCAGTCGCATAATGAAAACTCGTTTAACTAACGTTGCGACACTTAATTATCACTTGACGTGCCAGAGGCTGGCTCGGTAAAGTGAGATGCAATATCTCAGTATAAAGGATGAATAAAACCATCCTACTTGGGTGGGGTAGCCCGGCTAGCCGGTTTATTTCACTTCATATAAACAGGCCGTTATAACTTGCCATTTCAAGCAATGTGTAATAGTAATTTTGCATATGAAGAAACAGACAGGACAGGCTATGTACTCACTATAGCCACTCGATAGCATGAATAAATACACGCTTCTTAAACATGTCTATAAAACAGAAGAAGCTAAAATTAGGTAAAAATAAAGAAATATTTAAGAATCACAGGCAATTGAAAAATCTATTTTTACAAGAAACTTTTTGTTCAAAATAGAAACACGATAGAAAGAGCAAGCACCAAATCTTCACAAAACTCCAAAATTCTATTCCTTGCTACCCAATCTTGATTGTTGTTGTTATTAGAAGTTTCGAGAATTTAAGAAACTGCTAAGAAACATCTGAAGCTACAATGTCTGCCAAAAGTCTTGGAACACTTCCTGTGATTTATGCTATAGACGAACTACAAAATCCCACTCCCCCGTAAAACAATGTTGTTTGAAGGGCATATGACTAGCACGTTTGGGAGAAGTGATACCTGTCCAAGTAGCTAAGGGCCCTGGC
>OLMO02000001.1:6571035-6583150 GCA_900291935.2 Cassiopea xamachana | reverse complement strand
AAGACACTTCCTCAATTCTACGTGCCACAGTGTTACGTGCCAGGCAGACTTTAGCAAACTCTTGCTGCTTCTCAGGGCAGATGTTCTTCGCAATAGTCATCATGCAACTTTTGATAAATTCCCCTTCGGTGAAAGGCTTGCTATTCTTTGCGATAAGCGTTGCTACTTCGTAACTAGCATTCGTGGTGCTCTCATTTGACTCTCGGGCTCTTGCAAAATACTGCTGCTGTGATGTTAAACTAGCTCCAAGTTGCTTGACTTTCTCGCTACGTTCCTTCCCTGTAAGCTTGTCGTACATGTCAGCGTGTCTCGTTTGGTAATGTCGCTTGACTTTGAACTCTTTAAAAACAGCTAATTTCTCATTGCAAATGAGGCAGACGCAGCTGTTTAGTATTTCAGCGAAGAAATAGTCCAACTTCCAACTATCCTTAAAGCGTCGACCCTCGCTGTCAATCTTCCTTTTTTTGCTGATTGTCGCCATTATAAAATATGGGACGCAATATGATTTCGAACAATCCTTATAACCTTAGTTATATACAATGTGTTAGATTTCGAACGTTCCTAAGTTATTACACGGAAAATACAGCGTGCTTTCACAGAGTCTATTCAATACTGAATCTAGATCTCGATTACTCTTGTTTATCATCATTACAAACAGTAATTAACTGGGAGAGACACAGCAAACAGGACATAACAGGGACACCACCTGTGGTTTAAAACACGGCACTCTACTATTCAACAAATCGCACACTGAAATCACACATGCTACGCTGCTAAAAAAACCGGAAAAAACAATTAAGTTTTAGGAGAGCCAACTGCAGGGACTGGATACGAAATTTTATTTGTTGAGACATAAGGGTGGAAAACCACTGACCATGAATTCTAGCGGGTTGGGGGTTGTGTTGTGTAAAGTGCTGTTAGCTTCTAGTAGGTAAATGAAGAATGTTAATACTGCTAGCCAAATAACAGTATACGAGCGTTATATATTTCATGACTAGGCTGCGGGCCGGATAAAATTTGACCGAGGGCCGGATTTGGCCCGCGGGCCGGACTTTGGACATGCCTGCTATAGACGAACTACAAAATCCCCTCCCCCCGTAAAACAATGTTGTTTGAAGGGCATATGACTAGCACGTTTGGGAGAAGTGATACCTGTCCAAGTAGCTAAGGGCCCTGGCTACTGATTCAACATTGTATGAGGGGGGGAGGGGGTTTACACTCTCATTACTGACAAGGAAATAGGACGGGGGTAGAAACCCCTCAAAACTGTATGGGTGTTCCAACTACTTTTGGCAGAGATTGTAGATTTACAAAATATAGAAAATATCCAGACTGAAGGCAGAAAAAATGTTCCTTAAAAAGGAAGAGCGTGTACACGGTGTTTACTATTCCTATAGGTTAGCATGTAGCTCATTAGTACTAACGTTATTTGAAATGCTTCTAATGCTGAAACATGCATAGTAATATTAGCATGGTTGTATCTATTCATAGTGCAGTATACTCTCGATAACTGGGACCCCGGATAACTTTGACTCCATCTAAGTGGGACAACTTTCTAGTATCCGAACAACAGCTTTGCTTCGCTCAACTGGGACTGAGGCCAAAATTTTACATAAATGTTCTTTTAAATAAAATGTTGATTCGTTGAAGTACGATTCCCTATACGAAACTAAATGATTTCATAAAGCGTAGTATGTAAAGTGCAAGGAAAATACTTCCGCCGGAGAACAGATGTTTACATGAAAATTTTAAATTGGCATGTACTTAAAAAGTTGGGTAATGACATGTGACCATTTATATGGTCCTCCGCCTTAAGGTCGTTTCACACTGCACGCGTCACGATGCGACGAGATACATCGCGATGCGGCGCGTCACGTCATATGCTTTTCTTTCAGCTCACACTGGTAAAGCGTTGCCTGATATATTTAGTTACAATGGCGTCACAACAACAAGACTTGCGTCTCGCTCTCGCTTTACAAACTCAGGTAATAGTCTTAATTGTATTGCAAAAGCAAAGAAAGAGCGACGATTTTAAGTTCTAGATGGAAACAACGAAAACATATCCAAAAGTTTTCCTTGCAACTTAATCATTAGCACTCTGTGTACGATAGCTCGGTACCCTTTGATTGCTGTTAAAGTTTGCTTATTGAATATGATTTCAACACCTCTGAAGTGAGCTTGTCCACCGGAGTATATTATCATCTTGACACTTGATGTAAATATTCCTGCCCCCATCCATCAAACTTCAGCCATACATAATATGTTTCCTGCTTAGCATTTTCCAGTTTTCTTTTCGAAATAATGTTCGAACATTCCAGGTGGTTGTGTAAGTTGGCTCTTTATAATTCATACGACTAGTAGCTTCATGACGACTGGGTCTCACCTGCCTTGCATGACAAACCCTGCCGGGTGAGGCTGTCCTATAGATATCAGGGCCTCCCTCCACGCCGTTCCTCGAAAAAATTGAGATGTGTGTAGTAATGATTATTCTTTGCAAAACGAGTTCTCACAGTAGTTTGTAATTCCTTTCTGTGATAGCAGTTCCCATTTAGGGCTAACTGCCCTGGTCATTGTATCCTTATTGATATCTTCTGACCGGCGCAGTTAGGACAAGACTAGATCGGAGTCCCTTTTTCTATATCCATCACCCGCTTCCATGACTGCACAATTTACCCATAGCTAAGGCAACTCCGCTTTCCCCACAACTCTGGTTTTCTCACATCAGAGTCTTACCACCGGATGCAGCTTAATGTCTTGCCAAGGACAGGCAACGCCTTCATAGCTGTTCAAATCGACAAAATCTCAACAAATTCCTCGCTAATCGGCGAAAACAATGGCACTGGACGTAGTCTCACTTCCAAGTTGATAAAAGCGATCATGCCTGTTATGAAAAGGATGCAAAAGTATTTATGGGAGAAGAAAAAGAGAGTTCTGTGATTATGCATTTTTCAGTAAACAATCTATAATTGCACTTGTGTGCCATTTTCTGGTAGTAGCAATTGTGAAGACCAGTGAAAGGCAAGTCATTCATTAATCTCTCTGAACTAAGGCGCCTTAAGCCAGTAAATTCACCGTATGAATCTCTCGCCTTGGTTAGGAAGGGCATTACAATGTGGATTTTTGCTTAAGTGGTAAATTATAATAGATTTCAAAAAGCTCCCTCGACTTCTCAAATTCGTTGGTCTTTTGAAGTTTGAAGCATGAGTGTACTGTTCAGTTCATATTTTTGACAAAGTCGCTTTCTTCTACATTCCTGTGATGTCTACTTCCTGTTATCCGATAAAACAACCTTCAATACGGGATGTTTACTAAACAACCCGTTTTGCCATATTTATGCTCAGGCTCAAGGAGCCACACCCAGTCACACCAAGCTTCACCCAAAAAACTTCTAGAAAGTTATGATAGAATACCCAGTCGAAGAGGACACGATACGCCACTGTGTTGCTGGGATGCTAGCAGATTGCGCATCTTTGAGCATATACTTATAGTGATATCAAAGAGCAAAGGCGAACACAGCAACAAGGGTAATGCTCGCACGGTACATTTGTGAATGCCAGGCCATTCAACTTCAGTTGAAATAAAGAATATGAGATTTGAAGCTTGAAAGTGGTGTGAATTAAAATCTACAATAAACGTTCTACACGCTCCCAGGTTTGTAAAATTATGCACAAACATGAAGCGTCACCGTCTGCTTCAGGAAAAGAACAAATTCTAAGGCATTGCTCGTTTTACCTTTGAAATCTTTTACAAAGAGTAGCTCTTGCTAACTCACTTTAATCACACTTTTTTATCACCCGGGCTTTTTCACTAAAGCCCTTAAATCACTCTGAGGTAAACTTGTATGCAGCCGACACCAGCATCTCATTTTCTTGGGACTCGATCCCAGACATTAACAAGAAAGCAAATTCTGACTTTCTCTGTCTCGATACTTGGATGGAGTCAAATAAGCTATCCCTCAATGTCACCAATATACAAACTATCCTTAAAGGTGATAGCAAAAAGTTAAAGGATATTGAAAATTTTGATCCACAAAATCTGCAAATCGTCATTGATTAAGAACTTGGGGAATGAAGTTGACCAATTTCTACATTGGGAGGAGCATATTTCTGCTTTGAACAAGAGATCAAGAGGAATAGGAATGCTACGCCAAAGAAAGATATCTTCCTTTAACTACAGTTCAGTCAATGTATAGAAGCAATATTGAGCTATATTTCAGGTTTTGCTGTTCGGAGTGGAGAGTCTGCAGTGCTACCGATGTAGTAACTGCAAAATTGCACGGCTAGGATAGCTACAAATAGGCCTTACGATGTGCTACCTCAGTTACTTCTGGAAAAACTAGGATGGTAGACTATAAGGGAACTTATTGATATGAAAACTGTCACGATGGTGTATCAGTCAATAAATTATGAAGCACCCAATTACTTTTCGAGTTTGTTTGAAAAATTATCTCAAACTACCATTGAGGAGGTCCGAAGTACTAAGAATGATCTTAAATTGTCTCTTCTAAAAATTTCCAGTGATCATAAATACTTCTCTTGTAGAGGAGCACGAATCTGGAACAGCCTAAGTGCTTATGTCAAAATGTTCAAACCCAAAATCAATTCAAAAAGATTGACAAAATCAGTAAGGAATCCTTTCGCTAACTTTATTACATCTTCATTTTCTTCTCTATTTGCATTCTCATATGTAGCTTTTGCTGTAATCTCTTCTATTTATATGACTGTTATTAGATTATTTAGTTTTCCTTTTGCAAGGGAGTATGCAAACCAGTTTTTTAATTGCACACTCTGCCCTATATAAATAATTAAAATTGAAAATGGAATGCAAATGTTTTAATAGAGTTGAGAAGCAGCAGTTCATGTATCGCGTATAGCACGGCATTCTCACATTCTGAGAGGCTCTTTGAGAATACTCTCTATTTCATGTAGCGAGCTCCAGTAACTAATACGTGCATTCATTCAGCTATGAAAATGATGCAAAATCAAAATCTTGAGCAGCTCCTTATTAAAAAGTTCAGAGAAGACTGCAATTGATAGAATTAACAATATAAAGAAAGGTAGTACAACTAATTGCATCTGTGAAATAGATATTTTATAATTCCGCCAAGCACACAAATGTATGCTAATGTTAAAGTTACAACACTTTATAAACTGAGCTAAAAATACTCAAAAGATGTCTAGAATTTCAAAATGTACCAACTGGCTTTCATAATCGAACAACTCAATTGCTAGCCAATAGAAACTACGCATGGCAAGAAGGAGCAATTGCTCCTTCACATTGAAATGAAATGTAAAGATTCAACGATCTTTCCAACACGTTTAATTTGCACACTAATGTTAGAATGGGAGAGGTGGCATAGTGGTTAGAGCGCATGCCTCCCATGCTGAAGGTCTATGGTTAGAGTCCGACTCGATGCCCTTACTGGATGCTCACTCACTGTTCGCCCAGCAGCAAATGGGTACCTGGCGGCAACACTGGAGGGACAAAGGCGGCGAGAAAAGGAACTGGTCACCCTACCTCACATGCCGATGGCTCAGGATAAGTGTCCTCTCTAGCAGGCACTCCCCTACGTAAGAAAGTATACGGGACTACCTTTACCTTTTTTTTACTAGTGTTAGGGGAAGTGTTTATCCGCATTTGGCGAGCTTTTTGTGCAGACTGCTAGTAGAATGCTATTACCGATATTTATGGATTAAAGGCAGGGTATTTTCAATAAGGGGACGTTGCCCACCCTTTTTAACATTTGCCCCAAGTTATAGTAGTTTACAGTGGTTTCCCCGAGTCTATGGTCGCTTCTTTCTCTTTGATGTTTGTAGCTTTGAAAAACATTAGGCCTTGTGGAAAAAGTGAGTTGTCCTTCCTTGCATTGGTTCCCATCAACTATTTACGGAGAGACCATGGTCTTGTGTAAAATCGTAAAGTACGAAAACATGGCCTATTTTAATGTAGTTCTTAGAACAAAACTCTGTACGAAAATGTACAAAGTTGCAATTTAAATTACAATTATATGAATCCAGTTTCATCTGTGCAAGTGAAAATCACAATTTAGCAATCAATGTGATTTTTAAGGCTACAAAAAAGTAAATGCCAGTGAGCACTAAACATTTCAAAAACTGAAATTGGTTATACGATAATCTGGTGAATCACTATTTAAGTGAAGTTTTGTATAAGCGTTGATTAATATAATGAGAAAAAAATGCATAAAATGGCGACCACTGAGGATCAAATAATAACAGAGCTTCTGGTGCAATGGAGTGCGATTTAGGATTAGCAATTTAAGTCAGTGTTTCTTTTGGGTCTACCAGATGAAGGAAGCATAGAAGCAGGTGAAACTTATGGAGGGATGGCATCATAACACGGGTTGCAAAAGCCATCTTGGATGTACTCCAAATTCACGTCATTCGGATTGTAGCCAGGATTTTGCATCAAATCACCTTCGTTCGCTTCATTCTCATTGTCTTGAAAAAGTGCAGCAGCAAAGTCAAAACCTCCAATTCCCTCTGCGCGGTGTCTTGCAATAGCTTCAATATTTAACCCATCACGTTCTCCAGCGTCGATGGGTGGTTCATCGTTTTGCCCAGATCTCCGAACTCTGATAATCAATATAATAACGACAATAATAATGAGCAGCCCAGCAGCACCACCACCAATTCCAATGTAGATGCTATTGTCCTTCGGTTTATTCTTGGGTGGCCCCTTTTTGGTGTTCTCATTAGTGGGAGGAGTGATACCAAGTTCTTTTATTCTTGTATATATAGAATGACAGAAGACCCAATAGCGAGATGACTGTGTAATGTTGACACACGTCTTGTTAGCTGCTCTTAAGAACGACTCTTGAGAGACCAGCTTGGCTTGGACTTTCAAAGCTAATGACTGCTGTATATTTTCACCACTCGACGTAGTATCCCTTTTGGTTTTAGATGCTTTAAGTGGGTAGAAAACAACATCAGTCGGTGCGTAAAAGCCCCCGTTTGATTTATCTTCGCTCAAACCAACTTCTCTATAGGATATCAAAACCATTGTTATGATAAACTTTCGAAGCAAATACTTCCATTTTGCTTGATGCTCTCTTTGAACAGGGACAGCTGACGAAGAGAAATATAGTATTATCACATGTTCAGTTTTGGCACAGATTACATCTAGGCCTCCACTCTCGATAGTTAGTGAGTCCTTGTAAGCCGGGGGTACACACAAATCATTGCCACACCTATTTGGGGAACAGTCGCTGTCCCTTCTGCTACACAGCAAGCCCCATGTCCCCTTTGCACAGGAACAGGAAAATCCGTCGATAAGATCAGTACAATCACCATTGACGCACTCTTTTCTCGCACACTCATTAATGTTTTCAGTACAGTTTTGTCCTTCGTAACCGTTGTCGCATTCACATCGATAGCTATTTACGAGGTCAAAGCACGTCCCATATTGGCAAGGTTTGCTAGCACAGTCGTCAATATTAGTCTTACATCGCTCATCAGTAAAGCCTGGTGAGCATGAGCATTTGTAGCTCTTTAGCTGGTCGATGCATGTCGCGTTATTATCACATGGCATGCACTGCAATTTCGCTTGACATGCTTTCTTCGAATCGTCACAATACAAGCAATTTGACTTGCAGTCATCAACCTGAACACATTCACCATCTTTTGGCGTATACCCATCAATACACCCACAGTTCCCTTGCGTTTTATTAATGCGCTGACAGATTTCATTGCCGCAGTTGAGCGAACCACTTGCGCATGGATCCGTGGGTTGAACATCTATCACAACTATACCTTGCGCAGATAATGGTGGAGTGCCGTTGTCATTCACTCTAATGCTCAAGCTATACCTAGCTTTGATGGTGTAGTCAAGTTCCATTTTAACCGTCAAATAGGACACTTTACCAGGTCCACTACCACCTGTTACTGTAAATGCATCTTGCCAATTCAAAACCTCGAATATTAATTGTTGCCTGACTCCTTCTGGATTATCTGCAAGAAGCTCCCCAATGTGCGTACCAATAGTAACATTTTCTGGTATCGCGTTGCTGATTGCATTCATCATCCTTACATTAGATGGAGCTTCATTTACATCTGTTATTTCTATTTGAATTGTCCCTGTATATGACATGGGCGGTTGTCCGTTATCAACCACTTTAATGCGTACAGATATATGCTTGGGAGATGGAAGAACCTCATAGTTCAACTTACTTGGATCTTTAACTTGCAGAATCTCAGAATTCTCGTTTAACTGGATAAATAAAGAGTACATTACCAAAGTTAGTTACTAGCACTTCTACATTTCAAGCAGTAGGGAATTTGCGTATGGTATATGAAATGATGAGGATTTGATGAATACAGATGGCGAGGGAATACATAAATATACAGAACAGAATACACAAATCAAAAAATGAGTCAACTAGGAATCACTTGTAAATGATTCAAATATCTAATCAATATCTGAACGAATCACGTAACAGAATAATAATATGATCAATTTATCATCAAATAGATTGATCAGCTTAATAAGAATAATAGTAACAATAGTAAACTCGTATAAGTATACACAATGTACTAAGATCATCGACAACAAAAACGTTGTATAAAGATTTCTGTTATATGATAACATCAGTATCAACTAGAAGCTTCATCTCTGTATCTGATTCTTTGAACACTCTAAGATATTATAATTTCAACCAGAGATGTATTTCAGATATTAGACGCTGCATTCAACCACACTTTATAAATTTCATAATTGTTTAACAAATTTAGCAACACAATGTCTTCTCCTCACCATAAAGATGTCATTGTTTGACTGCAAATAATAACTGTGACTTTGCCTGGCATCCTGATCAATGCAGCTCAAATATCCAACGACCGCCCCAACTGGCGAGTTTTCCTCTAATTTTGCAAGACCACTGCCATTTATCATAATACTAGTTGGTGCATCGTTAGAATCAACAATTGGTATAGAAAGTGTCTTTGTTACTGATAAAGATGGGCTGCCATTATCAAAGCATTGCAATGTCACTGAAAAAGAAGTCATTTATAGCTTAGACATAGATTTTACATGTAATTCGTCATGGAGGTTATCGCTAGTACGGAAGTATGGCAGAAATACTTTGAAATTAATCTAAGCAAATATCACTGAGCAACAAGAATTTAATATGCAAAGTGTGCTACATCTCTTTTCAGTTATATGACGTAAAATAACTACTCCAGCTCTTGTTCATGAAGTTAGCAGCGTACTTCTTCACTTAGGAGAGCAAGTTAATGCAAACAGTGTAATGCCCATAACTGTATACATGCCTAGCAAAAGAAAATCTTAGCGCTACAGTTGAAAGGGGTGCAGGAACAGGGGGACAGCGGTGGCATTATTGCCCTAGTGGAAGGGGGCAAGGGAGGATAAGAATGCCCTTTTCGTCAAATGGTTCTTTCAAAAAAGTTAGATCAGGAAATATTTTACAGTACATTCCTGCCATCAAAGTATCATAGAACTTTAGAACTTTTCAAAGGTTATCTTAGTGTTTATTTACTTCAGGTGCTTCAAGATAGTTCAGCAAATTTTCATAAAACACCGTTGTGACTCAAAGCTAACACATCCAGCATACTGTTGTTATTGGCTGTGGTCAATGAAGGGCGTGGTAAATAAAGGGCGTGGCATGGTGTCCTAGAGGAGAAAGCTGAGCCCTTGCTCTGATATGCTTCCAGCACGCCTGACAGTTTAAACAAAGTACTCATAGCTACCTACCATTCATTACTGGTGTAGCTTCGTAATCAAGCGAAGCAGTGCCCTGGATAAACAGATTCACTGCATTGCTATGTAAATCTTTGACAAGATAGAAATATCCTGGATTGTTAACCATAGTACAATATTGCACTTGCTGATTGTGATCCTCGTCAACTAAAGTCAGATTTGCAACAATCTGGTTCACAGTGTTGTTCTCCGCAACTGGATACAGCGTGTATCTAATTTCCGATGGTGCATCATTAGCATCCGTAATTGTGATAGTAAATGATTTCTGATATGACAAAGGTGGACTGCCAGAATCTGTGACGTTGATTTCGATGCTAATTTTTGGTTCTGTTTCGAAATCTAACTTCCCTGACACAATCAGCTGCTTTCCAATAATTTGCAAATTGTCTACAAAACAAAGGGAGGTTAAGAAGATGGCTATAGCAGTTATTTTCACAAATCCTCACATCGCAAAGAGTATATTCTATGAACATAAAACATTATGGTGAGACCAACTATGGTTACGTATATTTTTCCAGGAAATCTGGCATATTCTAAGCAACTGCAAAACGTTTTACATAGCATTTCAGAGCAGAAAGAAAGTTTTGATTTGCGTAGGAATACACTTTACATGCAGAACAGGCATGTTTTCCTGACGAATCATTTTTGGCTACTCGATAGCACCTTCAGTGGATTTCCTACAACTTGGTAAAAGCACGTTTAGATGGCGTAGAATAGGGGTCTTTAAACGTTTTTACCCGAGGGCCGCATCAGCTGTTAAAAAAGCAGGTGGGGGAGGAGGGGCGAGAATACATTCGAAGTCCAAATAAGAACGAAGTAAAACAGGGATGTTACCTTTAATCATTCAATTTGTAATATTTTACTCAGTTTCTATTTAATATTACCTCCACGCAAGCGGTTGACTTAGGCAAAACACAAGTAAATTTCTCCACTTTATTCGTAAGCAAAAGTCTCCGTGGGTCAGATGAAAAGGTCTCGAGTCCGGCATCCAACCCACGGGCCGTAGTTTGGAGACCCCTGCCATAGATTATGAAGTATGTCTAAAATAGCAAGAAATAGAGCATACTGCAATAGAAACTCTTAATCCTTACAAAATGCTCTCCAAAGTGTACCGATCGTCGACTTGGAGTAAGAAGACCCCGCAAGAACTGTGCAAAATGCTTTTTGAGAAATGTTGGAGAAGAAAAAAGCACCTACCAATTGTACTTATAATTGAGAACGTATAAGTTTGTCCGGAATCCTCGTCTGTTGTGCTCAAACTTCCAATTATGGTACCTCTGGGTGAATTCTCGCTGATAGTGTTTGAAGAGAGTGATATGTTTGATGGCTGGTCATTCGTGTCTTCAATCTAATCAGTAGCAAAGAGAATTTGGGCTGTTTAGCCAGGTAGCAATTGTGCAATACTGTTCTTCAATCAAGATACCAGTCATGGGATTGCAGAATTCAATGGTAATGAAAAAAGCTCATAGAATCACATTCATCGTTATCAATCACCTGTATGAAGCCCGCTTTTAGTAAAAAAGAGTACACAAAATCAATACTAATATTAAACTAACAGATGCCTCTCCTTATTTGAAAGTATGTTCTCCTTTCCATGTGACGCAAAAGCGGTTTGTTCCAGTTTGAATCACAATGATCAAATTATGCCTAGCTTTTAACTCATGCCAGAAAAAACAATGCCGCAACAACAGTTTCTGAGACTTTACAGGCTCCACAGCTTGCTGTAGCTTTTACCCTCTTGGTCTTCTTTGCAAATTCCATCCATAAGCAAAATAGATTGTGTCAAGGTGGTAGCTCCACCCAAAATTATTGAATGCTTTAAGCATCTTGCTACTGCCCTGTTATTGCCGTGTCAAGTTTGATTGGCTCAGATAATTTTAGGATTTTACCTTGTGTAATTTCTATGGCACGACATGACTCTGACACGACATTCAAAGTAGGCCTTGATTTGCTCCATTCAACGTTAACAGTTTCTTATTTCAGAGAAATCTTGGTAGCACAGAAAATTCAACAAGATGCTGTTTCAAAAATTTTTAGATCGCTATTTCTGTTTAAGTTGCAGGCTGCAATATAGCTTTAAAAGATCAAATTAAGGCATATTATAGCATTCTGTTTTATGAATGAATCTTTTAGCAGCCTCTTCATTGCTTGAATTGTACTTGGAGTATTCAAGTCTCTTAAAATCATCCCTCGCTAGAGGCAGCACTTAGCTAATCTTCTCACTCTTTAGATTAAATTTGTGCACATATATCACACACATGCATAAGAGAGATCCCTTGGCTAAGGAATTTGATACAATCATGAGCACTGAGTTTAAACACAGAACGGGGCGTAGCTCTAAGGAAAAGCTGAAGTCAAATAAGTACGCGTTTTTTTTATATAA
>OLMO02000001.1:6507990-6547914 GCA_900291935.2 Cassiopea xamachana | reverse complement strand
TGTGTACATGATTATATATGCTTGTGTATAACTATCTATACATGCATACATGTGCACGTAAAATTCCTAATATAAGCCCTAGGCTTGTAGAAGTTCGTAGGGACTTTTTGATGAGCTTAAATTAGGAGGGTCTTTTTGGTTAAACGGTGATTTGTGCATGCCAAAAATTTCACAATTCGGTATCCAATCAGAGAGCCTAATAACAAAAATTAATACGTAAAACTTCAGAAAGGAATGAAAGTAAATATAGAGAATCTAATTATGCTCTGTCCATGTTCTATCATTTTAACAACTATAGACACAGAATCCTAAATGTAAGCCCTGAGCTAATATTCGGAGGGGCTAATATTCGGAGGGAAGCTTACATTTGGAATGATATTTGGGTTATATGCATCCAAGGGGCCCTTGTTCAGGGGCTTATATCGGGGATTTTACAGTATTAAGCATTAGTTAAGCTATTTACACTCTTCTTCAAGATAAACTTGCTAATAAATACAAGAAAATTGAAAGAAGAAGTGGAAGCAAATTGCAGCTTTCTTCAACTTTCCTTGAAAGTCACAAACAGAAGCACAATTCTAGATTCTGTTGGAAATTCAGGACAACAGACTAAAATTTGCAGTGCTACACTTGTATTTAATATCCGCAAGTATTGTTTTGCTGATTTTATTGGGAATTTATGGCAGTACCTAACTAGTATTGGAAATTCGTAATTTGTATAATTTCTATGCCTTAATAACAATCATTTACTTATTTAAAATACGACTGGGAAGTCTCCTCACCTTCCAGTATCACATGGTTCTGTTTGTGTTGTTGACTTTGGACACACTGTTCCCCCACATGATGGATTGACCGACACAACCACGTCTCTGCTTCGTGTGCTATTTCCACACCCAGCACAAGTACCCCAATTGCTCCAATTCCAGCCACAATTCACGGGGCAGCAAACTCGATTACACGCTCTACTCTCTGATAAGGGGTAGCAGCTACCCCCGCAAGATTGATATCTTGTAACATGGCGACTTCTACTCTGGGTGCCATAAGAACCACACGACTGGCTACAAGAACCCCAGGAGTACCAATTACTGACCAAGCAATCCGAGGCCCAACACCGACGTCTCCTTCGTCGAGACCACCACCAACCACGGGCATCGTCAACAAAAAAGCCAATGCATATTAACGAGCATATGCGGAGCAACCAAAATGAGACCTTCATTTTGCTCCGAAGGTCTTTGCTTCATCTGCGATTGAATCCCAGTGGTTCACATTACTGAAGAAAAATCGGCTTTGCGAAAGAAAGCAAAATTTTTCGCATTGTACTAAAGAAAGGAGTGGTTATGTGTTGTTTTAAGTCCTTTTCTTCTTTCGAAAGAGATAGTAAAATCGCCTAGCGAGCTAAATAGTAAGAGATTCCTAAACGTTGTACTCGAAGAACCACGGAAGGAAGGAAGGGATGCGTTGCGATTCTAGCTACATTGCGGATAGGTTCCATAATCATATGATAATGATTTTGAATCTTCACTAGGGCAGAATACTATACCTTGTTTCATTCTACTTTCTGTATGTAAGCATATGCATATGTATGTACGTATATACCTTACTACACATTAAATTAAAGTGATACATCAAATAGCACGAACAGAATTAACGCGGACCAAATTAAGGCAAATTGGCTAAAACACAGCGTTCGATGAACATTAGCCAACTTGGATGGAATTGTGTCATACTATGTTTACATCGTGGATTTCTCTGTTTATCAGAAAGAAAAACAAACAGATTTACAACGAACCACATTATATATATGATTTTGGTTCTCCAGAAATCCTATAGCTGTATAACGTAGACAATTTTCATATCCTCTATGCTTCTTTGTCACGTCAACATTAAAGCCAAGAATTCGGAATTTTCTTTTGATGAAGTGTTCAAATTAGCTCTTTGATAATTAATGCGGTACATAAATTTGATTCTATCTGCTTTTCTAAATAATTTGAAATTGATTTGCACATAGTCTATGATTTGAAAATGGATCTCCGGGTTTAGCTTCTTTTATTTCTAAGAACTCAAAATCTAAGAAATAACTGCTTCCGAATAGAAAAACAGGCGGCCAAAAATATGCTATGCTTTTGTCAATGAATCTCAATGGCTTTTGTCTATTGGTTGGGCTTAAAATGAGTTCGGGAATCTCACTGTAGATGGCTGCTGCGCTTTGAGTCAAGTCTATTCACACAGTCTGATTCCCATGGGCAATCCTGTGTGGACGCAGCAGTGTGGGAAATGTGGGCTCTCCCGTCTCGCTAGTTCTTTTTATTTTGCTGAACTACAGAAAAGACTGAAGAAAATCACAAGGGTTCTCAACTCAATCACATCTGATCCCATCTAACCATCTCCGATTAATTCTAGCATATACATACCACTTATTTAATTACTAAACTACCGCGGTATCATGCAACGCCTACTGGGAACCCCCTCGGTGGCGCAAAGTCCTCAGGGGTCACCAGAAGTTATGGCGCTGCTAAACTGCGCTGCAAGGCGTACCGCAATTAACAAAACATAAGCAATAAATCAAATTGATAACAGAAATCATACATAATAATAATGATAATTATATGCGCACTGCACGGTTTCCCAATACTCCCCCCTCCTTGACTCGTTAATCCAGAATAAGCGGCGTACGCCAGCGCGCGACCTTAGCTGCCGCTCTGCTTGGCCGCCCTTTCCCCTCATTCTCATTGTCCTCTCTCAGTCCTTCCTCTTGTTCGTTCCGTTCAATTTCTCCCTTTCTTTCTTCGCCATTCTCTATTTCCTGGCACACTTCTTCTGTAATTTCTAATGGCACAAGTTTCTGCAATGGCCTATTAATAAATTCTGGTTTACCTCTTCCCATCTTACGAATTTTTGCTCCTCTGATTTGTCCATCCTTGCCCACGATGGTTTCTTCAATTATTCCCGTCTTCCACATTCCGCGTTTAGTATTCTCATCATGAATCAACACAACATCTCCAGGTTTCACTTCAATCGCTTTCCTGTTCTTTATTCTGTGTGTTTCTCTTAGGTCTGCAATGTATTCTCGTCTCCACCTACTCCAAAAATGATTAACAGTTCTCGTTAAATACAAAAAACGCTTAGATAAATTTGAATGTGGGTCCTTGTCATCAAAACTAGAGTAATTTGCAAACCCTGTGGAAAGAGGTGTTAGTCTTCGTCCAACTAATAAATGTGATGGGGTTAGGACTTCCTCCCCTAATTCTGAATAATGGTATGTGAGAGGACCTGAGTTCAATGTGGCTTCTACTTCTGTCACTACAGTACTAAGTTCATCAAAAGACAATTTGGCATTACCAAGAACTTTTCGTAAACATCTTTTCACACAGCCAATTAACCTTTCAAAATGCCCACCTTGCCAGGGACTTAATTCTAAGTTAAATTTCCAGTCAATTCTTTTCGTTTCTAAGAAATCAAGAACAATGGGGTCCTTGGCAAGTTTCTTCAATAAGGCTGCTGTGGATTTAAAAGTCTTAGCATTATCTGAAATTATCAAGCATGGTGTCCCTCTTCTAGCACAAAAACGCCTTAAACAATTTATGAATGTTGGTGCTGACAAATCATGTACTATTTCTAAGTGTAAAGCTCTAGTTACACAGCAAGAAAACAAACAAATGTAACTTTTTGCCACCTTACCCTTGGTGTCCTTAATATAAAGTGGCCCAGCAAAATCCACCCCCACATTGCTGAAGGGTGGTACCTCACTCACTCTATGTTCAGGTAAGGGTGCTGTTGGTGGTTCACAAAATGGCTTCCCTTCAAGTCTTCTACAAACAAAGCATTTCCTCAAAATTTTCTTCACATACTGCCTGCCTTGAGATACCCAAAACCTTGACCTTAACTCAGCTAATGTACCTTTTACCCCACAATGATGAGCCCTAACATGACAATCTGTTATAATAAGCTCTGTCAGTTTATGCTCCTTAGGCAGATATATGGGGTACTTTGACTCAATTGGCATATATAAATTATCAAATCTCCCCTTGCACACCAATATTCCCTCCATTTCTACAACATTTAGCTGACTAGCAATTTTCCCAAAATTTCTATCATTCCTAAGAGTTTTCTGTGTTTGCCTAATCCAGTGTTTCTCTGCTTGTCTGATTTCTGACACACTCAGTCTCCCATGGCTTAATTCACTCCCACTTTTTTTATCTTTCACATTTCGGATAAATCTCAAAACATCAGCTGTTACCCTTAACAACTTCCCTAACTTGCTATACTTGTTTACATTAATAATTTGGTTAATATCTTGCGGTTCTTCCACTACTGCTGCTAAAACATGTGCTTTCTTTCTTTCTTGTCCAACTTCCTCTGATTCTTCCATGATTAAATTCTTTGGCCATTCACTTTTTCTCTTGGTGAGCCAACTTGGCCCATTCCACCATATCTGACTATCATGTAATTGACTTGCTGATACCCCCCTGGAACCTAAGTCTGCAGGGTTATCAATTCCATTTACATGGCCCCAATTATCTTTGTTTGAAAGTTTCAAGATTTCAGACACTCTATGCTGCACCCATTGTTTCCATTCTCCTCTATTGAATATCCAATATAAGGCAGTTTTACTATCGAGCCAATAGCGAATACAATCTACCTTAAGCTGAGACTTAAGTGCATTACATACAGCATCCATCAACACTGCCAAAATTCTGGCACTCATTAATTCCAATCTAGGTATACTTAGTTCCTTCAGGGGTGCAACCCTAGTCTTTGAGCATAAAAGTTTAGTATAGGTACCTTTTGTGGTCTCACATACTAGATAAATGACTGCACAATATGCTTGCATACTAGCATCACCAAAGCCATGTAACTGCACACTGATTTTATCATCTTCACACTCATTATACAAACATATTGGTACAACAATGTTCTTAATCTTTCTTAGATCATCAAGCCATGCCTGCCACTTCATAGATTTATCTTCTGGTATAGGGTCATCCCATCCCAATTTATCCTTGCATAATTCCTGAAACAGCACTTTGGCAGTGACCCCTATTGGACTTACTAGACCTAGAGGATCAAAGATGCTGGTCAGGGTGCTTAAGATCCCTCTTTTAGTAGGTCTTTCTTTGTTACTTTCACTCAACATGTTGCTAAGATCAAATTCTAGCTCATCTTTCTGGCTGTTCCATGCTATCCCTAAAACCTTTGTCTTACCCCCTAAATCTCTGACTACTCCCAAAGTTTCCTTAGCATATGATAGATCTTCTGCACTAGATGTACTTTGCTTCTCCTCCCACTCATCACTTTTTACCCTCTGCAGCAACTCCTCACTATTTGACTTCCACTTTCTCAATTTGAAACCCCCCTCTAGCATTCTCACCTTTGCTTTTTGATAGAGAGACAAGGCTTCTTCAGTGTTCTTACCCCCCGAGACAAGGTCATCCACGTAGAAACTATGCAACAATTTTGATACAAAATGAGGGTCCTTTTCCTAGTAAGTCTTGATATGATGCTGTAGTACTGCATTTAATAGGAAAGGTGAGGAACTTACCCCAAATACAACAGTCCGGTAACGGTAAACAATGATTTCTGGCTCCTTTGCAGTAATACCCTTCACCCAAAGAAATCGAAGGCAGTCCCTGTCCTTAGGATTCATTTCTACATTTAAGAAGGCCTTTTCTATGTTCCCTACCAGTGCTACTCTATTTTCCCTAAACCTTAACAAGATGTCAAACAAGAAGGGTGTCAAAGATGGCCCTATATGTAAGCAATTATTCAGAGAAATGCCTGTCTTACCATCCTTACAAGACGCATCAAATACCAGCCTTACTTTTATTGTTTCTGCATCAGTGCGCACCACTGTCTGACTAGGCATGTAATACACATTTTGTGCTTCATCCAGCCCTGAAACCTCCTCAATAATCCCCTTTTCTAGTTGCTCATCAATTATCTTGTTACATTCAGCAAATACATGGGGGTCGTTCTTAAATTTCCTCTTGCGCTTGCAATCTCAAAAGGCAGTTTGCATAATTAGATGGCAATTTATCATGGCCTACTTTCCACGGCAATCCTACAGAATACCTACTTCCTGTGAATCTGATATCATCAATGACTGCCTCATGAACCTCATTTTCCTGCCTAATACCTAAGGTATCTAAATCCCATAGTCTGTTAACATTCTCTTCTACACTCAAAATTCTAGGATGTTGACCAACATGCGGCAGAAAATTCACAGTAGAGTCTTCAGGTGAAATAAAGATCTTACCTTCAACCTTGAGTGGTCCAGATAACACCCATCCCAGCTTAGTCTTCACAGCCACTGATTCACCAGGCCCCCCTCGTCTTGTCTCCCCCTGATGAAACTCCCATAGCCAATCTGATCCAATCAAAACATCAACACAAAGTGCATCGACTGATCTACAAACATCTGAAAACCATATGTTATGAAGGTGAGGGTACTTCTTCTTAGCAATTTCTGCATGACAATTGGAAATATTAGCAATATCCTCAACTACAAAGCATTCTATCTTAACACAATTATTGCCTGATAATGAACACAATGAAACTTCAAAATATCTCTCATTCTGTAATCTGCATTCACACTCCCAAATGGCTTTATTCCCAACTGCTCACTCCTTACTGGCCTCAATCCTAACTTACTTACTACCTTGGCAGAAATAAAAGATCTGTGACTACCTGTGTCGAAAAGCACTCGTACCTTGCTCTCTTTTTTGGCATTCACCTTTGCCAAGGCAGTCTGCAAGGCAACTCTATCCCCAGATACAGTGCTTCCCACCCATGATGGTGCATTGGCATTTAGCAAAGAAGTGCTAGGGCTAGGAATAGCGTCCGGCTGGTGAGACTGCTGCGGTTGCGATTCCTTAGCATCTGGAATATGCGCCACGCAAATAGATATATGATGTCTCCCATTACAATGATATTAAGCAGCTGCTACCTTATATTAAGTTGCTACTACCTTTTGTATTCAAAGTCAAACAGAGAGACAATGAAATGGAAAGTAAAACGACCTCCTCAGCAATTCTTCTCAACCAAGGAATCAGCGCCTTTGGTAGAGATTAAGGATATGACAACGGAAGATGGCCCAAAGCATTCACGACCATCAAGATGCCAAAAAATGATCAGAGCGCTGCGAAAAGGTTTCCAGTTTTTGTTCTTAGTTCCTAAAGGAAAACTGTATTTACATCAGGTAATCTGTTATCTAATTTCTATACAGCAATCATGTAGCTTCAACTTATCCTTGTATGGGCCACAGATGAGTATCTGCTGTTCATACTGATCTAAATTTGATTAAATCATATGCTACTACTCCATATCATGGGTGCAATTATGGGAAAGTCCTGGGGGTCTAGCTTTCAGCACCTTTCAGCAGATACTCATCAAACTGAATTTCCTCATTGTGTTCCTTTTATAGTAAAAAGAGTATTGCTCTAAGATGCAAAAGACGTGTGGTCCAAGTAATCTTTCTGGGGCTTTCCCTGACCATCTTTTTTCTCTTCCATCGGTAAAAATGGCAATAAGACACATTGGGCTTCAAAATGATGAGAACACTGAACCTTCAGCAGTATTTTATTTATGTATGAATTTGACAAATAGGATCCCAAGGCCATGTTGTTTGTATGTTTTAGGGTCTCCATATTTTTGTGTATTGGACCCCTGCCCTTGAAAATTCCTGGTTGCGCGTCTGACTTATCGTATAGTAAGTAAAAGATATCGATATTTAAAGTGTGCAACTCATTCATTCATTTGGTGCTATCTGCTTGCAGCAGGTCAGCAATCATGACTCTCCATAAAGTCCGGTCTTGTGCATCTCTCACGCATTCTGTGTATGATCTTTTGTTGGTCCACCCCTTGATTTCGTTCATACACATTCTACTTGGTCTTCCTCGCTGCCTTTTGCCTTCCACTTTTCCTTCAAGTAACAATTTTTGCAAGGAGCTTTTACGAATTATGTGACCAAAATACTGCAGTTTTCTCTTCATAATCATATTTAATATACTTCTTTTGCACTTAGCCATGTTTAATACCTCGTCATTCGTTTTATGGTTTGCCCAAGCTATTTTTGAAATTCGTCTAAACGTCTATATTTCAAATGCATCAATTCTTTTCTCTAATGTTTTTGATAAGGTCCATGTTTCACATCCGTAAAGCAAGGTCGACCAAATGTAACATTTTAATAATCTTATTCTTGTATTTAAACTAACTTCTCTGGATGTAAGCACTTTGTATAACGATGTAATTGAAGATCTTGCAATTGCTATTATCCGTTTGATTTCTGTATCACCTTTCCCTGTTTCTGTTTCTATATGACCTTAATATACCATCTTTTCAACTTGCTCGATGGGCTTTCCTTCAATTGAGATATTGATTTTTGGTGGCTGTTTTGATCTGCTAATTAACATAGTTTTTGTTTTTATAAAATTCATTTCCATCCTATACGGTTTTCCTTTATCATTAACTGTAGTTACAAGGTCTTGGAGATCTTTTCATTACATGCTAGTAGAGCAGTGTCATCGGCGTATCTCAGATTGTTTATGTTCGCCCCATCTACACTACAGTAACTCCCTTCATTACTCCTACTTCTCTAAATATTTGTTCTGTGTAAAGGTTGAAAAGGCTAGACGATAGTACACATCCTTGCCTTACTCCCTGTTTTATTTTGAATTCTGATTTTACTCCACCATTTATTTTTACAATGCCTGTTTGTTCCCAGTACATCTTTGCAATTATCCTTAAGTCTTTGCCGTCAACTCCTATTCCTGATAAGCACTCCATCATTTTTGAATGGTTCCCCCGGCCAAAAGCTTTCTTGTAGTCGATAAAACAGATATATACATCTTGGTTTGCTTCTAATGTCCTTTCACATATTGTTCTCAAGTTGAAGATGCCTTCTCTGATTCCCATTTCAGGTCTAAATCCGCTCTTTAACCTCCTGACGTCTTTATCTATTTTATCTGGGATTCTTTGTTGGATAATTTTTAGAAGTAATTTAGAAATATGAGTCATGAGTTTTATTTTCCGAAATTCTGTATACTTTGGAGCTTTTGGCTTTTTGGGAAGGGGTATAAATATAGATTGTTTCATATGTGTTGGAATGTATCCACTATTGTATATTGTATTACATCACTCTATAACTACATCCAGGTTATATTCATCAAAAGCTTTGAGTGCTTCTATAGGGACTTCATCAGATCCAGTTGCTTTACCATTCTTCATCATCTTGATTACATGTTCCACTTCTTCTTTTAAGATCTTTTCTCCAGTTGAGGCATCAGAGTAGGGAGCTAAATCTCTTTCATCTTCATACAATTCCTCTATATATTCTTTCCACCTCTCTACTATTTGCTTGCTATCAAAAAGAATCTTTCCACTTTTATCTTCAATGCCGCTACATTCATTCTATTTGTCCTACTGCTAACTAATTTTATTTTTTATGCGTTTCTCGTAATCTAAACTGTTTTCCAAATTCATCAACTTCGTTACACTGTGAATTTATGTAGTTCTCTTTTGCTTTTCTACAATCGTCTTTTATTTCTTTATTAATTTCATTATATCTCTCTTTGTCATTGTTCTTATACTGTCTTCTTTGCCCCGTTTTCTGTAAGATTTCATTGGTCATCCATTTCTTTCGCTTGGTGTTCTCTTTGTTAGGTAGTGTAATTTTCATTGCATTCTTTATCATGTTTTTAATTTTTGCCCATTCCATATCTACATATTCATTCTCGTCTGTAGGAGATTGCTCACATTCCTCTTGTTCTAGGATGTCATATTGGTTTCGTATCTCTATGTTATATCTACTTTTTATAATTGCTTTTTCTATGGAGATCTAAATTGAGATGCTCTCTCCCCTGTGTTTTCTGCATCTGTTTCAACTTCACTTTTAGCTTGATTGCTACAGGGTTGTCGTCAGAGTTAATGTCTGCTCCTGGATAAGCTTTTGCTTGTTTTACATTGTTTCTGAACCGCTTCTTTATCATGATATAATCTATCTGATTTCGTACTTTATCACCAGGGCTTTTCCATTTGTAAACTTTTCGTGGGTGATGCTGAGACCATGTGTTTGAGATGGTTAGGTTATTGATTTCACAAAATTCTATTAATCTGTCTCCTCTTTCATTTCTATTCCCTATTCCGAATTTTCCAACTACATCTTCCATTGCTTCCATTCCGACTTTTGCGTTAAAATCTCCCATTACAAGCAAAACTTCATTGCTGTTGGTATATTTAATGATGTGCTGTATTTCATCATAGAATTGTTCAATGTTTTCATCACTATAATATTGAGTAGGTGCATAAATTTGTATTAAGCTGATGCCAATGCTGATGCACATAGAATATAGATGTTGCCATATTTGGCATGACATGGCACCCAGCAGTACGGCATAACACAGTACAGCTGGGAGAGCGGAAACCAGTGCTGCTCTTCTAAAGTTTCTGATTGTGATAGTGCCAATCTGATGCGGGCGTTGCAGGAGGCCCTCTCATGAATGCTTCCATATGGCGAGGGCTTCCTCTTACATGTTTGTCGTTGGCTGGTGCATTGTGGGTGGTCTTACGGTTTATGTTGCTGTATGGAAACTGGGATTCATTTGAACACTATATATCAGCAGCGCCAAGCTCTCTCCCCTTATTCTTTCTGTTTGTGTTAAGTTGATAATGCTGAATTGAAAGCACCATCTACAATTGAGACTAAACGACTTGCGTCCTTCCAGCTGTAGGCAGCGCAGATAAAATAAAGCATATAGGTTTTTATGCCTAAAATTGTAAAAAGAGCTTCCTTGGCCTTAAGCGGTGCTCGAATAAAGTAATTTAGGTAATCGAAGTCCTCTACGTAAAAATTTGTAGCGTAATAAACCTCAATGATGTGTTCAATAAAGAACTGTTTACTTGATAAGTATAGGGCTATATCTAGGAGACTTTAAGAATAAAGCAATTAGAATACTATTATGTATACAGAAGTGAAAGACAAAAAGTGCAGTTGAAACTTGTAATGGTACAACTAGTGTCAATTGACTAAAAAGATGCAACGAGATCCTTGTTTATTACATAAAATTTGTGTGCTATCTTTCTAGAACAGAGAAATTGTCAAAATCTATGTCGGATTTGGAAGAATGGCTAAAAGTTCAATTTATTAAGGTGGCAACAAATGCAGAACAGCAGATTCTTGAAAGAGAAGGAAGGTTTACCATTGAACAATGAAAGCATTGGATCCAGTTTATGGCATCTTACTAGTTACATTTACTCGTTTATTAGAAGTAGTACAGGGTTTTAATTGGAGCTTTTTTAATAAAAGACAATTTTTTTGTGGAATAGTTGCATGCTAACAATGATTTGTGTAATTATATTGCAGCTAAGTAAGCTAGGTGTCGGATTCAAGTAGATGATATAGCCGCATAGATTTTATTTCAAGGTAAGATTCGTACACACTTCATACACAGTTTTCTGTACAATACTCTTCTGTCAAATGCGATATAGTCCTAAAAGAGCAATATCCTATGAAGTATATGAAGCAGGACGCTTTGTTTCGAACATCATAAGAATTCATTCTTGTGACCCTTAATGACTAGGATCTTTCCAGCCACTACTATGATTTGTTTATTTCGCTTTTGCACTTCATTTGTCGTCAACAATAACTAGCAAAATCATATAGGATTACATGTAAAGAGGCTGTCATTCGCTGCTCGGATTCACTTAAGCAATGCTACCTGTTATACATAATATTACATTCATTGCCTAATAAGGTTGTACTACGATGTTCATTGGCTGCTACGGTTATAGTAAGCATTTATTGGTTGCAAAGGATGTGCTTTCACAACATAAACGAGAAAAAGCGAGAGAAAATCTATTTTTCCAGCACTGAATTTTTTCTAATTGCCTTTTCTCTACGTATGTATACTTCTCTGAAAACTTATTTCTCTATCAAAGGTACTCACCTCATTGATCTCTAGGTAGAAAATATCACTCGATATCTTTCCATATTCAGATCCCTACCGCATTCCCAACGACGAACCTTCTTAGCTGGCCAAGACAATGAAGGAAACAATCATGCACCTCTTTTCACAGACGTCAAAACATCACTTATCAACAATCTTGGCAAAATATTCTCTTCATCCTAGTTTCCTGTTCCACTAGGAAGGACCAGGTTCTTAGGGCCTATGTATATGAAGCGAGGTAGCCGGCTAGCCAAGTGAGATCTGTCTTCACAATGGAATCCTTTCATAATCCTACATACTTTTGTATCACCCCGGTAACGTGAGATCTGTTCAACGCTACATGAGATCCATCTCAGGTGGAGTAAAATTTCTCTATATAAAATCAAGTAAGTGGGCTAGCCAGGTTAACCGGGCTAGCCAGGTTAACCGGGCTAAAATTTCTCCACTGTGCAGCCGCATAATGAAAACTCGTATAACTAGCTTTGCGACACTTAATTATCACTTGAAGTGCAAGAGGCTGGCTCGGTAAAGTGAGATACAACATCTCCTTATAATGGAGGAATAAAACCATCCTACTTGGGTGAGGTAGTCCGGCTAGCTGGGCTATTTCACTACATATAAACAGGCCGTTACAACTTGCCAGTTTAAGCAATGTGTAATAGTAATTGTGGATATGAAGAAACAAACAGGACAAGCTATGTACTCATTATAGTCACTCGATAACATAAATAAATACACGCTTTTTAAACATGTCTATAAAACAGAAGAAGCTAAAATTAGGTAAAAATTAAGAAATGTTTAAGAATTACAGGCAATTGAAAGATCTATTTTTGCAAGAAAATTTTTGTTCAAACTAGAAACACGATAGAAAGACCAAGCACCAAATCTTCACAAAACTCCAAAATTCTATTCCTTGCTACCTAATCTTGATTGTTGTTGTTATTAGAAGTTTCGAGAATTTAAGAAGCTGCTAAGAAATATCTGAAGCAAGATTTACAAAATATAGAATATATCCAGACTGAAGGCAGAAAAAATGTTTCTTAAATAGAAAGAGCGTGTACACCGTGTTTACTATTCCTATAGTTTAGCATGTAGCTCATTAGTACTAACATTATTTGAAATGCTTCTAATGCTGAAACATGCATAGTAAATATTAGCAGGGTTGTACCTATTCATAGTGCAGTATAATCTCGAGAACTGGGACCCCGGAAAACTGTGACTCCATCTAAGGGGGACAACTTTCTATCGGGACAGCTTTGCTCCACTCAACTGGGACTGAGGCCAAAATTTTACATGAATGTTCTTTTAAATAAAATGTTGATTCGCTGAAGTACGATTCCCTATACGAAACTAAATGATTTTATAAAAAGTAGTATGTAAAGTACAAGGAAAATAGTTCCGCCGGAGAACAGATGTTTACACGAAAATTTTAAAGTGGCATGTACTTAAAAAGTTGTGTAATGACATGTGACCGCTTATATGGTCCTCCGCCTTAAGGTCATTTCACACTGCACACGTCACGATGCGACGGGGTACATCGCGATGCGGCGCGTCACGCCATATGCTTTTCTTTCAGTTCACACTGGTAAAGCGTTGCCTGAAATTTTTAGTTACAATGGCGTCACGACAACAAGACATGTGTCTCACTCTGGCTTTACAAACTCAGGTAATAGTCTTAATTGCATTGCAAAAGCAAAGAAAAAGCGACGATTTTAGGCTCTAGAAGTTTGGAAACAACGAAAACAGCGAAGTCACCATTACAATTTAATCTAAGAAATGAATTGCAAGTTTACACGATGCGTTTCAATTATCTCCGAATACTGCTTTCCACGTTTGATGAATTGGTAAGTTTGGTTGGGCCATTGGTTGTTAGAAGAGGGAGCATTTCATTTTTTGTCTTTCCTACTAGTGTCATAAAAGCAAGGCAGTATTCTTACTAATTCGATAAGTTTTTCCTTGTTGACGAATTTAGCTGTCATAATATCTGTCCTACTTCGGAAACCTTGTCTATTGTCCTGAAGCAGAGCGTCCTGTCAAAGCAAGATTTTTTCATCTCTGACGCATCATGACGCATCCATGAAAAACGCGTATAGTCAATTGACAGTGGCGTCGCATTTCCTTTGTATCTAGGGTTGGGAGGTGCAGGAAATGGTTTACCAACAGAAACTGATAGAACTGTACATTTATCATCTATTTACCAAAAGCTTCTTATTTTTATCGGATGCGTTATTTTAATCCTCTTTCTTAGGTCGTGGCAAACATGCAGTAATGTACCGACGAAATTCATTTGATGATTACGGATGAGGTCATGGAAGATTGAGTGTTGTAACATCTTAGGATCTCATCTGATTACTAATCATCGGAAATATTCATCCATATATTCAAGACTATCCTAATTGGCGATACAGCCTAACTGACTTAACATCATGATGTGCTCAGCATGTATGCTGTTATTACATACGGGACATTGCAGGTATATAATTTCCTCCACTCCCCGGAAGCCACGTCCTTGATAGTTTAAACTAGTCTTGTTTTCGCACAATTCATAGTTACTTATTTAAATAGAGATAATTCTATTTTTGCAAAGTATTTAGGGTTGTCGATTTGTTTTTTGGCACTTTGTTGGGACTGCATTGAGTTCTGGAAATTGAAATAGAACTTTCTACTTTTTCTCAGCCCTTTTGCTCGATAGTTATGAACACAGCTGCTCCAAAGAATGCTTTGACGACCGGAAGTTTTGTGATTTTCACTACTTATGATGCTGAATTACGGCAAAATTTTTCATTCCAAAAGCTCTTCAAATTTACAAAATTGTACAATTGTAAAAAATTGTACAAAATTTACAAAACGCCTTCTTCTTCTTCAAGTTCCTTGCCAATTGGCGTTGGAGATCATGGACTTCCACAATTCTCTGTCTTCCATGTGTTAAGGAATGTCAATTGTTTTCGATTGTCCCAGCCATCGAGCAAAGCCGTCTAAGGTTTTTTCTCTCTGTCTACCTCTAGCTCTTTTCCCTGCTATCTTTGATGTTGTTACGATACACTCAAGATTTTTCCTTCTCATTAAATATCGAATTAACCTTGCATGTTGTGTCCTGATCTTATTCATAAAAGTATTTCTCTTAACTTCCATCAACATAGACTCAATAAAACGTTTGGCTGTCTATGGAATCTTTTGAATTCTTAAAAAGAACCACATTTCCGTTACTTGAATTCTTTATTCAACAGCTTTGTTCAGTACCCATGTTTCCCACCCATAAGTTAAAATAGATTGTACATAACACTGTAGAACACGCGCTCTAATTTGGAACAAAATGTTTATTTATCAGGATATTCGTTAACCTATTGAATGCTTGCTTTGATAGTGCAATTCTTGATTTTATTTCTTGCTCACATCTGCCATCCCCTGTTATTATTTTTCAAAGGCATTTGAATTTATCTATACGTTTAAGCTTCGATTGACCAATGTTAATTTCACATGCAGGAGTCAAACAGCCTTTGTTAATGACCGTAGTTTCAGTTTTCTTCACGTTGAGTGTCAACCCTAGGTCAATTTCGCTTTCTGTTACTACGATGTTGAGTAGCTTTTGAAGATGTTCTTGACTACTAGAAAACAGGACTATATCATATGCATACTGCATATTATTAGTCATGGGCCCCCAATTTTGACTCCTGGAAAATAGTGAAGGTTTCGCATAATAAACTCTCTAAAGATAGCAAATACATCAGAAGAGAGTACACTCCTTTGTCTGTCACCTCTCTGCATTGGTTTAAACTCACTCAACTCATTCTCCCAACGAACAGCAGCAATTTATTGCCAGTATGAGTTTCTTATTACTCTTTGTTCTTTCCCATCAACACTTAATCATTCTATTAGTCTGATAAGTTGCTGATGCTTCAAACAATGGAATGTTTTTGTGTAATCAATGAAACAAAGGTATAGTTTATTTTGCATTTCCAGAGCTCTTTCTGATATGGTTCTAAACATGTATATTGTGTTTGAAGTACCTTTCTCTTCTACAAAACCACGTTGTTCAGGTGCAGTTTCTAGGCTTTATCTTGTTTCGAATTCTCATCATGATAACTGGCATAAGAAGTTTGGTAGCATGGCTCATAAGGCTGATAGTTCTATGATCTTGACATTCTATTGTTCCTGATCTCTTTGGCAAAGCTATGAACACAGACTCAAGTAGATCATTTGGTATACACCCGGTGTCGTTCATTCAATACTCTTGTCAGCTTTTCAATTCAATTCCTAATGCTGACAACTCTGCTGCATGGACGTTATCCAGATCTGCTGCCTTTCCATGTTTAGATCTTGATAGTGCATGCTCAATCTCAATTTGCATGATTGGTGGACCGCCTAGTTTAGCATCTATAGCAAACCCTTCTTGTCTCGAATTATCATCATACTGTTCTTCTATATAATCAGGCTATTGCGTTAGTTGTTCTTCCTTATCCTTTAATGATTTTCCATCTTTCAAATTGATGCAGCCATTGTTGATCATTTTCTTCTTACCTGAAAGTTCATTTATTTTCCTATGCATACTCTTCGTACTTCCTCGGAGAAGTAAACTCTCAATATCTTGGTATTGTTCCCCAAGCATTTCTCTTTTGTTTTGTTACATTCACTGTTTATTTTCTTGCATAAGTGTCATATTCCTCTTCATTTGATTTGACCTCTCTTCGTTCATTCATTATCGTAAGGATTTCTTTTTCATCGTGGCAGTTTTCATATCAATCAGTTCCCTTATAGTTTTCCATCCTAATTCTTCCAGAAGTGGCTTAGATGGTGCATCGTAAAGGCCATTTCTAGCTTCCTAGCTCTGTGGTTTTCTAGTTTCTGTAGTTTACTCAAACCTGTTGCACTGCAGAATCTCCACTCCGAACAGCAGTACCTGAAATATGACTCAATATTGCTTCTATACATTGACTGATCTGTAGTTAAAGGAAGATATCATTCTATGGCGTAGCATTCCTATTCCTCTTGATATCTTCTTGATCAGAGCAGAAATATGCTCCTCCCAATGTAGAAATTGCCCTACTTCATTCCCCAAGTTCCTGATCAATAATGATTTGCAGAGTTTGTGGGTCAAAACTTTCAATGTCCTATAACTTTTTCCTACCACCTTTAAGAGTAGTTTGTATATTGGTGACATTGAGGGATAGCTTATTTGACTCCATCCAAGTATCTAAAAAGAGAAAGTCAGAATTTACTTTCTTGTTAATGTCTGGGATCCAGTCCGACGAAAATGAGATGCTGGTGTCGGCTGCATACATGTTTACCTCACAGTGATTTAAGAGCTTTGGTCAAAAAGCCCGGATGATAAAAAGGTGTTATTAAAGGTGTAAGTTAGCAAGAGCTACTCTCTGTAACAGATTTCATAGGTAAAACGAGCAATGCCTTAGGGTTTCTTCTTTTCCTGAAGCAGACGGTGAAGCTTCATGTTTGCGCATAATATTACAAACCTGGGAACGTGTCGAATGTTCGCTTTATGCATCTTCCTGGAAAACAGTCTGCTGCTCTCTCAAAAGTACAGCAGCTTCAACGAAAAATATTATGGAAGCCAAATGGGAACATGTTTCCCCAAGAACGGGCGTAACCATAGGAGGCTACGGAACTGCCCCCAAAACTTGGTTTGTCGGCAAATTTGCAGGAGATCTTTAGCTTGGCGGCAAATGTAAAGTAAACCATTAGTACTGGTCGATGCTGGAATACGAGGAAAAGTTCACTTTGTCGGAAGATTGGTTTGAGAGAAGTCTTCTTTGTCGGCAAATTGGGGTTGCTACCCCCAAAAAATTTCCCTCATTTACACCCCTGTCCCCAAGTCCAGTCATACAATTACACGTTTTTTTATATAGGAAGGCAATTATTTTGCCTGAGCCTCAATATTTCTTAACTTTTCACAAAATTGAGCCTGAAATTTTCTTAAATTTTTCTTAGCTTTTACTAAAATAAACTGGCCAAAATAGGTTAAAATTTTGATATTAATATTTTATACCTGAATTTGAATTCCATCTTTACAATTTTGAATGCAAGAATGACGAAGACGAAATATTGATATTTAGCCAATAACAACACTAAATTTTGGTATTTGAGCCTCGTGATTGTCTTACGATTTTCAACATTTGAGCCTCATTTTCTTATAAACTTGTTTCCTACAAAAAGAACATGTACAGTGAGTTGCAATGTTTCTACAGCATGAAAAAGTGGCAAAATTTTTTGGCATACTGAAAGGTTTTTCCTGTCGGACACTCGTCAGAGTATGCAACTCCTAATAGTAACCGAAATTTGAACCGAAATATATAGCCAGATGCAGATACACATGATAGGATGCGTGTAATTGGCCGAATTAGCCCTATTACCATTGATTACTTGAAGATTCCCAGTGAAAAAATGATCTCTTTCTGTTTACACAAGACTTGGGTTTAAGTTTTGATGTAAACCGATTCCAAAGAAATTAAGTGAAAGGACGATCTTGCTTGGCCAATGATCCGAAAATTGTCGTCTGTATATGTTTTGGCGCATTCTGGATTTGCAATTAGGTGTTGTCCTATGGCCAACTCACAGTTAATTTTAGAATCGTTTTTTTCACACATGGCTTTTCTCGTTCTGTATTGCTTTTTCCTGATGTTTGTGGGAACATGTTGTTTCATTCTTTGTACTAGCCGCTGCGTACTGCGTACTACGTATCGAGCTTCACATCAGCACGAAGATTCATAAACTTAGCAGTAATTACACTTGCATCTTCTGCAAAAATAAACGTACGATTCCAAACCTCGATAATTTTTAAATCTTTCATGTTACAGAAAAGACTCTGGCCTAAGATAAAGTAGTTCACCATATCGATGTATATCACACTTGGAAAATTGACAGGATCAGTGATCTACATTGTGACAGTGGGCGAGTATGGATAGTGCCCTTCAATGATGGTTGTCTTGTCGATATACCGCCTTCATGCATCAGGGTATAAACTTTCGGTGTATTTTTCCTTTGGAGACTATTGTATCGGATACTACCAGCGGTCTACCAGAAGAGCTAAAAGGTTGAAAGGCAACTACATTTGCCATTTCAGTAACCATTAACATTGCAGTATCTCAGTTTTTCTGAAAATTGGAGGGTATTCAGAAATTACTTTGAATATCTGATGCTATGTCACTGCAGCAACACAATAATTTGCTATTGTAGATAGCGTTGCAGTGACACCATTTTGTCGATTTGAATAGCTATGAAGGCGTTGCCTGTCCTGGACAAGACATTAAGCTGCATCCGGTGGCAAGGCTCTGATGTGGGAAACCAGAGTTATGGGGAAGGTGGAGTTGCCTCAGCTATGGGTAAATTATGAAATCATGGAAGCAGTTGATAGATATAGGAGAAGGTTATTCAAAACAGACTCCTATCTAGTCTTGTCCTAATTGCGCCGGGCAGAAGATATCCATGAGGATACAATGGCCAGGGCAGTTAGCCCTAAATGGGAACTGCTATCACAGAAAGGAATTGGAAACTACTGTGAGACACCATTTTGCAAAGACTAATCATTACTAAATACTTTTCGAGTTTGTTTGAAAAATTATCTCAAAATACCATTGGGGAGGTCCGAAATACCAAGAATGATCTTAAATTGTCTCTTCTAAATACTTCCAGTGATCATAAATACTTCTCTTGTAGAGGCGCACGATTCTGGAACAACCTAAGTGCTTATGTCAAAATGCAGAAACCCAAAATCAATTCAACAAGGTTTCAAAATCAGTAGGGGATCCTTTCGTTAATTTTATTACATCTTCATTTTCTTTTCTATTTGTATTATCGTATGTAGCTTTTGTTGTAATCTCTTCTATTTATATGACTGTAATTAGATTATTTAGTTTTCCTTTTGCAAGGGAGTACAAAAACCAGTTTTTAACTGTATGCTCTATATAAATAATTCAAAATGAAAATGAAATGCAAATTTTATAATAGAGTTGAGAAGCAGCAGTTCATGCATCGCGTATTGCACGGCATTCTCATATTCTGTGAGGCTCTTTGAGAATACTCTCTATTTCATGTAGCGAGCTCTAGTAATTAATACGTGCATTCAGCCATGAAAATGATGCAGAGTCAAAATCTTGAGCAGCTCCTTATTAACCACTTCACAGAACACTGCATTTGATAGAATTAGCAATATAAAGAAAGGTGGTACAACTAATTGCATCTGTGAAATAGATACGTTATAATTCCGCGAAGTGCACAAATGTATGCTAATGTTATAGTTACAACACTTTATCAACTGAGCTAAAAATACTCAAAAGATGTCTAGAATTTCAAAATGTACCAACTGGTTTTCATAATTGAACGACTCAACTGCCAGTCAATAGAAACCACGCATGGCAATAGTAGCAATTGCTCCTTCACATTGAAATGAAATGTAAAGATTCAACGATCTTTCCAAAACGTTTAAATTGCACATTAATGTTAGGATGGGAGAGGTAGCATAGTGGTTAGAGCGCATGCCTCCCATGCGGAAGGTCGGTGGTTAGAGTCCGACTCGATACCTTTACTGGATGCTCGCTCACTGTTCGGGTACCTGGCGGCAACACTGGAGAGATAAAGGCGGCGAAAAAAGGAACTGGTCACCCTACCTCATTTGCCGATGGCTCAGGATAGTGTCCTCTCTAACAGGCACTCCCCTACGTAAGAAAGTATACGGGACTAACTTAACTTTTTTCTACTACTGTTAGGGTAAGCGTCAACCCGCATTTGGCGAGCTTTTTGTGTAGCCTGCTAGTAGAATGCTATTACCGATGTTTATGGATTAAAGGCAGGGTAATTTCAATAAGGGGACGTTGCCCACCCTTTTTAACATTTGCCCCCAAGTTATAGAAATTTACAGTATTTTCCCCGAGTCTATGGTCGCTTCTTTCTCTTTGATGTTTGTAGCTTTGAAAAAAATTAGGCCTTGTGGAAAAAGTGACTTGCCCTTCCTTGCATTTGCTCCCATCAACTATTTACAGAGAGACCGTGGTCTTGTGTAAAATCGCAATGTACGAAAATATGGCCTAGTTCAATTTAGTTCTTAGAATAAAACTCTGCACGAAAATGTACAAAGTTGCACTTTAAATTACAATTATATGAATCCAGTTTCATCTGTGCAAGTGAAAATCACAATTTAGCAATCAATTTGATTTTTAAGACTACAAAAAAGTAAATGCCAGTGAGCACTAAGCATTTCAACAACTGGAATTGGTTATACGGTAATCTGATGAATCTCTATTTAAATAAATCACGTTCGCTTCATCCTTATTGACTCGAAACATTGCAGTAGCAAAGGCTACAAATCCCTCTGTATGGTTTCTTTGAATAATATGTAACCCAACACGCTCTCCAGTGTCGTTGGGTCGTTCATTGTTTTGTCCAGATTTTTTCCGTGCTCTGATAATCAATATAATGACGACAATAATAATGAGCAGCCCACCAGCACCGCAACCAATTCCAATGTAGAGGCTATTGTCCTTCGTTTTATTGATTTCAGTATTCTTGGGTGGCACATTTTTGGTGTTCTCGTTAGTGGGAGGAGTGATACCAAGTTCTTTTATTCTTGCATATACAGAATGACAGAAGACCCAATAGCGAGATGACTGTGTAATGTTGACACACGTCTTGTTAGCTGCTCTTAAGAACGATTCTTGAGAGACCAGCTTGGCTTGGACTTTCAATGCTAATGTCTGCTTTACATTTTCTCCACTCGACGTAGTATCCCTTTTGGTTTTAGATGCTGTAAGTGGGTAGAAAACAACATCAGTCGGTGCGTAAAAGCCCCCGTTTGATTTATCTTCGCTCAAACCAACTTCTCTATAGGATATCCCAACCATTGTTATGATAAACTTTCGAAGCAAATACTTCCATTTTGCTTGATGCTCTCTTTGAACAGGGACAGATGACAAAGAGAAATATAGTATTATCACCTGTTCAGTCTTGGCACAGATTACATCCAGGCCTCCACTCTCGATAGTTAGTGAGTCCTTGTAAGCCGGTGGTACACACAAATCATTTCCACACCTATTTGGGGAACAGTCGCTGTCCCGTCTGCTACACAGCAAGCCCCATGTCCCCTTTGCGCAGGAGCAGGAAAATCCGTCGATAAGATCAGTACAATCTCCATTGATGCACTCTTTTCTGGCACACTCATTAATGTTTTCAGTACAGTTTTGTCCTTCGTAACCGTTGTCGCATTCACATCGATAGCTATTTACGAGGTCGAAGCACGTCCCATATTGGCAAGGTTTGCTAGCACAGTCGTCAATATTAGTCTTACATCGCTCATCAGTAAAGCCTGGCAAGCATGTACATTTGTAGCTCTTTAGCTGGTCGATGCATGTCGCGTTATTATCGCATGGCATGCACTGCAATTTCGCTTGACATGCTTTCTTCGAATCGTCACAATACAAGCAATTTGACTTGCAGTCATCAACCTGAACACATTCACCATCTTTTGGCGTATACCCATCAATACACTCACAGTTTCCATGCGTTTTATTAATGCGCTGACAAATTTCATTGCCACAGTTGAGCGAGCCACCTGCGCATGGATCCGCGCGTTGAATATCTATCAAAACGACACCTTGCGCAGATAATGGTGGAGTGCCGTTATCAGTCACTCTAATGCTCAAGCTATACCTAGCTTTGATGGTGTAATCAAGTTCCATTTTAACCGTCAAATAGGACACTTTACCAGGTCCACTACCACCTGTTACTGTAAATGCATCTTGCCAATTCAAAACCTCGAATATTAACTGTTGCCTGACTCCTTCTGGATTATCTGCAAGAAGCTCCCCAATGTGCGTACCAATAGTAACATTTTCTGGTATTGCGTCGCTGATTGCATTCATCATCCTTACATTAGATGGGGCTTCATTTACATCTGTTAATTCTACTTGAATTGTCCCTGTATATGACATGGGCGGTTGTCCACTATCAACCACTTTAATACGTACGGATACATGCTTGGGAGATGGAAGAACCTCATAATTCAGCTTACTTGGGTCTTTAACTTGTAGAATCTCAGAATTCTCGTTTAACTGGATAAATAAAGGGTAAAATACCAAAGTTAGTTGCTAGCACTTCTACATTTCAAGCAGTAGAGAATGTGTGTATGGTATATGAAATGATGAGGATTTGATGAATACAGATGGCGAGGGAATATATAAATATATAGAACAGAATACACAAATCAAAAAATAAGTCAACTGGGAATCACTTGTAAGTGATTCAAATATCTAATCAATATTTGAACGAATCACGTAACAGATTAATAATACAATCAATTTATCATCAAATAGATTGATCGGCTTAACAAGAATAATAGTAACAATAGTAAACTCATATAGTGCCTAAATATACAAAATGTACTAAGATCATCGACAGCAAAAACTTGGTATAAAAATGTCTGTTATATGATAACATCACTCTCAACTAAAAGCTTCATATCTGTATCTGATTCTTTGAACGCTCTAAGATATTCTAATTTCAGATATTAGACGCTGCATTCAACAATAATTTATTTATTCTGCAATTGTTCAACAATTTTAGCGACACAATGACTTCTCCTTACCATAAAGATATCATTGTTTGACTGCAAATAATAGCTGTGACTTTGCCTGGCATCCTGATCAATGCAGCTCAAATATCCAACGACCGCCCCAACTGGCGAGTTTTCCTCTAATTTTGTAAGACCACTGCCATTTATCATAATACTAGTTGGTGCATCGTTAGAATCAACAATTGGTATAGAAAGTGTCTTTGTTACTGATAAAGATGGGCTGCCGTTATCAAAGCAATGCAATGTCACTGAAAAAGAAGTCAATTATAGCTTATACATAGATTGTAAATATAATTCGTCATGGAGGTTATTACTAGTAAGGAAGTATGGCAGAAATACTTTGAAAGTAATCTAAGCAAATACCACTGAGCAACAAGAAATAAAAATGCAAAGTGAAATAAGTTAGCCCCGAACTTCAAATGAAAAGTTACTATGCCACATCTCTTTTGAGTCATAGGACGTAAAATACCTACTCTAGCCCGTGGTGATCAAGTAAGCAGCTGACTTCTTCACTGTGTGAGAGCAAGTTAATGTGTAGTAGCTTTTGTAGCACTATGCTAACGGTGTGATGGGGCTACATGAATGTCGATAACTGTATACATGCCTAGCAAAAGGAAACTGTAGTACTACAGTTGAAAGGGGAGCCGGAACAAGGGGGGAGCGGTTGCATTCTTGGCCTAGTGGAAGGGGGCAAGGGTGAATGGGACTGCCCTTTTCGTCAAATTGTTCTTTCAACAAAGTTAGATCAGGAAATCAAAGTATCATAGAACTTTAGAATTTTTCAAAGGTTATCTTAGAGTTTGTTTACTTCAGGTGCTTCAAGATCGTTCGGCAAATTTTCTTAAAACACCGTTGTGACTCAAAGCTAACATATCCAGCATACTGTTGTTATTGGCTGTGGTCAATGAAGGGCGTGGTAAATAAAGGGCGTGGCATGGTGTCCTACAGGAGAAAGCTGACCCATTGCTTTGATTTGCTTCCAGCACACCTGGCAGTTTAAACAAAGTACTCATAGCTACCTACCATTCATTACTGGTGTAGCTTCGTAATCAAGCGAAGCAGTGCCCTGGATAAACAGATTCACTGCATTGCTATGTGTATCTTTGACAAGATAGAAATATCCTGGATTGTTAACCATAGTACAATACTGCATTTGCTGATTGTGATCCTCGTCAACTAAAGTCAGATTTGCAACAATCTGGTTCACAGTGTTGTTCTCCGCAACTGGATACAGAGTGGATCTAATTTCCGATGGTGCATCATTAGCATCCGTAATTGTGATAGTAAATGATTTCTGATATGACAAAGGTGGATTGCCAGAATCTGTGACATTGATTTCGATGCTAATTTTTGGTTCTGTTTCGAAGTCTAACTTCCCTGATACAATCAGCTGCTTTCTAATAATTTGCAAATTGTCTGCAAAACAAAGGGAGCTTATGAAGATGGCTATAACAGTTATTTTCCGAAACCCTCACAACTCAAAGAGTATATTCTATGAACTTACAAATTTATGGTAAAACCAACTATGGCTACGTGTATTTTCCAGGAAATCTGGCATATTCTAAGCAACCGCAAAATGTTTTAGATAGCATTTCAGAGCAGAAAGAAAGTGTTGATTTGTGTAGGAGTAAACTTTACATGCAGAAAAGGCATTTCTTCCTGACGAACCATTTTTGGCTACTCGATAGCAACTTCAGGGCATTTCCTACAACTTGGTAAAAATAAAATTACATGCCTTAGAACAGGGGGTCTATAAACTTGTTTGCACGAGGGCTGCATCAGCTGTTAAACAGCAGGTGGGGGCCGAGAACACATTCGAAGTCTAAATAAGAAAGAAGTAAAACAAGTAAATTATTCAATTTGTAATATTTTACTCAGTTTCTATTTAATATAAACTCCACGCAAGCGGTTGACTTAGGCAAAACACAAGTAAATTTCTCCACTTTTTCCGTAAACAAAAGTCTCCGTGGGTCAGATGAAAAGGTCTCGAGTGCGGCATCCCACCCACGGGCCGTAGTTTGGAAACCCCTGCCATAGATTATAAAGTATGTCTAAAATAGCAACGAATAGATCTTACTGCAATAGAAACTCTTAATCCTTACAAAATGCTCTCCAAAGTGTACCGATCGTCGACTTGGAGTAAGAAGACCCCGCAAGAACTGTGCAAAATGCTTTTTGAGAAATATTGGACAAGAAAAAACACCTACCAATTGTACTTATAATTGAGAAGGTATAAGTTTGTCCGGAATCCTCGTCTGTTGTGCTCAAACTTCCAATTATGGTACCTCTGGGTGAATTCTCGCTGATAGTGTTTGAAGAGAGTGATATGTTTGATGGCTGGTCATTCGTGTCTTCAATCTAATCAGTAGCAAAGAGAATTTGGGCTGTTTAGTCAGGTAGCAATTGTGCAATACTGTTCTTCAATCACGATACCAGTGATGGGATTGCAGAATTCAATGGTAATGAAAAAAGCTCATAGAATCACATTCATCGTTATCAATCACCTGTATGAAGCCCGGTTTTTAGTAAAAAAGAGTACACAAAATCAATACTAATATTAGACTAACAGATGCCTCTTCTTATTTGAAAGTATGTTCTCCTTTCCATGTGACGCAAAAGCGGTTTGTTCCAGTTTGAATCACAATGATCAAATTATGCCTAGCTTTTAACTCATGCCAGAAAAAGCCATGCGGCAACAACAGTTTCTGAGACTTTACAGGCTCCACAACTTGCTGTAGCTTTTACTCTCTTGGTCTCAGTTGCAAATTACATCCATAAGCAAAATAGATTGTGTCAAGGTGGTAGCTCCACCCAAAATTATTGAATGCTTTAAGCATCTTGCTACTGCCCTGTTATTGCCGTGTCAAGTTTGATTGGCTCAGATAATTTTAGGATTTTACCTTGTGTAATTTCTATGGCACGACATGACTCTGACACGACATTCAAAGTAGGCCTTGATTTGCTCCATTCAACGTTAACAGTTTCTTATTTCAGAGAAATCTTGGTAGGACAGACAATTCAACAAGGAAGATGCTATTTCAAAAATGTTTAGATCGCTATTTCTGTTTAAGTTGCAGGTTGCAATATAGCTTTAAAAGATCAAATTAAGGCATATTATAGCATTCTCTTTTATGAATGAATCTTTTAGCAGCCTCTTCATTGCTTGAATTGTACTTGGAGTATTCAAGTCTCCTGAAATCATCCCTCGCTAAAGGCAGCACTGAGCTAATCTTCTCACTCTTTAGATTAAATTTGTGCACATATATCACGCACATGCATAAGAGAGATCCCTTGGCTAAGGAAATTTGATACAATCATGAGCACTGAGTTTAACCACAGAAAGGGGCGTATCTCTAAGGAAAAGCTGAAGTCAAACAAGTATTGCACTATCGCAATTCCCCTATCCCAATACTTTCTAACTAAATGTGGCATAACCGGTATATAAAATAACCTTACCTAATCATTATTGGCTAATTCAAATTATGATAATTAATACAAAAACTACAGCAAGTAAGTTCTACATACCTTAATATCAAGGATTTGGCTTGATGAAAGGACAGGTGTACCATTATCTGTAGCAAGAATTTTGATAGAAAATTTGCTCCTTTGTTCGTAGTTGAATTTTTGATTGGTTATAAGATAGTTTCCACGAATCAATGAAAATGAAGCAAAATCAAGCTCGGAAAAGAGGCTGATTGTGACTTGATCAACCAGAGTCACCTAAGAAAAAGTTTAAAAACTCGAGTGTGAAATTGCAGTCGGGGAGATGCAGATTGAAGGAAATGCTAGTATTTAATGTGAAAGCCATATTTTCCAAAAAAAATTAAAGATGCATGAAGGGTCAATTGATCTGAAATTTAAGGATACAAACATAGAAAAGATCTGTTACAAATCAAATTCGTGGTCTAAAGATAATAGCAAAGTACATTTGATTACATAGTTTTGATTCCAAGCGTGGGTTTGAAGAACTCCTTTAAATTCCTTCTAATGAAAATCGCCAACTAGCTGACCCGCTAAGAACTAAAACCTTGCCATTAAGCACATTAATGCATCCTTAATTTTCTGTATTTTGATTTTGAGACGGGGCAATCGAGCTGCATTTCCTGGTGGGTCGTTAGTGCCGACATGCAGGACTATCACAGAGTGTTCAGTGTCAGAGGGAGCTAAATCAAATTGTGAATAGAACTCCTTCTGTCAGATACTGTACATCCTCAAAACAAATTTTTGAGTGGAGGCTAATTCGAAGGGAGGGCTTGTTCAAGAGGGCTTATTTCAAAAGTTGTAATCTCCCTCAAAGACTGACATGAAAGACGACAAAATATTCTCAATCAACTAAATTAAAGTTACAAAAAGGCTATTTCACAAGAGAAATATCAGCCTATAGCTAAACTTTCATTATCATCACGAAAGTCGCGTTTCTCATTTCTTCTTTGTCTCCAGTCAAAAGAAGTGATGCCTTATGGCTATATTTCTGTTGGGGCTTCTTGAAGTAATGCCCAAGGGGCCTTATTAGAGGGGGCTTGTTTGCAAAAATTATTTTTAGGTGGGAGCATATTTGAGGGGGACCTTATTCGGAGGTGGAGGTGTATTCGAGGATTTGCAGTATGACTACATTCCCTGCCGATAATAATCCTTCAAGCATAGATGTGCTGATAGGGGTGTGAAAGCGTCACTTCCCCCCAATGGTATTCATATTGTAAGAAAGTTGGTCAAAAGTCAGTTATGCTGCAAGAGAACTGGTAACAATAAACTCAGTGACCTTTTTTTCAAGACTTGCTTTGAGGAAACCGAAATTTTCCAATGAATCGCAGAACGAAGACAACGAGAATAAGAGACATGGTTTCATTTTTGACTTTCCAATTACGACATTTCCAAAGTTATTTAGACATTACCATGATGTGCGACAAGCCCAGACGTTTCAGACCCTAATTCATGTAATAGACTAGCGCAAAATCAAAAATTATTGGAAAGTAAATTGTAAACAAAATAGACATGAGGAACCTAGGGAAAACTAACTAAAGGCTAAATCAATAGAACAAAACAATGGGAAGGGTAGACCATAAAATCCATGGTAAAATCATAGGGTAATTAAATCAATTAGAAAAGTGTAAGTGGAATAGAGAACGTTTGAGAATTAAGGGTTGGACGGATTAGTAAACTCTCATGAATTAAGAGATCTATGCTGTTACTGGCGCTACTAATAATACTAAAGTCCTCAGGGGATACAGATTGACCAGTGGTAGACAAATAATTGTAAACAGCGGAATAATTGTTGTTGATCCTATACCCTGTTTTGGTAACTCCTATGTGCTCTCTGCAGCGTATGGCTATGTTACGGGAAGCTGTCCCGTAGGACCGAGCATTGCAGCTCGGACTCTTCGAGCAGTAAACTAGTAACTTTTTTCCAGTAACATTAATTGGTCAAATGGTCAAAACGCCCCCTTACAATTGGAAAGTGCTTCAGCACATCTCAGCTTCCAATCTTCTCTCTCCTTAGCTGTTTTAATAAAGTCTCCAGCATTCCTTTCATTTATCTGTCATTTCAAGCAATTCGTTATGTTGATCTCTGCTTTCCTCGTACTCATTTACTTTCAATTTTTCCCGTTAGTAGCTGATGTACTAAACTCTTCCGCACAATAAAAATGATATTAGGGTTGCTGTTTAATATTATTTTGAATCACGTAATGGAAAGTTTTGCGCTTCGCTGAGTTAGGTGTATTCACCAAAAATCATTGGGAATTCTAATATCATAGCTCTTTTATATTCTTTTTAGCTCTTTTGATGTATTTATGCATACTTCAGTGTGCAATGTTAGTTTATATTTGCATAGCACATCGCAAAGCAATTACTTTAATTGCATTATACCCTGGGTAAAGAATCGTAAGATTAAATAAAAAATGGCGGTAAAAATATTGAGCTGTAGATGAATGGATGAAACTTAATTCAGCAATGCGAGATTCTTGGTGGCAAACCAGTAATTTAGAGAAGGTATGCAACTAGAAACCTTGTAATAGGCCATAATTATACGTTTCATGAAAATATTGTGCAACAAAAGGGATTCTAAAAGTCCGGTATGAATAAACAATTCCATAGTAAAAATAAGTTCACTTATTTGACTTCATTCGCAGCCACGGTCAGCTAGTGGCATAAAGAGCTAGAAATAAACAGCTGCCATACTAATTTTGTGTGATTATTCTCCACTATCATGCCATTCACATCTTTATATAACAGCTTGATGGTCTCTAAAGGATGCTTTAAGAGAAAAATACAACAATTTAGAGTACATACCTCATTGTCTGGGTCGACAGCATAGACCTTTCCGACTACACTTCCTGGATCCAAATTTTCAGCTATTGTGTTCGAAGTGATGTTTATTCCAACTGGTGCCTCGTTTACGTTTAGTACAATGATCAGAAATGTTTTTGTTATATTGTAAGGGTTTGGAACTTCCTCAGTGCATATTGCCTTGAAATTGAAATAGCAAATTTATCATTGTAGCAAATTCTAAATTAGCGCCCTAGTTTCTTACCAATAAAGGCCTTTATACATGCGGCTAGTATAGCAAATGGTTAAGGGTGATGAAAGTAACTTTAGTTCGGGAGCAGAATTGATGGGGGCTATATTATGATTTGCAGAGTATAAAATTTCTACTATAACTCCATAATAGATCCTCCACCCTCCAATTGGGGTTTAGCATATCCTAACTGGGAGCCTGCAAACCATAGTTCTCCCCTTACGCTATCTCTTGAACTGATGAGCATATGAAATGGTCAAGAAAAACACCTAAGAAATGATACGCACAAAAAATGACAAACGGATTCTCAATAATGGTGCGGGGGCGCACATTTAGCAAAGAAGTGAATGCTATATATTTATTTTTGTAGTCAAAAAGGGGGAAATACATTACATACCTCAAGACTATAGACTTGTTTCTTTTCATAGTTTACTTTGCCATTAACAGTTAATGACAATTTGTTTGAAACCTGGAAGAAAACAACGTGGATGAAATAATGTCCCATTTATTTATGCCAAGCATGGTGATACTCCAGTGTTGCATTCAAAGAATGATTGCTTGGTATCTGGTCACCAACTGAAAGGAAGCTCACATTTAGACAGTGGTCACACCAGGGGAAAGCTATTCTGATATCCCTCAAAACCTTACACTCACTCCAAAGTGAACCTTCAATCTATTAAAGCACAGCCTCTTTCAGATTCTCAATGAAAAATGAAAGGATGTGATTTAAGAGTGATCGAAGCTTGCAGTTGCAGGGAGTACGGAAGAGCAGTGCTCGCCCAAGTAGAACATTTTGTGTGGCTCTACAAACAGACCTATTGACCAAGACATTTATTCAGTCAAATACGGCTTTTGACCTCTAAAGCAATGGTACAAGGTTTTTGCCCTTCGAGGAAATTTCTCCAGGAACGTGCTTGAGCAATACTTGCAAAAAGCATGCCACCAGCTTTTTCCTGAAAAGACATCTACCCAAGCTATAAATTAATCAAAGAGTTTTATTGTAACAAGAAGACATTCTTGCATTCTTCTGCTAAGGGACTATTTATCATAAGAATGAATGAGTCTCGAGAAAAATTCATTTAATAATGTTACCGCAAATGGAACTGAACCACTTGTAGCTGCCCTCACTCGACAGGAGTAAGTTTGTCTCTGAGAGAGTCTGTTGTCTGGATCAGTTATTGTAAAAGTACCAATGATGGTTCCAACTGGTGAATTTTCTGTAACCTAGGTAAGAAAGTTTGTTCATATTGTATTTAAGCATTGATTTTTCTACATCAGAAATGAAGTAGCAACAGATAAGTAGAATTTACGTTACATATGTGAAGGCTACAGGGTAATTCGTTGGTTTTTGGCTCCCTATTAGTGAGGCATACTTCAAAGTCCTGGGTATAACTTGAAACTGCACCCTAGGGATCCCTTGAACAAGGATAGTACCCCACTAACTCCCCATATCTAGGTCGCAATGAAGCTGCTGGCAGTAGAGCAGTGGATTCTGCAATGGAAATTATCAGTGCAACTGGTTCTCTGGCTACTTTAGGGTATGCCTGGCATTCATCAGTTCTTTTGATTATTGCGGCAGAGATAAAATGCCTCATGTAGGAACTGCGGGTAAAGAAAGAACCTTGGGGCCTCTCCTTTGCATACTTAAATGCTCCAGACAGCATCTAGATTGAATTCACTTCATACTTTATCTAAATACAGCCTCGTCAGCCGAGCGGGTAATCAAGGTACGCATTGTTCAGCTAATCACTAGGCTGACAATGGCCAGTATGCTACTGGTGACCAGGGATGAGCCGATGATGGGAGAGCATGGGGGCGTTGCGCCCCCAATATTTTCAAATTTGTAAGAAAGTTGGTCAAAAGTCAGCCATGCTGCAAGAGAGCTGGCCACAGTATTTTCTGAGACCATTTTCTTTTAGCAGCAATAGTTGGTCAATTGGTGTCTGGGCACATCACTGCTGGTGACAAAATAATAAAGCAACTTCATTTAAGGTCCAATCAGAAAACTGAAACATGGAATGTCTGAGAATTAAAAGGAGTTAGCAAACTACAGAAAATATGGAGGGAAATGGACCGGAAGAACATAGAGATCTTTGGAATGTCAGAAACAAATTTGAACGGCTGCAGAAGTTTCAAAACGTGTACTGGTCATACTATGCTATTTGCAATTAAAGAAGGTTACAGTCATAGAGTAGCAGTGGTGCTTAATAAACATTCTATGTACTCTTTATTACGATATGTACCAGTCTCTGGTAGAATTTTGAAAAATGAGGTTGCAGGCAAAAGCCTCTAGACGTCAGTATATTACAGTTATATACACTACTAAATGCAGCGATTGGAGAGGAGATTGAAGAGTTTTACAATGTCCCCAAGGAAGAAATGGACAATATTCCAAGTCATGACATTAAAATGGTAATGGGTGATCCTAATTCTAAAGTAGGGAAATGCAATATAACAACTGAGAACTATAGAGGATATGGTTTGGTTAAATGTAACGAAAGCAGTTAAATTTTAATAGATTTTCGCAAAGCGAACGATCTTACAATTCTAAGTCCCCTCTTCTTTCACCACTCAAGACGTTTATACACTTGGACGTCGAACGATGAAAATGCAATCCAAATACAAGGTATTTTTAATACCCTATACCATGTGAACTAACAATGTCTCGACAGCTCTTTGAATGTAAAATAACTTTTTACAGCAGAATATCGATTCTTCTATTTTTCTACTTCGAAAAAAATTATAGAACTAGGGGGCTTAGCCCCCTCAAGTCACAGCGCCCCACCTAGCACCCTCCTCTTCTACACCACTGGCTACATTCTCTGCCTCACAAAACTGACCTTTTCGAGACTATATACTAGCAAAAAGCAGATAGTAAATTGGCCTTTGCCGTCTGAAACACACCCAAGTCATCCTTCCGCTTTCATTGTGACAAAATTCCCCGAGCGGAAGGTCAGGGAAAGTCAAAGTATAACACTTTGAAGAATGGAACAAAGATCTCGAACGACCTCTCCTTTGTAAGGAAAGTAGGAGCCGCATTGAATGTTTGGAAATAATGGGGTAGGAAAAACCCCAATTACTACAGCATCTATTCATCTATCATGCCTCAAATACTACCTCAGCCAATCCCTAAGATAGTGATCGCTAATGCTTGATTGATGCTAAGTGTGAATTCTCATCAATAAATTGGGTAGACCCAAGAAAGATGAAAATGGCAATTTCTGTCACTTTCAACTCCTTTTTGGAGCAGTAAACAGTTATAGCGCATGATATTTTACCCCATCCAGTAGATAATCTATTTATCTACCTGTAGCATATAGCTTTTGGGTGTTCCTCACTTACACAACCATATATCGATAGAAATTTTCAATTTTGCCCAGTAAATTGGTGCAGTTTACATTGAGCCAATTTGGGTATCAAGACAGCGGACATGGAGAACCTTACCATATTACTAATGGGTAGGAAACAACTATTAGTGACCTGCCATCCGTAAAAGAGACTTGACTTCATCTAAAGCAAATTTATTGGCTCTTAAATGGCCAAATTTTCTGTATTCTGACGTAGATGTGACGTCAACACCACCCCCAACCATGCATCACTATATCTCTAATGCCAGAAACTATTAATCTCTATCTGATAGTGCACTTAGATACTATTTGTATCATCATTATGCAAAATTTGAAATTGTCCCACTTTTTCTTGTTTCTGACGTCATTATGATATATCTATTTGCTTTATCTGGGAAAACCACATCAAAACTCAGCCGCCCACTTCAAGGGACATACTCTCATGTATGCTGATTAGGGGGTATCATTTCTGTGCTAGAAACCGTGGAGAGAAATGTACAAAATTTGAGTACCAGTTTTTTTGGCCTAGGCTTTGTACCAATTCAAATATTGACCAAAGATTGGTCTATATTCAATCGTAGATGAGGGGTCAGTCTTTTCAAAACCACTGCCGCCTTTGAGTTGACGAACATCAGAAGCAAGACATAAGCTGCCAAACTTTGAGATGGTGATATTTCTGTGAACTCATTTTTACGTCACATCTACACCCAAAGTGAAACCAATGGTCGCATTGCAGAGACTATAAATAGTTGAATTTCAGATGAATCCACACATCCAATTGGCTATTGTTTTCGTTGACAAGTTATCCCAAAAGAATATGTTGTGACCCACTTTTTGTCTCTCTTTTTCGTATTCTGGCACAAATTTCTTGAACTGTACCAGATGATGAAATTTCGTTTTCAGCATCATATTCTGATCACATTTCACAAAGTGTGCAGTATGTTTCATTCTCCTATCATTTACCTTTTCTCCAAAGTTGCATCACTTTTCCAGTTTTTTATGATGTCATTGTGATGTAAGTGCCCCACCCAAACCCAAAGTGAGTTATGTCAGCGGGAGAGCCGCACTGAATACTGTTGATTCCAAGTCACTACTCCATGCTATTCAAATGCTATGGGCAAAAATCGATTTTGTCACACCCAAGCTCAATCATGCCATAGTTTGGCCCATAGAATTGGCACACGTCATTTTTGCATCCCTCCAGACTAGTCTGAATAGCAGTCTCCTGTAAATGCACCATGGATTGACAATGTTTGTGAATTTGCATTCTTTGTCGTTTTCCTGCCCCAACTCTCTGAAAAAATCCTAAATTGGCACTGTTTGGCCACATTTTTGCTCTTTTCTTGTAATTATCACGGAAATACCACACCCTATTGCATCAAACTTTGCCTCGTTCACCTAGTCTCACTGGTGTGAACAATTTCTCTGTTGAGACTTTCCCATGTCAGCCGTCGTTTCCGAGTTAACCTAGGTATGCCCTCAAATTCTGCATGAAGAAACCATGATTTTTGGGGTTAACCCCATCAAGATGAGCAGCCAGCTGCCCCAGATTATGCATGCACTATGCTCATATTAGTAGGATTGATAAATCCAAAGTCAGTCTTTCCATCTCTGGCCTACTTCAAGACTTACCGCGATTTTGAATTTTCGATTTGGGGGATTATGACCATATTTATCGCTTCTCAACCAGCAACTGGTCGTCGACATTAAAATTAGACTTAAGAGACTACAAAAGAAATCTGCTCCACTGAGATTAGACTTCTCAACCATTGACAACGAATATAGAGTAGAACTAGATAATATATTTATGTCACTGTTAGCATGTGAAAAAGTTAAGCTACCAAGTTGAAACAGCAAAAGCAATAGTCATGGAGAGAAAAATCATCGAAAAAGTTGGATATCAGCTGATACCTTAGTTGGAATTGAAAATAGAAGGCCAGTACAATCTAGAGCTAGCAGAATCATTTACAGAAATAATGCTCAAAAGCAGCATTATTCATTATTAGAAAGGTTGCCAAGGAAAGCTAAAGAAAAGTATAAAAGTGACATTTGCTAGAGCATTGAATGAAGTGCAATAACAAAATCAACTAAAGATCTCTCTCACGGATTTAAAAAGTTGACAAGAAAGTTTAGACCGTAGATAGATGCAATTGAATATAAAAACAAAGAATTGGTTGCTGAAAGCAGTAGAATGATAGATAGATGGAAAAGATATTGCGAAGAACTGTACAATAAGAATAGAACTATTGAAACAAGCCACATAACAAGCAGTGGCGTAGCATTACCTCTTCCACTGAGCATTCCACCATAATTTTCAAGCAGTTTTCTTGGGTGTACCTTGATGTGGCTCCCTAGCCTGATCATAAATATGGCAAAACAGGTTGTTTAGTAAACATACCGTATGGAAGGTTTTTTATCGGATAACAAGAAGTACGCATCACAGCGGAAGTAGTAGAAATTGACGTTATCAAAAGTTTGAGCTGAACAGTATGCAAATGTTTCAGACTTTAAAAAACCAATGAATTTGATAATTCTAGAAGGCTGCTTGATATCTATTAGTATTCACCAGTTAAGCAAAAATATACAATATAGTGCTCTCCCTAACCAAGGTGAGAGATTCATACAGTGAATAGACTGGCCTAAGGCCCCTTCGGCCAGAGAGGTTAATCAATAACGTACCTTTCACTGGTCTTCACAATTGCTACTACCAGAAAAATGGCACACAAGTGCAACTAAAGATTGTCTACTGAAAAATGCCTGACCCCGGAACTCTCTTTTAATTCTCCCATAAATACTTTTGCATCATCTTCGACATCAGGCACGATCGCTTTTGTCAATTTGGAAGTGAGACTACAGCTGCGAGTATTGACTGCCGCTCAATCACTAACCGAGGCTGGATGCTGAAAAAATTCTGCGTCCAGTTCCATTATTTTCGCCGATTAATGAGGAACTTTTTGATCAAAATGGAGTATTTTAATTGGTTGAATACCGTCCAAGGTATTCACTTTGTATTCGTGACAATGTTAAGTTTAACATGAAATTCTTCTTTCTCTCTTAAGGCATCGCAGCTTAAGCCTTCACAATATATAGTTCAATGATTGAAGTTTAGAAGGCATAAAAGGTTGAAAGGCAACTGCATTTGCCATTTCAATGAGCAATAATAGTGCAGATTTTTATTTTTTCTGAAAATTGTAAAGTATTCAGTGAATGCCTTGAATACCCGGACACTACACCACTTATAGTAAACCTTTTTTGAACTGAACAAGAGCCACTATTAACATCTTACGAGGTTGAGAAGGCTATGAAAGAGATCAAGAATGGGAAAGCACGAGGTATGACGAGATTTCTGCTAGAACTGATAAGAAAAGGAGTAGACAATATCATGAAATATTTGAACAGTGTGTCACAATATGGAATGAGAAGTTGTGGCCAGATGATTGGGCAAAGTCGGTTTCCATACCAATCCTAGAGAAAGGTGACACTCTCGAATGCTGCAATAACAGAGCAATAGCTCTTATTAGTCACTGTAGTAAAACACATTTCAAGATAATAGTTGGCCGAATGAAAAAGTGTCTTGAAAAGGAGATTGATGAAGAACAACATGAATTTCGAGCTGGATAAGGTACAAGAGATCAACTCTTAAATTTAAAGATGCTTACCGAGAAGAACAGAGAATAGATAAAGAATTCGTGTGTCATAGGCCATAGGAAGGCGTTTGGTACGTCCATTTGCATGAAAACAAAGAAGTGACTCTTGAATGCTTTGATGTCCCCAGTAGCAACATATGACTCTGAATGTTGGGTTGCAAAAACAAAGTGCCATAATGAGACTAGCATCTTTTGTATTTTGGAGTTATCATCGTGCGTGTAAGCCAGACTGAACACCGTAAAAACGATAGAATTTTGGAACAACTTAAAATAAAAGCAACGGATTGACTACTGAAGTGCATTGACAGAAGGAACCTGGCACATTTAAGGCATGTTGTAAGATGAGATGGGTTAGGGAAAGACTTAATGACTGAAATCATGCTTGGGAAGCATAAAAGAGTAAGACAAAAATCCAGGTACAAAGACGACATTAAAAAACTTACAAACTTATGCATGGTGCAAGTATATACGATGGCACAGGATAGAAAAGAATGGAGACAGTTTATTATGGATGCCACGGTGGATCATTCATCCAATGATTTATCCATATGATGATAATGACTTTGAAGTAGAATGATAAATCATTTCTTTGCCATCAAGTGTTGTCACTAAATGTCTGTTTGATGATAGATGGGCAGTGTACGAGTATTTCTTAACTGTTTTTTAAATTCTTACGACTTCCAATAACAACATCAACCCAGATTAAGTAAATTTGATGCAAGAAATAGAATGCTCAGGTTTTGTGAGGCATGTAATGGGTGATCATTCTATTTTATTGCTTGTTTGATAAAAAATTTATCAATAAAACAGCTTTTACAAGTTACAATTTTTAAACTTAGCCTGCCTATTTTTCTTAAATATTTCTTAATTTTTGTCTAATTCCAGCCTTACGTTTCTTATGGATATGTATGGACATGTCTCTCTTGCCAAAAATGTGTATTTAAAAACAGCAACAGTATGTGACTGGAAACGGAACGCATCTGCACAGTAGACAAGCTATCTATTCGCTTGGCTAATTTTGCATGATTTAAAAACAAGTAACATTCTACTTACATATCCTCCACTGAAAGCTAAACTAGTTGGGGGATGGTTAACATCATTGACTTGAATTCTTACTGCCTTTCGAATACTGCGTGGTGGGCTTCCATTATCGGTTGCTAGTACGGTGATATTAAATGCAGTATACTCTTCATAATCAATGGTTGATGAAGCAGAGAAAATTCTGCCAGTCGTCAATCCAATTGTGAAGTAGCCAGAAACAGTGGTAAATAGTCTGTAGAATACCGATAAATATCTCCATTTTCATTGTGATACACACATCTTTACAGAAACATAACTTATAAGAATATTAAGGCTCAGAATCAATGAAAGTTATGAGCAATTTAAGAATAGCGCAAGGCTCAAATATCATCAAGCTTAGAATATATTTGTATTTAAAATATAATACTGCTTGTAGATTAGCTTTTGCACTATCGATGAAATATCTATTATCACTTGTTTTGCTTCATCATGACGTGAGACATCAATAAATATCTTAATTTAATCCTCTGATTTTCAGGTGAAGCTACGCCTTTGGCAGTTAAGAATATTTTAACAATAATATGCGGCTCAAAAGCAAAAAAATAACTAAGAATATTAAGGTTCAGTGAAAATTTAAGCATTCTTATAAAAAAGAAAGTGTGTAAAGCTGTCTAAGTCAATAGTGAGGCACTGCACCCTGTACTTGCAGGTATGATAAAATGATGACTACAGAACAAGAGCAAAATATTTTACGTACGCTGAATTTCCGTATCTCTCGCCAACTATGTTATTTATTGCATATGTATGAGTCTGGGAAGAGTCTTCATCTACTGCAGAAGCAGTGCAAACCAGAACACCAGGCTGAGAATCTTCCTGGATTGAAAGTGAGCCGAAGAATAGTATATCCAACGGTGCATCATTTGTGTCTTGCACGTTAATTGTGAAACTTTCAACAACGCTTAGTCCTGTCATGCAAAGAAGCAGGGAAATGAGAAAAGCACTTGGGCAAAATATGATATGATTGCATCAAGAGGGCTTCAAAAGAATGCCACTAAAAACAGCATTTCTAAAAATCCAAACAAAATGCAGCAATAAATGTAAGGCAAACCTTCATTACATCATAATATCAGGAAGAGATTTCATATCTGACGCTTTAAACACAAGTAAATGTAAATGATTATGCAGTTGGTTCACTCAATTAGATTACTTACCACCTTGATCGGTTGCTTTTATCGACAATTGGTATGCATGCTGCTGTTCAAAATTTAACGGTCTTGAGGCTCTTAACATATTCCGAATAACATTGAATGGAAGAGTCCTGTTTGTGATGCTCAATGTGAAAGTCTGCGGTGTATGATCTGGATCCAACACACTCAATCTACCCACAAGCACCGGACCTTGATTCTCCGATACAATTCCAGACGTAAGGGTGATACGAGAAGGTGGTTCGTTAACATCGTTCACATGGATAGTGACCTCCATTTCCACGCTCTTTCTTGGTACTCCACTATCAGTGCAACGCAATCTCAAATTGTAACTGAAAGGGAAATAGTCGTTAATTCACACAACAATTGAACTATAAAAACAATTCAATTCTAATTTTAAAATCTAACTCAAGCACTGCAACTGAAAAATTTGAATTTCTCTCTCACTACCAATGCCACCTCATGAAAATTTCTATTTCCCTGACGACCCTCTAATTCAACTATCATTTTCTGTTAGAAATATAGATCATAGGTTGCTGGAGCTGAAAATACCACACTGCTCCCATAAAACTACATATATATAAATATAAATATAAGTATAAATATATATATATATATATAATATATATATATATATATATATATATATATATATATATATATATATATATATATATATA
>OLMO02000001.1:6495903-6507920 GCA_900291935.2 Cassiopea xamachana | reverse complement strand
TATATATATATATATATATATATATATATATATATATATATATATATATATATATATTCGACACTACAGTTCGTATTTAAGATGGGGTAATGCTTCAGCTATAAGGAAAATTTTTAAAGAATTACGGTATAGTCCTTGCCATCTGTATTATTTTTGTTAAAGACCATTTAGTCCATTAATTGTGCCTATTATGCTCCCAATGACATTGTATTTTGTAAACTCTGTCATTGTATAGTATTCAACAGGGAAAAAGAATTTATGGTGTAAGGTCCTTCATTTGAATGCTAGCAATTCACAGTTCTAATGAGAAATGATACTAGACAGGAACCTTGACAAGCACTAAATTCAGTGTCACCTATATCAGGGTCAAGGCCTCCCAAACTATAATGCTGCTTTCTGATAGAGAGATGTGATTCAAACCAGAACGGTTCCGCCACTTGGATTTCAAGTGCAATCCTGTGGAAATATAACCCAAATCAATCGAGAAAATGTACCTTGATTGCTTTTCAAAGTCCAAATTCGATTGTTTAACAACTAGCACAACGCCACGATTGACGTCGAAAACATTTGATGTGTTAAGGGAAACTTGGCAAGATGCACTCTGTCTGCCATTAAAATCTCCTTCATTATCAGGATCAACCACAGAGATGTTTGCTATTGCCTTGCCAATTGGGCTATTTTCATTCACTTGGCTATTCGACAGACTAAAGGACGTTGGTGCTTCATTGACATCAAGGACCTATTGTACGATAGGGATGAGATAAGTTAACTTCCAACAGAGATCAACAGCATTCTATTTCTCTATTTGTCTTTTGATTTCTTATATGAAGATTCCAACTAAAATCTGGTATGAGTAAACTTAATAGCCATCATCAAAAATTCTCAAGAAGTTTACTCTAAAAGGACATTTAAAGCATACATGAATAATTCTCGAAGTGATTAAGTCATGTAGAATTGAAACTACATCACAGATTGAGGGAGCACTATAAACACAAAATAAAGCAGCCCTTAGAAGCAATCAAGGATCACAGCACTTGCTGATGGGCTCATTCCTACTTCCTTTACATGATAGTAAAATATTTTGTTTGGTTCTAAGCGAACCATATTCAGTAAAGGAAGATATGCTTATAAGAAATCAAAAAGACTAGAAAGATTGCTACCTTTATGGAAATATTTCTTTGATAAGACAATGATGGAATTGCATCATCTGCAGCCTCAATAAGGATAGTGTACACATTCTGCTTCTCGTAATTCAAACCAGTATTTGGAGGAGCAAATATCCGATCATAGCTTATATTGAAGTCCACACCAGGATCATTTATAATTCGGTAGCTGAGAAAGTGAGAATTTTGAATGAATAAACATTATTAGTAGTAAAAATTTACCTATTTGAAGGTAATTAATTCAGGAATTGACTATGAATAATCAAAAACCAATTATCAGAGTCATCAGCACAATATTTATATATAAATATAAATATATATATATGTATATATACATACATAGATACATACATACATACATATATATATATATATATATATATAAATATATATATATTCATATACTTAAGAATATATATATATATATATATATATATATATATATATATATATATATATATATATATATATATATATATATTCATATACTCAAGAACATCAAAGTATTCCCACCGGACCCAGCCAAGGATATATAGCACTGCTTCGACAACAACTTTCAGCACATCTGATGATCGCACCAAGCGTGAAACTCAGAGTTATGTGATTTTAATTGTAGTCAAACATCAGTTTTTATCTTGGTTTTTAAAGTTTTTATTCTTAAGTATATAGCTCTGCATATAGCATTGAGCACTCTGACTATACAATTCTTTTGGATTGTTATATATTCATATATATATATATATGTATTCATATATATGATAATCTATGTAGGATGTAGCTTTGTCTAGAATGAGCACAGCAGAGGGGTTGCATGGGGGCTGATGAACTGTTCTCACTGCTCACCAAACGTCTTTGGTCCCTCGAGCATAATGTCTGCATCCCCCTTACTTTGAAGACCCCGACGCCCACGTTGTCTACCAACAAGCATAGAATTGGAAGCAAGTTGCTAGGCTGAACAAGAAAAGTGCTACAGGTGTATAGGAGGATGATGCACTCTCCCTACCAGGATAAAAAAGCATTGATCTACTCGGCATATTTAAGATCTTCAAGTACCTACCCGGCTAACTCAGCGCATGCATATCCTGCGTGGCAGCTGAGACCTGACTCCCCAAAGAAGTTGTCCTAGTCAACTCTAATGCTAACTACAGGACTTATGCAAACAAGAATGATCAATTCGGTAGCAAATCCATCAAAAACAAAACTTCCTACTGCTGAGTTAATTATTGCGTTCCAATGCAGTATTAACACTTAAGCATACTTATAGTGCTGTTCATAGTCTTCATCTTCTGTTTCTAGCGTGCCAATCAACGTGTTTGCCTCGTTCTCATTCACAAATCCAACATACAAGCCATTCAGAGTTATGTCAGTTGGCTGGTCATTCTGGTCTACCACGCTAATTGTAAACATTTGTGAATGATGTAATCCTCCTTTGTCAGTGACACGCACTATAATTGATTTGTTTGCATCCTTTTCGTAGTTAAGTAACCCAGATACTTTGAGCAGTGCACTGCAGACTGTCTGTAGAGAACTTCCAATGATAGTTTTATTGATGCAAGCTGCTGAACTATCTACTGAAAAGGCACCCTTAGCGTCATCGTCAAGAGAGAAAGATAAGCTTTCGACGGTATCTTCATCCCGGGCAATTAGCGTACCAACAGCGGTCCCGATGGGAGAATTTTCGTTGATGCGAGCAGAATTATTCGTGAAAGCCAACTGACCTCCCTTTGCAAGCAGTTCAATAGTTGTTGGTGATTCATTTACATCTTCTATTATGATAGTAAAGTCTTCGGTGATCTAAAATTGGGATTGGTTGTATTCAGATGCATTCTTACATATGATGGAATCAAGGTCATATTTATGTGAGCATGCAGCATAAGCACCGCAAGGTTTCCTAGACATTTGAAGAGCAGGGTTGTCTTACTGGCAGATCAATTATAAAAAAGTCGATGCTAGATTTTATTAGGCTCAAAAACGCATGTTTTACGCGTGTCTTCTACATTTCAATTCATGATAGCTAGCAAATGGCAAAAGAAGAGAAACTGAAAAATGCACTAAATATTAGAAAAAGGGCATATTAACTAAGTTTCGAATGAGCTATATGCAAAGGACCTGCATATCTAAAGAATCATGAGGTTTTCATCTCATGGTGGGTTGCGGATCTTTCCTATCCATGATAATAAAGTCAATCATGGTCATTTCTTATAGCTAGGGGAGCATCAAATGATTGTATCTAGGTATCTATATTGAGCATTGTTTGCATGTATTATATGTTGTGATCCTATTGGCTAAAAATGCCAGTTACCGAAAACATGAAAATAGAGCAATAGAAAAACCACTGCATAATACAAGAAGGGACACTAAAGCTCCCGTTCACACTGCCCGGTTTTCGTACAAAATCGCAGATCTAAATCTCTGTTGCTGTGAAACCCTCCACACTACTCCGCACAAAGGCGGAGGCTTGCAAGAACACCCTGCATTTCCTAAACTACGTTGCTAAAAGATTAAAACCACAGAAACGGATATTTTTGCCTCCATTGCTGTGAGCAACGTGAACCCACAAAAACATATATTCTTTTCTGGATTTTGTACAGAAATGGAGCAGTGTGAACTGTTGACAGGTATCTACAAAGACGGACAAATTTGTAAGCGGAGCAGTGTGAACCCAGCCTAAGTTGGGTCTGAAATCAAAGAAGATGGCTACTGTGCAGTAACATGAAAATTTTCATAAAGGCAAGATTACTTTAATATTAAACCAAAAGCAGACCTTTAGAGGCGGATTGCCGTTGTCTTTAGCTTCAACAGTTACCCTGTGTGTTTTGGAACTCTCATAATTTGTATCTTTTGCTTTGGTAAGGACAGAATTTCCTGTCAACGCAAATCTTCCATTATCATTATTCGTCAATCGGAAAGTTATGCTCTGGTCAATGTCTTCATCAGTAACCGTCAATTGACCAATCATGGAGCCTTTCGTGGCATTCTCCTTTAGAATGTTAGATGACAAACGCATATCACGAGGACGATCATTTATATCACTGATATTGATTGTTAAGCCCTTAGTAAAGGAAAGCCTAGGACTTCCACTATCCTCAGTTCTCACTCTTATATTGACACTGCGCTGAAGTTCATAATTGATCCTGCATCGCGCACCTCCTAGCTGTAAGCAATTTCGGTTATCTACAGCAACTTTGATCTGGTTGTTATCTATCCGGAAAAGTCCATTGGCATCGTCTTCAAGGCTGTAAGAGAATGACTGGCCATTGTCAGGGTCACTACTAGACAAACTACCAACCAGTGTTCCATATCCACTGTTCTCATTTACATCTGACTTCTTCAGAGTGATGTCATAGGGTTGTTCATTAACATCTGCAATGAAACAGCCTCAAAATTAGAGGAGCAGCCTCAGCATCCACATGGGAGTACAATTCAATTTCAATTATACATAGACTTTAAGTACAATTTCTTATTGCTATGAACCATGCTGGTTAAAGTACCATTAAAAGCACCTACTTTACCAATGAAGTTTATAATTGAAGACAAGAACAAAACTTTTATAATATTGCAGTATCATTTCATCAATGAGAAAGGTCACTAGTTACAGCTACATACTTCGATGGTTGTGAAAGTACTTGCTCAGCAAAAGGAGATTAATGACAGTAGGGAAATCAGCTTGCCAGCTTTCCGCAAGAAGTGGGACTTCAGGATAAAAAGTTTCCTCTCTAATAGAAATTTGAAAGAGACGAATGGTACATGGGATTACTCTCTATGTGTTTACTGTATCAAATTAGTGCTAGATAAGTAATGAATCGAGAGTACGAAAGTAGGAGAAATCGACACACGATGGACCTTCTAGAATTTCAATCAAAACATTTAATTCCAAACAATGTCTTCTTCCACAAAATATCCATAAAAACTCAAGTGCTCCAATCAGAAAGCACTAATAACAAACCTGTAACACTGATTGTAAAAGTCTTCTCAATAAACAGAGGAGGTATTCCACTGTCAGTTGATCTTATAGTCAACTTCCACGAGGTTTGATTTTCGTAGTCAAGCTTTTTGGTTGTTTGCAGATTACTGCCAGCAATTCTGAAGGGTAGATTGCTCTGATTGTTGACAATTTTATACGTAAATAATAAGCTAGCGCCAGGGTTCCTCCCAGCATCATCAGGATCACTCGTAGAAAGCAGTGCTGATTGAAATAGAGAAAATTTTTAATTAAGTTCAATCACATTAGGTAGATGGTGGCAATGATTTGAATGTCTTCTGTTTTTATGTAATTCTGAACTGTCATCATTTTTGAAGCTATATTAAACTTCTATTTACTCTTCGACAATGAATAGTAGGGGGTATAATAAGGAGGAGGGTTGGCACTTTGCTAAAAAGCATAATTGGGTGTGTTAATAAATGGAAATGGGTATAGTTTTTCCAAATTTACAATATCAGGGGGTTGCTGATAGTTGGGAGTCAATGTTCAGTACAAAAAATATAGCAGAATGACAAATTTTCATCCTAATTCTACCAAAACATTTAAGATAAACCTACTTACTTTTAGAACGTCATCTCCACCAGTGTGTATTTGTTACTATCTTGTACAGTTTGATTTGATGTCCTTAATTGTTGATATTGATTTGCATTCACAAAGTCAATGTAGTTTACTTAACTATTCTATGTAATATTTTGGAATCTTTAGTTGGGGGATGTAAATAAAATTGGGGAAGGGGTTGGATTTTCTTCAAAATTGCTTGGTTCGGGGTGTTGATAAATGGAATTGGGGGGTTAAATTTTAAGACATTTGCAATCGGGGCTTCCCTACTATTCAGTGCCAAAGAGTAGGTTGATGACGTCATTAAATATAGTTTTGGTGATTGATGAATATAGTTTTGATATCATTGAATAATATTGCAATTACATATACTAAACATTTATTTCGCTACTGAGAATTTCCACAATAATGGACGTATATTTGGACAAAAGTTTATTCTCTATTTTCAGTTCCTGGAAAGCCCACATACGGCCAGTTGGGGATGCAGTGCTCTATTTATATTAATTAGATAAAGCAGCACACACAACGAAAAAAGATTGTTCAGTGGCTTGCATTTGCCTGGGAAAAGTTGTTCAAAATATGGTAACCGATTTGCACTTGGTTTATTTAAATGTAGTATTACCCTACTGCTGTGCTAACTAAAGCTCTGGCAACATTGATAACCAACACTGTGATCTAATTGTAGCATAAATGCATAGTCACCAGTAATCATTGCCTATATTTTGTTTAATAATTAATATTATCATCGCAAGCATTAATTCATTTCACTATCAAAGTATGAGATACTCATGTAAATGATTGCCCCAATAAGCAGGAGTGTAATTGGAACATTGGCTGAGGAGGTGAAAGAATGCATTGGGTCAACTGTGTGGTCGTCCGAAGCCGAACTTTACGACCTCTTTCTTGTCTTCCATTACATGCTTCTCCATCATCCATAGCAACTTCCCATGTACCAACCAATAAAGTTTGATGCGTCTCACTCCGAGCTGAGTGACTCAAATCTGGGTTATGGCGCATCAAAATGATAAAGTTTTCATAAGACAATAAATATCGCCTGGAATTTTCCAAATATTCATCATAAATAGGCCCAAGTGATTGGATGGGGAGAATTTGCCTGATAGGAAAGTTGCTGGAGAAATGCATGGCTACAAATGGAATAATGCAGCGAAGAAAATGCAAACACAAAGTAATTTCTCTACTGTTTGAAATACGAAGACAAACCAATTCCTCCAGGTGGTGTATTTTCAGCAATGATATTGTTCGATACTTGCATATCTGTTGGCTTTTCATTGACATTTTCCACCTCTATTATAAACCATTTCTCAATAAAGAGAGCGGGCTGGCCAGAGTCTTCACAGCGAATGCTTATGTTCATTGAAGATATCTGTAGAAGAAGGAAGGAGGAAGTATAGACAATGCTCTCTTAACAATAAACAATGTTTATTAAAAGATCATATCAAACCATCATCAAGCACTCTTCCTGATCATGTGCAGCATATTATGTTGAAAAGGAAACTCATATCACTTGGTAATACTAGCCAGGAACCAAACAGCTGAAAACTCGGGAGTCAATTATTAAATTGTATTACATTGTTGGCAAGAATAAAATATTGATTAAAAACAAATATTTCTTACTGTATTCATTGCATGAATCATCTACATACCGCTTCATAATCAATACCATTGTGTGCGACAACAAGTGCCATTCCTTGTAAATTCAATAGTCCAAAAGAGCCTGCTGAAATGATGCAATAGTGTGTCTGCCATCTACCTCTTATTCCAAAATTATCTGGGTCTTCAACAGATAGATTTCCAACCAAAGTCCCAAGAGGTGAATTCTCAAATACTTTGCTGCCGCTCAAAGCAATGCTGGTAGGAGCTTCATTCAAATCTCGCACTCGCAGTTCCAATGTTTCGACAAAACTCAGTGGTGGACGGCCGGAGTCAGTTGTATTAATTTTAATTTTATAATTGGCCTGCTTTTCATAGTCCAATGCCGTGTAAGGAGAAAGGGACAGAAACGATTTGTAAATAGTGAACATGTTAGAATTACTTCCACCAAGCGAGTAACTGTGATTTTGCCCGATGTCTTCATCCGTGGTGGTCATGTTAGCAACAGGAGCACCTGCTTGGTTCTCAGGAACAATTGCATATTTCATTCCAGCCATGGTGACAGAAGTTGGACTATCGTTTTCATCAACAATATCAATCTTGAAGCTTTGAACATGAAAAAGGCCATGGTTGTCGGTCGTCCGTACAATTATGTGGTATGAAGACTGCCTTTCATAATTCACTGTCTTTTTTAAAACCAGTCTTATCCAACACTTTGACCTGATCCCAGTCATCTCTGTTGTGTTTTTACATGAGGTATTGCTCTCCAGGCCGAAGGTTCCATTTGCGTTGTCATCTAAATGAAAAGTCAGCTTTTGTACTAGCTCACTCTCGTACGACACCACTGTTCCAACAATAGTATCAACATCACAGTTTTCCTTCACCCTTGGACTATCATCGGGGAATTCCAGCTGTCCACCATCTTTCTTGATCACTGTTACTACTGGAGCTTCGTTTACATCCAAAACTTCAATTACGAAAGCCTTTGATACCTTTACGCGATAAGCAAAAGTAGATTTAAGCCAGTGTAAAGATGCTGAAAGATTTACACTGTAAAAAGAGTAGCATGGGGGAAATCTCGCTACAAAATACGATATCACCCATTGAAGAAGTTAAGAAAGAAAAAAGGACTCAGAATTACCTTCAGCAGAGGGTATCCGTTATCCGATATTGAAACAGCGATAGTATGTTTTTCTTTTGTTTCGAAATTCGTCCTGCTAATAGCTTTGTACAAATTGCCATCACTGTCAACTCCAAAAGTCCCATTGTCATCATCAGTTAGCATATATGACAATGTTTGGCCTAGATATTAGGAAACAACAATATTAAATTTCCACAATGCACGAATGCACGTACACGCGAATGCTCACACATAGACAACTACACAGATGTATAAATATATATATATATATATATATATATATATATATATATATATATATATATATATATATATATATATATATACACACACACACATTTACATACATGCATGTATGTACGTAGTTATTCATATTCACTTGAAATTATGTACGCTGTTGTTATAGTAATAAATCAATTCGACTTAGAAAACTAAATGTAAGACAAAAAACCTGTGTCTTCATCTGATGCGCTGAACTTTCCAATGACAAAATTTATTGGAGCAGTTTCATTAACAATGTAATTGGATAATCTAATATCACGTGGCTGATCGTTCACATTTCTCAGAAAGATAGTGATATTCTTTGACAATGATAGAGGAGGTGTTCCATCATCAACAGTTTGAATAGTCACTTGATGACTGGATTTTTCTTCGTAATTCAGTTTGCAGAAACTCTTTCCAAGTTGCAAGCAATCAGAGTTCGATTGTGCCACCTAGGAAAGAGCATGTAGAATAGTTCGATTCTTCAAATGATGACTAAGTATGTCCTAAAATCTTTGAATTGTAAACATGCATTGATAGTTCGAAACACAGCCACATCTTCAATATTTCAACACATCAGCTTGATCCGAACAACTGGATACTTAGTTCTATTACTACACCAAGACAATAATGACTAACTCAATAAATCAATACCGTTGCTAAATGGATCCTTTGCTACAAGGAACTAATATAGCAGATTTGAAAAAATCGTTGGTGATCATGACTTGATATGTGATGCTGTATAGTTAATTTACAGATCTCTTCTTTTAAATGCAAATTTATTCAGTAGGAAGAAGTTATTCTTGAGGAAAAGCCTAGAATGAAGTGCTGACAAATAAAGCAACCATGTTGAGGGCTATTGATAAAAAGCAACGATTCTGCAATGCTATTCTATTGCTGTTGATGACCCTAGCCAGAGTCCAAACTTTCACTAGGATTTGTTATTGCCGTTTATAGTCAAGAGCTGAATGAATTTATCATTACCGTTCTGTCATTGCCATTTGTAGTCACGAACTACAAGGATTTGTCAATACCGCTCTGCCATTGGCGTTCTTTCATTGCCGTTATTGTCACTGTTACACTGTTTATGCCGTTGAATTGAAATGAAGTCAAAATTCAAGATGTCTATTATTATTGCCGTTCTTATTATACATTAAAAAGCAAAGGCTCCGCAATGAAATTACCATAAGGATGTTCCTCTTTATTTTGAATCGTCCACCGGCACTGTGCATCAACTTGTAAGTGTATCGCTGATTTAGATCATCGTCAATTGCTGACAGTAATCCAACAGTCATGTTCTCTCCAGCATTTTCATCGACAATACTGCCTGAAATCTATGCGAGAGATGAAATAAAGAGATGTGATAACTACTCATGCTTAGTACTAAATTTTAGAGCAGCTTACGTCCGCCACAGCACATGGCAATGCCAGCAAGTGCATTTCAGCAGAAAACATAACGAAAAAGAACGTCATCGGCAAATTTTCTATAAATTCGGATACCGCCGTGGCACAGGGTAGTGAAGATCGCATCTTGATCACAGACATGTCATTTTTCCATAATGTCAATTTTTACGTTATTAAAGATCCTCTGATATAAGAACTTTGAAACAATGAATGCCAACTGAAGCAATATAATGAATAGTTGCTATCAAAGCGGTAAACGAACCATTTTTAATGGATACTTCTCTTAAAAAGCACAGTTAATTCCTTAGTAATGTAATAGGGGCGAAAACGGAGCTCTTTACTTTACTCGCATGTCATTTAAAGCGCAAATTCATTAAATGAAGCACTACATCAAGAAACAGATATCTAGTGCTTGAAGATTGCTCATGCTTTGCTGAAAACAAGTAAAAGGTCAGGTTTTGTATAGATAATTAGCATGGGAGAGTGGCTAGCTTCTTCCCTCGATACCTCTATTTCTCAGTTTTGTAAGCAGATCCTTGATCGCTTGTCAGTGGGTAGCAAGCGAGCATTCAATTACAGTTTCAGGTGATTCAAAACGTTTGATTTTCCAACAGTAGAGGAATTACTCCCTCATAGCTATAGTGCAGCGGAAATATGATAGAAGTGGAGAATGAAGTATCAAAATTCTCTAATATTTCGTGCTAGATAATGCAGTATCTGAAAAATGAAGGTTTAAAACATTTGGATTTATCCCTTATCAGCAAATTTCTTCTCGCCAATGTGTAGGCTAGAACTCATATGTAACAATAAACAATAAACGTACCAGTATATCGGCTGGTGCATCATTTATGTTAACAATTTCTATTCGTATGTTTTCGTATCTCGTTAACGCAGGCACTCCACTATCTGTGGAGGACACCATAACTGATAGTGTTGGAGTGGTCTCGTAATCAAATGTAGCTTTGCTGTAAAGGGAGTTTTCATTGACTTCAAAGCTAGACCCACTCCCGACAATGCTGTACGAAAACGACTGACGACTGGACACGAGGTTATCTGGATCTGCAGTAGTTATAGTGCCAATAAGGTTGCGACCATTCAGGTTTTCTGTTACTTTGTTATTGGACAGTGTGATTTGAGTGGGTACTTCATTGACATCATTCAAAATGATCACAAACGTTTTCGTGAACGTTAGTTCCCCATCAGAGCATTGCATACGAACCGAATGATTATGATCCCTTTCAAAATTCAGCTCTCCTGATCCGACTGCTAATGTAAGGCCATTGACGATCTTGAACCTGCCATTTGCGCTTTCAGTTAGACTGCATACATGGTAGCCAATTCGTTTACTTACGGCATCGTCAGGATCGATTACAGAAATATTCGTGATGGCAGAACCATCGATTGAATTCTCGTCAACGTCACTACGAGACAGCCGGATGTCGGTCGGTACTTCATTCACGTTGATCACATTTATTCGAATAGTTGACAATGTTGATATTTGAGGCAAGCCATTGTCCGTCACATTCAGTATCAATGAATAGACACTTTTAGCTTCATAATCAAGGGATACACCGTTGGCAAGCTTCAATATTCTACCATCCACTGCAAAGGAACTGCTATTACCAACAATTGCAAAAGTATGTCTCTGGTTCATGTCTTCGTCTACAGCATCCAAAGTTCCAATAGTGGCTGCAACACTATTTTCGGGAATGCTTTCGTAAGTTTTTCCGTTTATTACTACGGCAGTTGGAGCATCGTTGATATCAATCACGTTTATTGTAAACATCCTTTTGGGGAAATAACATTAGTGATAGCAACACCTGACAACAGAATTTCTATATGTATATATTATATATATATATATATATATATATATATATATATATATATATATATA
>OLMO02000001.1:6472288-6495824 GCA_900291935.2 Cassiopea xamachana | reverse complement strand
ATATATATATATATATATATATATATATATATATATATATATATATATATATATATAGCTGATGTTGAGCCGCATCCAGATGTATATAAATCGCATAAATAGAATAAACCAAAAATGAACTTGTTTTTCGATGTTGATCGAAAAGTATGCTCGAAAGGCAAGTGTATTTTTGGCTTTTTCTATATATGTCTTTTCTATATTAAATAGGTATCTTAATGAAGTTAACATGTCCATTGCTCTTTCTGTAGATTGTAAATCACCCACTGGTCTTTGTACCTTCAATTGTAAGCTACCATACTCTATCTTATCTAATTTCACTAAACACAAACTGCATACTTTAGTAAAACGGTATTGTAAAGATCTTGAGATCAAAGTGGTATTTTCTTCCTTCAAAGTTTAAACTTAATGAAGTTTAAATACTTAGTACCTCAATCACTTTGCTCGAATGTGATTTATAAATTTAATTGTGCGGGGTGCAATTTCATTTATGGTGGTGAGACAAGCCGATATTTGTTCACTCGTGTGCGTGAGCATCTACAATCTGATAAAACCACCCAGGCCTTTAAGAATCTAAAAAGTTTCCATAAATGTCGGAAGTTTTGCAGTGACTTTTTACAGTTGTAGGCGAAGTAAGCACCTATGGTCAGTTTAAAATTAAAGAGTTAATATATATATTTATATATATATTTATTTATATATATATATATATATACTTCATTTTATTGAGAAACTTTGGTTACATATATATATTTATATAATATTATTCATATTTTTAATATGTTATTTATTTAGATATTAATAGACTATAAAACTTGAATTGCATGTAGTACAGTAAGTTATATTTAACGATACGCATATCCATTTATTGAAAGAGCTAAAACTTGATTTGTGGATTGTAATATATTAAAATATTTCTGAAATGAAGTTTATAACAACAATGAATTTACCTTCTTAAGAAGGACCCACGATCTGAGGCCCTAATGGAAATATCGTGAGATCTTGCCTTTTCGTAGTTGACTGGCCCATTTACCAACAGTTCTGAAGTGCACTTTGTTGTAGCTCCGCTAAAACTTGTATGGTGGCATGTCTGATTCTTGCCAATTGCAAACAACCCTCCTGCATCGATGTCTAAATTCAGATTAAGGGATGTTACAAAATCGCTGTCGTAAGCTTCAACTGTACAAACTAGACTCCCATGGGCTGAATTTTCCTGCACGAATGGTTGGCTTGGAGTTAAAGTAATATTGAGAGGTGGCTCATTCTCATCTTGAACAAGAATTTTAAAAGTTTTGCTGTTCTGTAGATAAAATGTCAGCATTAGTTCGTAAGCAATAATCCATTGCTACAGATTGATAATTATTCAAAACAAGGATATTTCTATTTAGATCATTCAGCAGGAAAATTAAATTTATCTAAACTTATTAGCCTCATAATCGCATTTTTGTAGTTCCAGGGACTCTGAAGTTTGCGCAGAGCATGCGTAATGCTAAGGTAAAATGTGGACGTAAGTTTTCAAGCAGGACATGCAGGTTAATTTAAAATTCAAAAAGTGGTACTCTAGTTAGATCTAGAAGTAGTTTTCAGCTTTCAGAAGCACTGTTTCACACAATTACATTTCATTGATGAGATCTTAGTACAATATTTCTTCAATTTGAATGCCTATCTTCAAAAAAGCATACGAACCTAAATGAAATCTGCAAACAATAATAATATGAATAAAGCTAAAATAAACAGTGACTTAGAGCGAATTGGAAGTAAATTTCCTTGAAGTAAGAAGACATGTACGTACTGATAAAGGAGGGGACCCGTTGTCAGTAACTTTGACTTGTATTGTGTGTTCTCGTGCAGTTTCATAGTCAGTGCCATTCTGTTTTGTCAACGTTCCGTTGCTTGACACTGCAAATCGTCCACTGCTATCGTCTAATAAAGTGAAAAACAGTGTTTGTTTTGGGTTCTCGTCTTCATCTTCAGCAGTGAGTTGTCCAATGACCGTTCCTACAGGAGTATTCTCTTTCACAACGTTCTGCGATAGTCGTAAGTTGAATGGTGGATCGTTCCGATCTGTTACAGAGATGCTAAATGATCGCGTAATGATAAAGGATCTTGTTTTATCATCATAACTTTCCACTTCGATTGTGTAAGTTTGCCTTGATTCAAAATTCAATGGACAATTTCTGCTTCCAGAAACTAGGCATATTCCATTTGCTCTGGCAACCTAAAGAATAGTATTGCAAGAAGATTAAACGTTGAACACTACAGAATCACGTACGCTTTATCCATATTGTTAGAGGTGGTCTTCTCTGAGAAGTATTGACCTACAATTAAAATCTTTTCCAACAGTTTGAACAGTCAAAAAATAAAATGTGTTTTTCCTTAAAAGAAGGTGCAGCTTGCTTTCAATTTTGGCAACTGCAATTCTTGCATACCACCAAATACCATTGTTGTGATAGAAGCAACCTACCTCTAAAGCATTTGCATTAATGCGGAACATTCCATTTGCTGCAGTCACAAGTCTATAATTGTCTATTTGACCCGAGTCGACATCAATGGTATCAAACGTTCCCACTGCTGTTCCAATGTCACTATTTTCTGCCACTGAAGAACTAGAAATCTGCCAAAAAGTACAGAGCTCAATGCAAGATATCCTATAAAATATTATTCATGCAAGCATTTACAGCTGCTTACCAATCAAGCTTCTTAATTGTAGCAAATAGGTGTGTAAAGTAAATAAGTTGTGGTCTCACCAGAAATTCTTGAGAATTGGTGTAGTAAATGGTGAACCAGTAAGTGATGCAGAGTGGCATCATGGTTGTCTCATGCAGTGGCACGGAGGGTTTAATCAAAGATTCAGGAAAACCAGAGTGATAAGGCAAAGGGCCATCAGGAAGAAAAGAGCACCGAAGGCCATAGACCAGTAAATCAAACCAATCCCTTAAGATGGGTAATATTGCCTGCATTTATGTAAATAAACTGCTTAGAAACCAGCTGCTACATGACTGACTTAATTGAAAATCGTTTTAATGTATCAACGTTGTAATTATATACTACTTCTTAGTGCTTCTGCTAACCCCTTCTAACCTGAACTGGTTCCGATTAGAATGGAGGGGCAATTGTCCCCACCTCCTCTTCAGCACCCCAGCAAAGCCTAAACTAATTGGAAAGACTACAGTCTTGTTACTTTATGAAAATTTCTCAAATAAGGTAGCGTTTCTTCTTCAGAATTCCCACAAAAATAGACATATGCATATACATTCGGCATACCACGATATCAGTTGGGCGCTCATTGACATCATCAATTCTAATGGTGAAATATTTTGCAAGTGATAAAGGAGGATTCCCATTGTCAGTGCTTTTGATTCCAACTAGAAAACTGCAACGAAGAAATCACATCAATATATCACATAAAAATGTATTCATGAAATGTAAAGATTTACAAGTCCTTCTTGATGCCTATACACTATTTCAAAATTTTGAGGGACATAAACTGCCTTCAGCTTGAAACTTTCCCAATATGTTGTCTAATCCAGCCTTAAATATTACGTAACTGCTTCTCAAGCTCTTAAGCTTTCAAATAATTTCAGTGTAGAATAGACAACTGTGATGCAAGAAATAAGATTTTCGGGTCTTGCAAAACACGTAATGGATGTCTTGCCCATTTTGTTTGTAGGCTGATCATAAATGCTGTTGAGAAGACAATTTTTTCAAGTTACTGTTTGAAATTCACTTATTTGTGCTTCTTAAATGTTTCTTAAATTTTGCATGGTTTCAGTCTCATGTTTCTTATAGACATGTTTCTTATAAGAAGAAAACGTGTATCTTTATTCTTTACTGTCCTCTCGAATGGAAAACTTTACCAATGTAGAGTTACCTTTTTGAATCTGTCTCATAGTCAAACTGCACTTGTGCTTGCAATTGAGAACCACTGATACCGAATTTTCCTTGATACGAGGCATCAGAAATCAGGCTATAAGAATGACTGTCCCTGAAATTTGGATCCAATGATGACAATGTACCAATAACTTGCCCAATTGCATTGTTTTCTGCTATTTTATGGCTTCCAGATAAGATTATCTAAGGGGAAATAACATATCTCACATGAAATATATTGCCAATGACTGCTCTTCTACATTTTACACGATAAAAACTATGTTTCCACAGTATAAAAGGAGCAGTTTATTTGTAGAGCTGAATAAAAAACCCACATGAGATGGCGGATCATTAATTCTTCTGCAATAAATTGTCCTGTATCCATTAGTCCAGTCTCCATCTGATTCGCACCTGATCGAGGAGAGTCCTACCAAGCGATAGTTGGTTAGACAACTTACTGCACACGTTGTCTCATATACTGAAGCTCCGTTTGGACAGTTTACCCATGGCTGCTTGCACACGGTTCCATTAGCCTCACCTGAATGATCAAGCTATATTAAATACCGAGAGGGACAAGAGCAAAAAACGAGTAAAAGTGGTTATAAATTGAAATTCTATTAGCGAACTGAAAGAGGAAGATGATAATTTGCATTATAGTCGGAAAGGAAGGCAAAGAAAGAGCATCAATCTTATACCTAAGCTACAACAGTACAATCAGAAATCGCTTGAAATATATATATCATTATAGCTTATTTTTATATGACCATCATTTATTGAAAATAGTAAAAGAGATACTACGGCGGTAAGCATCTCCCCATCCTGTGAATGATTCCAGTTCTATGGGGCAATAGTTATCCTTGACAGACTGAAAGAGGATGAAATCGGACTTAAAATGCAAGGAGCTTACACGCAAGCAAATTGAATAAGTCATATAAAGTTATCAAAATCGTGTGTAGAAACCAAGTCTCTAGTTAAGACGTTGAAATATCCTTTGTTATATTTAAAGAAGCTTTAGTCCTTGCAGCTGCCGTCTTTCTCTGCTGCCTTCGAGATTTATCTTGCCATTGAAATAAATATAACCAACCTGATGGACAATAGTCAATCGTTGGGATGCCACAATCTTTTCTGGGGCATTGCGTACGATTTACTAGAGCATATCCAGGTAAACAATGGCATGTACCAGTTGATGTCTGACATTGATGCTCACAGCCTCCATTTGCCAAACCACACGCTATCCATTCCTTGAAATAGGATAAGTATTATTGAATATATTTTCATTGCTTAGTCATTGCAAATATAGTGTTCATTTTGCACCTGCTTCTGCTATGGGACGTGAAATGTCATTTTTTGCATAGACAGTGATAAATGGAGATCTTTAAACTTTTTGGAGTCCATGCGTATCGTCTTCAAAGCTCGAGACAGATTTTAACAAATAGTGTCGGTTTTGATGAAAGGAAGTAAAACAAGTTCTGTTATCAAAGATGACGCATGCAGTAGCAAGAGGAAGAAAGAGGGGGATGGGGGAAGGCTTGCTAATTGTACCCTCGTAACTTAATAGACAATAAATGCTTCTCATTTTGTCTATCCCTTTCATATCCAATATCGCTCTCAAACATGGCAATATTGATTTCTATAATTGTGGACATAGTAGCATATAAATGGGAACAAAAGTGAGCAAGAATGCACAACATCTTACACTCAAAGCTGGGCAAGCAGCACCATTACATCGGTTTGTAACGCTGACTGTTCTTGTTCGAGTTTTCATTCCAACTGAACACTTAGCATTGCAGGCGCCCCAAGCTGTCCATATTGCAACCTATTTAAAAGCATATTGACATGTTTTCAAGCATTAGCTATATCACTTTGCAACTATATGAAAATATTGGATGCATGTGTTGCAAATAACGATAGCGAAATCAAAATAATAAGTGTGCTGGAAAGTAATCATGATGTTACCAAATTGAACATGAAATAGGAGGAAAAATCAGGGGTGTCGAAAAAACTTTCACAGTACAAGGGCCAGATCACTAACAACCGGATAAGTTCAGGTAAAAATAATTATATTTACTATTTTATATAAAAAGTGTTGCGGTTCAGTGCCACCGACCCCCCGGTTTCAACGCCACTGAATATGGTACAAAACAGGGTATACGCTAGTGCATAAAATACTTCAAGAATCAATTGGAAGATTCAGTTATTGTAAATTTCAATGTAGATATACACAAAGGATAGGCTTTACTTGAACTACAATTGCAATGATCAATAACCATGTCTTTGGTCGGAATCAAAAAGCACACTGATTTATTTCGTTCTACTTATTCATCAATAGTTTAAGCATGGCTGATTTGCAATAAGACTATTTACATCGCACTACTTCTAAGCCAAGTAGACACCACGTATTAAGGCTTGCCATGTAATAGTAGAAGGGTGACAGTATCTGCTCCTAGAAAAGAGCGCATGGAGAGTGCAATATATGTATAGAAATAAAGAATAGTACTTGACAATCCCTGTTATCCCTGTAGCTTTGACACTGTTTAGTATCAGAGAGTCTACGACATTGAGTACCACACCACGTTGGCTGTCTAGTGATTGTTCGAGAGCGCTGCTGAAGGCCACTGCCACAGCCTGAGCTGCATATTGACCACGATGACCACGAACTCAATTGGCAGTCAATCTTCTGCAAAACGGTGCATGACTGCGTTTCGTAGTGCACAGAGCTACAAGCGCCTCCGCAGCTAGCGTGAGAGACAATTTGTCGTGTTCTCACTTGAGAACCTGTAAAGAATAGGTTTCAGCATTGAATAATTAGTCAATGTCAAGATAACTTTCACAAAATAAAGCAAGCTCCCCTGTCCGTTAATATGGAATCCACAAGGAAGTCATTGAGGTTTTCTGCTTCTGGTCTGGTGGCAGTGAATTCAATTCACACTAACATGAATAGTGCTCAAATCCTACACCTGGTCATCTATGGCGCCAAGAAAGGCCTTCCGTCTGGCGTCAGAAAAAGCCTTTAGTCTTTACATGCACGGTCCTCAATGGAAGCAGTAATAATGCGCGTTGACCTTATCATTCAAAATAATTTGTTCAACTTGCAGAAAATAATCAATATATTTATAACGTGCAAATATATTTTCCGAATTTTATGTAGACTTACAAAAACTGGATTGTCTTACCCGTTCCGCAATTTGCTGAACAGATACCCCAAGGTGACCACTGTGAGAGTACACAATTTACTGGACAGCAGCTATGCACACAATTTCGATTCTCAGAGGTAACAGGGCAAGCCGGTGCACAGTACGGCTGGCGGGTGATTGTCCTGGTTCTTGACTGAGTGCCAGCTCCACAGGTGCCAGTGTTGGGTGTACATGTGCTCCAACTCCCCCACTGTGAAACCTAAGAGAACTATCACCTTTATATAAAGTTCTTTTGAACTACCATACTATTAGCATAATATAATTTAGGGATTCTAGGAATAATCAACTTTCAGAGCACAAAAAACTCAAGACAAGCTGCAATGTGTTTGCACCACGAGTAGATAAACTCATAAACAGTTCACATTTGCACAGCCTTTTTCATTGTCTTTTGTGCCATTACTGATCAGCCGAGTATGCAGTTCGATCAATCGTTACATAATCTCCTATCCTACATACAAGCTAACTGACTTTACAACCCTGGTATGGTAGTCCGGGGTAATGTGGGTCACTGAGGTAAGATGGGTCACTTCTGTTTATATTAGTCTCTCACAACTATACGTCCAATTTTTTTGTTCATAGATACCATTTTAGATCACGTCAGCAATTCTTGCAGAAGGCGGTTAATTCTTTTCTGTTATCAAAAATAATAAACTTGGAGGAAGAGCTCCGCGAGGAGCTGATCATATTTGATTAATGCCATAGTTTTGAACTTCACGACAATTGGTGAAAACTGAAGAAGAATAGAGATATTACCTGAGGATAACAAATATTTCTACTTAAAAGTAGAGAAAGTCATATTACTGCATTCTCTAAGCTACTGGGGGTGATTTGGGTGACCCAGCTCTGGCTGTTATTTCTAGCATTGCGTGAATAGAAAATGTGTCCAAAACTATGTCTTGTTTGACTGTTTTAGTTGGTTTCGAGCTCTATATAATGTTAAGGCCTTGAAAGCTATAGGTCATGAACCTAATCTTTGTACCAAAACTTGATAGCATGAATTTTTAATATATTGGGATTATTTCTAGAATCTCGCGCACTTTCGCAAAGCAGAGTTTATTGCATATAATAAAACTGCTATCAAACATGCTCTTCACATGGTAGAGACTGAAGGCAGTATTATACTAAATATTTACCTATCTTGTTATACCATAAAGGTTCATGAGCTGTTTTTGTGCAAACAGAAAAGCTTTTATTCCTTGTTAAAAGAGGTGACCTAAGTTTCCCCAGTAACTGTTTTTGAAAATGGCGTTTTAACATAAGTCCTGAAGAGTCTTCCTAGGACTGACAGTCCACTCCACTGAATCAATATCTTCTAAATATGCTGCTAAGATTTCAGATGCTCTGATATGATCATTGGTTGAGGAATGATGGCCCCTGTGCTTAGATTCAACTTCAAAAACCCCAAAAAGTGACCCATGTTACCCGGCCTACCTCATCAGCAATATTCGAATGCATTCATTTAATCCGCACATTTAATCGTAGCCATTTGCGCCATATTAAAAGAAGTGAGTTCATTTGCTTGCAAAGGAGAACATTTATGACAAAAAGTCTGGCAAAAAGTCACGAATGATTAAAAACTCCTGAATGAGAACACTCAACTTTTTAAACAATCTCCTATCCTATACACAAGCTAACTGATCTTATATTTCCGGTATTTACACTAAGAAAGAAAGACCTTTCCTGAAACTCTCAAAAAAGTAACATATCATCTATACTAAAGAAAGGAGATGGTTTAGATAAGAAAAATTTCAGACCTATCTCTGTTTCACCATCATTATCAAAGATATTTGAGAGGCTTATTCACAATCACATAAGGTCATATACTAATTCCTTTCTAAATCTACTGCTTTATGGCTATAGGGAAGGATATAGCACAGCAAAGCATGCCATTCTAAGGCTTTTCGAACACTACAAAAAAGTATTAGACCAGAAAATGAGTAGAGGGGCTGTATTTATAGACCTCTCCAAGACGATCTTGCTTGCCCAATGATCCGGAAATTGTCGTCTGTAAATGTTTTGGAGCATTCTGGATTTGCAATAAGGTGTTATCCTATGGCCGACTCACAGTTAATTTTAGAATTGTTCTTTTTACATGTACGAGGTGGCTGTTCTTTTACGATATTACTTTTCTTCCTGATGCTCGCGGGGACATGCTGTTTTACTCTGTCTGCTAGTCTCTGTGTAGTGCGTCCTGCGTACCGAGCTTCACATCGGCACGAAAATTCTTAAACAACACAACTTTTTTGAGTGGTAGGAACGCAATTCTTTTTAGCAGATGGTAGCAAAACTCTAGTGTTGTAAACACCCTGGGCTTCACAGCATAGTAACAAGATGTAATGGCTTTACTGATTTGATTTTCAAACTTTGATGAAACATTACCAATCCAAGGCAAATTTAGGTAGTTTTAAGTATTTTGGAAATTGTTTACATCAAGACTCAAAAACCAGTCTTGTGTCGACAAAAAGAGTTCTCTTTCTCATGTCTTGTGTCGACAAAAAGAGTTCTCTTTCTCATGTCTTGTGTCGACAAAAAGAGTTCTTTTTCTCATTAGGACTCTTCAAATAAACAGTGTTAATAGGTCCAAATTGGTCACATCGGAGCCAATTAGGCGCATCCTATCACATAAACTGCATCTGGATATATATTTCAGTTAACCTTTAGGTCACTATCCGACATTTTCATACTTTGATGAGTGTGGGACGAAAAAAGCTTTTAAGTGTTTCAAAAGAATGTTGTTGCTTCTTCGTGCTGTGATAAAGATGAACATTCTAACTTCGAGACCATGCTAGAAACAGACACCCAGTGTTTATGAAAAAATATTTTTTCCAAAAACAACCAATATTATCTTAGAAATGAACACCTTGTCAAGCGTCTAAAGCCCCAAACTACCATTTTTGGGGAGAAAAGCATTTCTTTTCTTGGGGGAAAGTTGTGGCATGAACCGTCATGAGAAACAAAGCAATATCTAAACTTTAAGCATTGTAGCGCTCGCATCAAAAACTGGAAAGCAGAAGAATGTAGCTGTAATTTATGTAGACACTATGTGGTTCAGGTTGGATAGATGTAATTTATTTAAAAGAAAAAAGGAGCATTATGCTGAAACTTTTGGTGTAAGACACAATGTCATTAGCACTGTTCGTATTTTTTATTTTTCTTACTGTGTGTTCCTCTCATATTTAGTATTTTTTGTACTTTGCACTTTTTTCGTATCTTGTAATTTAATAGTTTTCCATTGCAGTCACATATATGTAAAGTAGCCTTTAATTAGCTCAGTAGCTACTCGTATAGCCTACTATGAAGAAACTGATTATATTATATTATATAGGCCTATCTGAATGCTACAACAGAGAAAGTACCTATAATTCAAGTAGTTTAGAAGTTAATGAGTTTGTCAATGATTATACCATTACAAATAAACTTGCGCTCAAATGCATCTTACAATTTCTGTCAACTGAGAATAAGCTCAAGTAACACTGACTAATGAGACTCCCACCTGGCATTGTATTGGAACCGGAGTACACAGCTGCGTTGCATTTAATGGAAAACACAGGCCACCGCAATATTTAGCTGTTACTACTGCTCTACTTCTTGCCTGAGATCCTGAATTTGGTCCACAAGATCCTAAACGAGAAGGAAGATAATTGCTAGAGTGATTAGTTTTGGGGATAGTATTTAGTAGAAAGCATATATCTGAAGTAGAACAACAATTGCAAATTTTTCTGGGACAATTAAATGTCCAGAGCACAACTCTTCCTTTAACACAAGAAAAGCATCTGACTATATTTTGTATCATAACTACAATATTAATCAGGAGTGATGGCATAGTTACTTGTGTATCTACCTCACAACTAGAAGGTTGCATACTCAAACCTAGACTGAGTCATATTAAAAACTTTTATTAAAAATGGTATCCACTGCTCCTTCGTCTAGTGCTCCACATATAAGAATGGAATGGGAAAGTTAAAAATATGGAGCTGCCAGTGAACCAGTCCTATGCTTTAGCTTTCACTGCATTAGCAGATGTGTGGACAAGGACTCCTTGAAATGGGGATGGGTGCCACCCTATACACCACTGGCGTGGGAACGGCTTTCACTTTGGCATTTTTTTTCTAAAAAGATTGATTTAGGTCTTGTTTCGGCCTGTTCACTTTCTGAATTCAATGTACCACTTAACAATTGCCTCATGTTATTTCATAGCAAAGGCTAATTTATAATACGCAACCTACCGATTGGTGCACTACAGGTACTCCAAACAGTCCACATGCTTACGACGCAATCACGTGGGCAGCAAGGTCCACTGCATGAATTATACTCAGTGAGGACAGGACAAGATGTACCATTGCACGAAGGTGTGACCGTGATATTCCTCGTTCTTTTAAGAGTTCCTATTTTTTCACACGGCGCGTTGCATAAACTCCAGTTTCCCCATGATGAAACGGTACAATTGACAGAGCAACATCTACAAAAAAATTTTACCTCACCGAAAATTTCAATATCTTAGATATTGCTTTTACATATTTCTTTAGACCTCTGTAATAAGGGGTAGTTGTAGAAGGAATGTGTAAAAAGAATAGATAAGTATCATTGATTACCAGGGAATCGGTTGGAAACTATCATACTATATTAATCCGAGTAAATGATAAAGGAAAATAGATTATTGATCCAATGTAATAATATGGGCCACAACAACACAAAATTTAAATGCTGACAGTAAGTACTTCTAATAAGAGAGGAATATCTTGCTATTCAAATATATATATATATATATATATATATATATATATATATATATAAATATATTTGCATATAATTGCAATGTTTGGATAGCCCTCAAAGAATAAGCAATGATTCCAACAATAGATGCCCTGCTTTGTAGCTATTACATAAAAATAATAATAACAGAAAATTTAAGAATAAGGTATGGAATCTTCCAAGGAGATTCGCTTTCACCACTCATCGTTTGTGTTTTATTAATACGTTTATCAATTCAACTTAATAATGCTGGCTACGGTTATCAAATAACGGGTAAGTCTAAAAATCACCTATTTTATATGGACGATTTAAGGCTTCTGCAAGGAATAACAACTAACTTATTGGGTTATTGGATAATGTGAAAAAGTTCAGTGACGATATCGGAGTGCAGTTTGGACAAGAAAATTGTGGCAAAGTTACATTCATAAAAGGAAAAATTTTTAAAAAAACTGAAAATATTGATCTTGATATAAAAACAACTATTAAATAACTGCACCAAGAAGGGATATACAATTACCTAGGTATCCAAGAAGCGAAAGGGGTAACCAGTGCTGCTAACAAGGAAGAAGTTAGAAAGGAATTCTATCGTAAATTCAGCTCTATATGTCAGAAATAAGATCATGGCAATTTACTCATTGGCAATGCTTATAGTTACTTAAGGGCATAACATCCTAAATTGGACAATGCTAGAAATGAAGAGACTAGATGTCACGGCCAGGAAGCTTTTAACCATGAGCAATATGCATTACCCCATAGCTAATGTTGACAGGCTTTATATTCAAAGGTCTGATGGAGAAAGAGGACTGCTACAACTGGTACAAAAGGATGGAGGAAAAGGACTGCTACAACTGGTCGTAAGATACCTCCTGTTTTTACAAGCAGATCCCACATAAATGTCGACTTTGGCAATTTAAAACTTCGGTCATTACTTTATGAAGGCATTTTTTAATGGGTTGTCTGCTCATTGTTTCTTTGAAGAAGCTTTGAACGGGGCTTCATAATGATTGAAAAGTATTTGTAGAGTACACTTATGGATTTTTTTAACTCCCTATTTGCTGTATTCCAACAAAAAATTCAAGTTACTGGACAAACTTGCTGTCTTTTAGTCAAGTATTCTTACTACTCGAGAGAATTTAGTCACTTTCCAATTCATTTTAACACACATGTACTTGACATGTTCCGTAAATTCTAGTTCAGAGTGAATAGTAATTGTAAGGAGACTCACATTATCTCTCTGAACCAAGACCAGCTCATAAATTCCAATACAGATATTATTACTTTCTGGTAGCCCGTGGAACATCACCTGAAACTTGTCAGGGTTTGCCACCACGTGGTTAGGGTCAATCCGTTTTTAGAACATTGACCATATCAACTTCCAAACATGAGGTTACATCCTCTATGTTCTCTCCAGAGGCATATAATGTATTGTCATCGGCGAACTTGCATATTTTTGAATTCCCAATACACAATATAAGATCATTAAAAAATACATCCAATGACAGAGGTCTTGGAATGGTGCCTTTTGGTACACGTGATGAGACTGCGCAAATCACAGGTGTTAATAATTTTTACATGCTGTTTTCTATTCGACAGGTAATTATGTAATAAGTTGAAGCTACTAGTTCCAAAGTCATGTGTCGCAAGTTTGGCTAACAACAGGTCATGTAGCAAGCAGTCATAGGCCTATCAGAGGTCTATAAGTACAATGCGCATTATTCCTCTACTGTCTAAACATTTGCGACATGCTTCAAGCAATCTAAATCAAGGCATGCGGAGTGCTATATCCCTCTATAGCCACATAATAAAGGCGAAAGCTTGTACATCAACCTTCCGTACAGTGGCGGATCCAGACCAGGGCTACCAGGGCTTGAGCACTGGTCAGATTTTCAATCCTAAATAGCTGGCTGAATTAAAACGGGAATTATCAAAAGTAGTCACCAGTATTTATTCCTCATGAACAATGCTAATAAAGCCCTATCGCTGCTTATTTCAGTCTTTCTCAGAACAACCACCTCTAAGATACCAGGTGTCTTTTGCGGACGCAGAAGTTAGTATTATCCAATGAGTTATCACATTGGGAATATGTTCGTCAAATCACTATTCAGCTTTTCTATCACATGCTGCATTCCTTCCGAGCCCTGGTCAGTCTGTAATATACAGAGGCTCGACTACCCTGGATCCAATCAGATCTCTCTATTTTGTAAACAATTTTGGGACGAGCCCTGGTCAGATGTAAATATTCTCTTTCATCCAATGAAACATCGCCCTGACCAGGGCTCAATTTCTCTTAGCCAATCACAATACTCCGTGACCAGGGCTCGACTATGTCAACATGAGCACTACACGTGATATTGTTGATGTTGAAGCAGTGTCCTCGTGGCGAGAAAGACGGTAGTTGTTGGCTGCTTTACGTGAAAATGGGCAATTACTTAGAGGTACTAGAAGTGTCTGAATCGGTTAGGAAAATCCATGATGCTAATTCTCAGAGCTGCAGTTCCCTGCCTGTCAAGAAACCAAATGCCCTAGTATAACACCAGTGAAGTAAGTCGCTTCTATTATCTGGATAATATTACGGCCATTTGACTAAGTACGTAGGAGCCCTAGGGTAAGGGGGCACGTGCCCCTCCCAAGTTTCATAAAACTATTAGTAAGGTCCCCTTTTGCAACTTATAGATTTGTCTCTTTTGTTTGCGAGAATGCCCCTTGCCTCGGAACTCAACATTTTGAATGCTTCCTAATTCCTTGCAGCTGGCTGTTCCGCTGAAGTTTACTTCCGCCTAACACTATTTCCGTTGTCAACTGTTTATTTTTGTGATGAAGTCAGATATTGAACTGAGCAGGTGCTAGATTTCAGCGAGTCAAGTTTATCAAGCCTCACACTTAATGCCAAACCCATGTTGGAAGTACCCCAACCTTGCGAGTTTCAACTGATTAAGAGAAACGTGTGCGGTGTTAACTTTTTTATAAATTCAACAAAACAAAGTGAATGACGTGTCGATTGCTTCTTTACTGAAGTCTAGAATATCGGAGTTTCATGTCAATAAAAGTTGGACCAACTGGACCTTACTTGTTCATAGTTCTGGGATAGTTTCCACACCCATATAGCCGCGCCCACGATCTTTTTGTTGAGCCCTGGTCAGATTTCTCCCTGGATCCGCCCCTGCTTCCGTATATCATAGAAAGATGTAATAGTACATTTATTGGTCGATAACTTTTCTTTGCAGCCGAATCCCCAGCTTTAAAGCAAGGTGATATACCAGCTAACTTAAGTTAGATGAAAACGTGCTATTTTGGATTCCATTCCATTGTTGATAAGACCGACAGATCGGAAACGATGCACGCATGCTTATTACAATTTATGATGGAACAAAATGGCGCGAGGCGCGAAGAACATCGAGGAAGCGGAGAATTTACATTCACTGGCACAAACAGGAAAATATCGTTACCCTGTCATAATACTGAATCAAATTTTTTCGACAATTCACGGCGAAACAGTTCTAGCCCTTCGAAATCAATGAAAATTGGTGTTGTTGTCTGTCCGATTATTTCATCTTCGTCATCATCATCGAGCAACAAGTCTTGCGATGCATCTTCTTCATTTCGATTTGCATATTTATTGTCGTCAGTCAACAGACCCTCATTAAACGCTTCTGTAAGCTCTTCTATGCGATTTGAAAGGAAGCTATGGCACTTCTTGCAGTGCTGTGTGTTGCTTCAATTTTCCATAGCAGTCATCTGTGTCTTTATTTCTGGAAGAGCACGGCGCAAAAAAGCAAAACATATTACTTGAAAAACTATCACACATTATCTTGATGTAATTTTCTTTTTCCAATTGGTTTCGCCGGCCACTTTTCTCAATTTCGGTTATTTCTGCAATACGATTCAAGAACGGAACGGAAAATCCCTGTGGAACTCAAAAATAACGGTAATTTCCCTGTAGAACTCAATTCGCACCCTGTGGTAATCGAAATTCGCAATCTGCGAATGATATCACGACAGCAACTAGACATCGACAATTATACATCGTGGTTAATCTTGGAATGATTCATTTGAGACCTTATTGCAGTTTTTTGGTGATAAAAATCATGCTTTAAATATTGCTGTTTATGGAGCGGTCCGAAAGACTCTTAGGTTCGTTCTGCAGAAGGTAACTTTTTGGTTATTTTTATCATATCACGTAGGAACAACCGTGGATTTATGAGAACTCTTGATATATGGCGGAGGCATCCCTAAAGCACTAGTTGAAAAAATAAAATCCCTTATCAACTGAAAAACGGCCTTATCTTTGGGACTTTTGTGACATAACCATTTCGACATTGTCAATCTCGAGCTGTAACTACCCATTTCATTCGTCTCTGTATTTTAAAAGAAGTTTCTTCAATGTGAATTTTTCGCCTTTAATAGAATGGCGAAAGAAAACTAAACAATTTTTGTATCATTTTGTTAATCTTAGGTCTCCATAAATGGCCCAAAAAAGCATTTTACGATGGGAAACACTTAATTTTTTTCCCTAGATCAGAATTTTGACAACGTGACTTTCTGTATTCCATCCTTCGATTTTCCAGCCCCCATTGCGCAGGCGTGCATCGTTTCCGCTCTGTCGATATGACCACGTATTTTCTTTGATTTGTCTCATCGATATGCTTACTAAAGACTTTGCTTGGGCCTACTTTGGAGAATTCAAATTTCTCCTGGGTCCCATACACATCCTTAATTTTCTTTACAATTTGGTGACTAGCATACGCATTAATTGTATGTACTACTGGATCTGGAGATCTATCAGTCCTTAATTACTTCAGAAGGATAGTAAGAGTTTCCCCAATACTAGCAAAATAAGAGTTTAGACATTCTGTGACATCTTATCATCAGTAATTATAGCCTCATTCTCAACCAAATCTGTTTTATCCAATAATATAGAAGCGCCGAAGGCGCTAGATGTCCAACTCGGGGGGTTTGCACATTGAACCGAGCGAGGCAAATCTTGTTTTGGCGGCCATTTTACATGGTGGCAAAAAGGATTATCGCCAGTACTGAGCCCTTATAATTTGGTGAAAAGTAAGGGCTGATTTCATAAGGTTTCGCACGGATTTTAAACGTGTAAAGTGGTGAGTTAGTATGAAATATCTCTTCTCCTTTCAATTTTGTTTAAATTTTGGTAATCTGTGCATTTATCGCGACGTTTCAACTACTTTAAAGGTGGCAGTTCCTGCAGTGTACTTCTGTCTTGTTGAAATAAAGTGTTTTGCAAACACTTCATTACTTATTCCATTGTTATTGGATTTGGCATTTGCTGCAGCACAATCCTCAAAAGAAGAATTCTCATGGTAAAACAAGAAAGTTAGGTTCTAATGAATGTCTCCATGCAATAAGATGTATAGTATGCTGATGCTTGAAAATAAGAAGGTCAGGAACTTATCAATGAATGCCTCCATAATATAAAATGTACAATATGCTGATGCTTGAAACTTAAGGGATCAGGAATTTATCAATGAATATCTCTATAATATTACATGTATAATGTGCTTATGCTTGAAAATAAGAGGGTCAGGAACTTATCAATGAATGCCTCCATAATATAAAATGTATGATATGCTAATGCGTGAAACTTAGGGGATCAGGAATTTATCAATGAATAATGTATGAAATGAATAATTGTCTACAATGTCGGTCAGGAACTTGTCAATGAATGTCTACATGTTGGTGCTTTCTGTCATTGTCTCTTAATTTTTGTTTTTATTGAAGGAACAAATGCATCAAATTCCCTTACAAAAGAACCATCTTTGTTGATTGCTGTCGAACCCCAATTTTGTCCATATTTAATATATTTTTTGTGTAATGTTTCCCGTAAGTGATAAGACGGAGACCTACATATTTGTCAATTATTTTTTTAAGAAGTTGAGAAGAATGCAAGTCTTCTGTTAGAATTTCATGATCATACATGTGGTCTTGAAGTTGTGGGAAAAAATTCTCTCTTGCAAGTTCTTGATTGATTAGGTGAATGATCAAAAACCTTAAATTTCTTTTTGATGATATACCATGTTTTCCTGAATTCACCCCCATAACTGCAACTCGAAAAGCTTTTTCACACATATTTACTATTTTGACTACTTGCAAAGATGGAAATAGAAGGCCACCACGATTCTTTGAATTAATTAGTTGAAAATAAATGGGACTGCTAAAGACAGTGTAGTAGTGATCATTAATGGCTGGCATAGTTGCAGGATTGAAGTAAAGAGCAGCATTGCATGGAGGGCATTGAATTGTTTTGCAAAGCTTCCTGACAATATATCCAGCAATGTATCCTATAATTGCTTGCTTGTGTGCTGTCAATTCATATGTCTCAAGGGATGATGTAAGGTATTCTATATATTTAGAATCCTCTTCAGGTACCTCTTCTTTCTCTACAAGTGGGGCTCGTCTTTTGGTCCATTTCAGGGCAAAAATTGATCCAGCAGCTTGGTCTTGGAATGTAAGACAGTTTCCATGTTTGGAACCAACAATTTAATTTCTGAGAAGAATTCTTTTCAAACTTGACTTTAGCTGCTGTACATTTGGGTTGTTACTAAACCCAGTTTTACTATGTATGCATGCAAACAACAGTTCTAAATGGTCTTGAGAGAATTTATATGTTAGTATGTATTGGAAGGGATTGTCTTTTCTGGTTAAAAGCAGATAAGCTAATTCCCTTACACTTTTAGAAGCAGCAATGAAGCCAAGAATGAATGTTTTCCTCCTATGTCTTATTAATGAGACTCCAGATTTATCTGTCAGTGACAAAAGATAACTGATTGATGTATCAATGGTGGACTTCCATCTTGCTGCATCATAAAGAAATATGGGTTTCTTGAATCCCTTGCCAAATGGGTTTCTCGAGTTTAATAGATCAAAAAGCTTGTCAATGATACGTACAAATCTAATAGTCCCCTCTGCATCAGCAAACTTTGGATGACCAGAAGTCATCAGATATTCTATAGCATCAGCTACTGAGCTACTGAGGGCTTGAGCTGCAACTTTGACATTCATCTTCTGTCTTTGAAACTCAATATGACCTTTTGCCAGCTTATTCCCTATTTTTAAACCCTCATCCTCCTGAAATGCATGCAATATTTTGATGTGATCCCATTTAACTTCACATTTAGCATCATCAAGAAAAACTTTTAAATCTACTAGAGAATTTCTGGCAAGTTTTAACATATGGCAGGCATCAGGAATAAAAAACAATGGATGATCATACGTGTCATGTGAAAAAGAGCTCTTGATATCATCAACCTTTGTTCCAAACTCGCAACCAAAATATCTCATGGAATCAATATTGCTTGGATATCCATCACATGATATGCTGTATATGTTAAGGCCATGACAAGAAGCTAAGCTCAAGGCTTTTGATGTAAGACAATATAAGTTGGTGGCAGTGATTGAGTTGATCAAAAAATAACCAATTGGGACTTCCCAATGACCCTGCAATCCAACTAACATAAATACAAGAACTTCAGTTGCAATGACATCTGGATCTATAGCAGAAATATCTTTACCAAAGTTCACAAAACCATCATAGCAGCCATCACTTTGATTATACACAACACCTGCCTTTATATACATGCCATCAAAAATGAGAGCACAATCTCTATATGAAAGGTCATCCTTGGCCCTTTCTTGAAGAAAAGTAAATACATCAAGAAAAAACCCTGGCTCACAGTTGACACTTGATGTCCAGTGGTCTAATGAGCTTGGGCAGGGAAGTGATAAAATAGAACGGACAAAATTATATGCATGGGGAGAGTAGAAGTGAAGTGTCAGAGCAAACTTTATAATTTCATCAGAATATCTGTGCCCATGGGCTGAGCGATCTTTATTTACTAATTCTGATTTGAAAATTTCACAGGAAATGCCAGAAAAATTTTGCTCAAGAAGATCAGCTGTATCATTTGCTATATACATTTCATCTTTCAATTTCTTTATTAGATCTGGCAGGCAATCAATTTTTCTCTCTTTCCTTCTAAGCTTTTGCTTTAATGTTTTTATTCTTCTTCTAAGCTTGACTTTTCTGGGTGATGGGTGTTGGTGCTGTGGACAGGGGGGAGGTGATGCTTTTGACTTTTTCAGAACAGGAGATTCATCAGTTTCCTGAGATCTGCGTTCGCTAGGGGCCTTTCGTTTGGATGTCTTATTTCTCACTTTCTCTGGAAAAGTGAATATTGATGGAACAGCATTTGGCAACAAGTGGGGTTTATCTTTATCTTTTGAAAAATTAAAATCCGAAGGAAGGAAATGCTCACCACATAAATAGCTATGGAAGGTAGGTTGAAAATTTTCTCTCTTTGTTGCAACTATCCACTTTTGGAGAAGGCTCTTATCCTTCAGGGGAAATTTATGAAATGAAATGCCGTTTTTAGAAATACGATTTGTGCATCCATATGCAGAGCAAGATTTAACCTTTTCCTGGAAAAAGAAGAAAGATCCGATCCAATTGCACTTGTTAAAGCTAACAATGTGACATATTTTGTATGTTTACCTCAATGACAACCAACAGCATACGACTTCAGTCCGCATTCATAGTTGGCTCTGCTGAGCTCGGAATCTTGAAATCACAAACAACCACGGGGAAAAGATTGTTGTTAGCCTCGTATATAAATTTTAAAACAGAGACAATGTAAATAATTGCCAGTGGCTTCACTGCTACGTTGCAAAAAAAGTTTTCACTTATATTTGTTGAATTTCACAAAGCGCATCGCAGCAACTGCCACTCTTAAATTACCTGAGACGTCGCGGTAAATACATGAATCGTTAAAATTCATTCGAAATTGAGGAGATAAGATATGGTAAATGACGACTCACCACTTTAAACGCAAAAAATCCGTTGGGAACTTCACATACTCGGCACTTACTTTTTACCAATTTATAAGGGCTCAGTACTGCCGAAAAATCTTTTTGCCACCATTTAAAATGGCCGCCAAATAAAATTTGCCTCGCTCTGGCAGAGCGAGTTAGACATCTAGCGCCTTCGGCGCTTCTATATCATTGGTTTTATCACTTGAAAACAATGACTTATCCCCAGACATCATCTCTTCAATATATTTGTATATTGACAATTGAGGAGGCTTTGCACATTTTGTGGGAGAGGCCCGGTTTGAAAAAACAGGTCCAACATTACCATTTCTCCTTGACATTCTAGCCCTAAAATAACTTTCGGTCTTTTAGCTTTTTCTTCTTTCGAATATTTGTGGTTATAAATTCGATTGATGTATTAAAATATATTATTATGTTCCATCAAACATTCTTAGTACGTTCTAGCAACTGAAGACGGATCAAGTTAATCCGAAAAAAACATCCCAGATTCAATGCGATTGTCGCTTTTTTGTGTATACGCTCTGATTTTATTGGCTTGAGCAATTATGGAACTTTAATGTTTTCCAAAAATTTTTCACTTTACCTGCTTCGGTGGAGTTTACTTAACTGTAATACATCCTTTTGGCATCCAATAATTGACATTTGGTTTGATATATAATACACATTATATACTAAACTAAACTTTTATGGGAATAGATTGTCTATGGAAGCACACCATTTTGAATACAAAACATTTAGCGAGGGGCAAATCACTGCTTAAAATCACGTACGCTCTCGAAAATAATCACACTTTAATCACAAATTAATCACATTAATCACAAAAAAATAACATAAATCACAAAAACATCATGTTAATCAGAAAATAATCACCAGTCATAGTAATCACAAAAGTTTGACTCTTTGACCACGTTCATTCGCCCATGTTGCTGAAAAAATGATAGAATTAGAACATGCACGCTTTCACGCTTTTCTAAATGTTATGTGAACACCGGTCAAATCCGCAAATACGCGCTCGAGAACATGAAGAAAACACTGAAGAATCCTGCGATGGAGAAAATGATAGCCTCGTTCTAATGCCGGGGTCACAAAGGAAAGGAACAAAGGAACAACCATTTCTACGGGAACAACCACGGCATGCCGAGGACCACGAGACTAATAAATACTGTAGTTTCATTTGACGTATGCATTGGTTTACCCCGGGGGGGTACTTGATTGTGAACATGAGTCGACATGAATCTGGACTTGGAAAAAGGACCCATTTGTATGACAATTTTTCAAGAATTTCGAACCCTTTTGCATGAATTTCAGGAAGTTTCGTAATCATGTCTATGAATTTTGTCGATTTGAGGATGCAAGGTCTATTTAAATTTCTTCGGTTGTGATAAAAATTCTGAAAAAGCTACCCATCTACCAGACTTAAGGTTAAAACAGACCCATTTGTAGGGAATTTCAGGTGAAAAACCCACCCATATGAGCGGCACATCCAGTATCACTTCCTTGATGTATTATCTTCCCAGTATCTTTCCTTACCTTGGCGTATTTAAACAAGTTTTATTGCACAGGAACTCATTTGAGAGCACTTTTGAATCTGTGATTAATTTCAAAATAATCACAAATTAATCACAAATTAATCACTTTAATCACTAAAAAATCAAATTAATCACACCAAAAATTGAATTAATCACAAAATAATCACTAGTGATTATTAATCTCGTACTCCATTTTCAGGAGTGAATTGCCCCTCGACATTTTGCATGCCCAAACACATGCGATTTTTGAATTCTTTTCCTTTCGATACGCTTATCAAAAACACAAAAGCGCACTAAGTCATGTCCAGAACTTGTCAGGAATGCAATAAATTATGTAACTGCAGTATTGAGCTTAAGGTCAATTCACACTGGACGCGACGCGACGCGTCGCATTATGACGCTGACCAAATATGGTGCGTAGGAATTTCTGCTATGCGTACGCATCGCGTTTTTTCATGGATGCGTCATGATGCGTCAGAGATGAAAAATTCCATCTTTGACACGACGCGCTGCTTCCGGACAATAGACAAGGTTTCCGAAGTAGGACAGATATAATGACAGTTAAATTCGTCAACAAAGAACAACTTATCGAATCAGTGAAAAAACTGCCTTGCCTTTATGACACTAGTAGGAAAGAAAAGAAATGAAATGCTCCCTTTACTAACAACAAATGGCCTAACCAACCTTACCCATTCATCAAACGTGGAAGGCAGTATTCGGAGATAATTGAAACGCATCGTGTAATCTTGCAATTCATTTCTTAGCTTAAATTGTAATGATGACTTCGCTGTTTTCTTTGTTTCCAAACTTCTAGAACCTAAAATCGTCGCTTTGTCTTTGCTTTTGCAATACACTTAAAGTGCTTATGCATCCAAAATTTCGAAATTTAACTTCTTGCATTGTCTAATGCACCTTTGTGCTGTGATCATCATGCTACAAACTAAAGTATCATAACTCATATAGAAAAAAAGTTATGAGCCCTCAAACTTCGCTATTTTGCCATTTCAAGTGCGAATTCTAGCTACTGCGCATGATGTCATAACGAGTACGCAAAAGAATTTTGATCGCTTGTTAGCATGGATTCCACTAGCAAGTCCTGCAAACGTCGTGAAGGACTGTACTGTGTTGCTGGTCTCCCGAACGGAATAAGCTACACAAATGGTCAGCATATAGAGGGGAAATCCGTTCACAAATTTCCACTCAAGGGAAAAGAAAGGAAAAGACACCAAGCTTGGGTCAGGTTTGTGCAAAGACATAGGCGAAAGTGGAGCAGCACCAACTCGTCTTTCCTTTACTCTGACCATTTCGATGAAAACTGTTTTACGAAGAATCAGGAAGTCGCTGCCA
>OLMO02000001.1:6450752-6468692 GCA_900291935.2 Cassiopea xamachana | reverse complement strand
TATTTTTATGATCTCTTTCGTTTAGTAATCAGGCTTTCCCTTTCTGTCCATAATGCCTCCGAATCAATCAACCATTCAATTGAAAATCATACTTATTTATGATAAAAGCCGTAGCTCTTTCGGGAACGACGTGTAAAAACGTTCTGCCGGGGAAATGGCGAGTTTAGCTCTCATGTCTGCCAGTGCAAAGAAGGATTACTAAAAGAAGGCATTTTGGGGTTTTTATATGTTTGATTTATGCAATGAGATAAGACAGTAGTTCTGTTGTTCACTGTACTGCGTTGAAAAGAGCACTGCACTGCATTAATTGCTATCAACTTAAGTTAAATATTACCTATGCAAAGCAACAGCTGATTAATAAACAAAACTTATTCAGATTATGGAGTCTCAGTCAATTTTTGAGCGCTTCGCACCTGTTTGTTTTTGGTGGCAATCATTCATATCTCAGGAGTTTTTGTTCTAACTTAGACAGAATTTTGATGATTTCAAAAACTTGTTTCCACGCCTATGGGTATTGCTTCTCAACTATGAATTTTTTCAATGTAGTTCCAAATTTATAACAGTGTATTGAAAGGGGACTTGTTTTTCAACTTTAGATACCACAGTTCAGCTTAATGCAACACTAATTTTAGTAAATTGGCAGTTAATTATTGACTTGCAGTTCAGTTGTATTGCACATTGAAATTTTCCATTTTTGAAAGATCAAATCTCTATCATTCTATGTTGCGTTTAGTTAGCTCTGATATTTCAGTTGTTTTGTACAGTTCAAAAGCTATGAAGTGACAATTATCTGTTACCATCAATGTGGATTTTTGTACCTACTACATACTTGTAGCATAAATTTCAATTAATTAATAATTCACGTGTTTAACTTCTGTAACTTTTTACAGTTTTTGCATAATTTAAAGCTCTTAGCGTGTTTCTACGAAGAGAAATTCTTTTGGGCAAATTATTCGTTGAGAAGATATTTCACAATAAATCATACTCTGTAGCAAGCAATGAAGTCTGGGGGTACGAATCCTTCAATCACAGGAGCTATCGGTCCAATCCCTAAAGGAATGCTAAGAGCATGCGAAGAAGGAGCTTTTGGTATTTCCTGATTGTGGAAAGTTCAATGGGAAAGGGCTTCGCTCACACATGGCAATGAACTTACCGACCAATGATTGGCTGTAATCTTCAAAGGCATTTCTAAGCTCAATGCTGCTGTTACATAATTTATTGCATTCTTTACAAGTTCTGGACATGACTTAGTGCGTTTTTGTGTTTTTGATAAGCGTATTGAAAGGAAAAGAATTCAAAAATCACATGTGTTTGGGCATGCAAAATGTTTTGTATTCAAAACGGTGTCCTTCCATAGACAATCTATTCCCATAAAAGTTTAGTATAATATATAATGTGTATTATATATTAAACCAAATGTCAATTATTGGATGCCAAAAGGATGTATTACAGTTAAGTAAACTCCACCAAAGCAAGTAAAGCGAAAACCTTTTGGAAAACATTAAAGTTCCATAATTGCTCAAGCCAATAAAATCAGAGAGTATATACAAAAAAACCGACAATTGCATTGAATCTGAGATGCTTTTTTCGGATTAACTTGATCCGTCTTCAGTTGCTAGAACGTACTAAGAATGTTTAATGGAACATAAAAATATGTTTTAATACATCAATCGAATTTATAACCACAAATATTCGAAAATAGAAAAAAGCTAAAAGACCGAAACTTATTTTAGGGCTAGAATGTCAGGGAGAAATGGTAATGTTGGACCTGTTTTTTCAAACCGGGCCTCTCCCACAAAATATGCAAAACCTCCTGAATAGTCAATATACAAATATATTGAAGAGATGATGTCTGGGGATAAGTCATTGTTTTCATCTACATGTACAGCTACTGATAAAATAGTTTTGGTTGAGAATGAAGTTATAATTACTGATAATAAGATGACGCAGAATGTCTAAACTCTTATTTTGCTAGTATTGGGGAAACTCTTAGTATCCTTCTGAAGTAATTAAAGACTGATAGATCTCCAGATCCAGTAGTACATACAACAAATACGTACGCTAGTCACCAAATTGTAAAGAAAATCAAGGATGTGTATGGGACCCAGGAGAAATTTGAATTCTCCAAAGTAGGCCCCAGCAAAGTCTTTAGTAAGCCTATCGATGAGATAAATCACAGAAAATATGTAGTGATATCCCTGTCGACATGCTAAAGCTAGCTGCTAACAATTGCTACAAAGCAATCACACACTTTATCCACAATGGAATCCAAAATAGCACGTTTTCATCTAACTTAAGTTAGCTGGTATATCACCTTGCTTTAAAGATGGGGATTCGGCTACAAAGAAAAGTTATCGACCAATAAATGTACTATCATGTCTTTCTATGATATAAGAAAGGTTGATGTACACCCAAATTCTTTTATTGATAAGGGACAAGTTTTCACCTTTATTATGTGGCTATAGATAGATATAGCACTCCGCATGCCTTAATAGATTGCTTGAAGCATGTCGCAAATGTTTAGACAGTAAAGGAATAATGGTACTTATGGACCTCTGATAGGCCTATGATGGCTTGCCACATGACCTGTTGTTAGCCAAACTTGTGACACATGGCTTTGGAACTAGTAGCTTAAATTTATTACATAATTACCTGTCGAATAGAAAACAATATGTAAAAATTGTTAACACCTGTGATTGGCGCAGTCTCATCTCGTGTACCACAAGGCTACATTCTAAGACCTCTGTTATTGGATATATTTTTTAATGATCTTGTGTATTGTGTATTGAATATATTGTGTATTGGGAATTCAAAAATATGCAATTTCGCCGATGACAATACATTGTATGCCTCTGGAGAGAACATAGAGGATGTAACCTCATGTTTGGATGTTGATATGGTCAATGTTCTAAAAACGGTTTCACCCTAACCACGTGGTGGCCAACCCTGACAAGTTTCAGGTGATGTTCTACGGGCTACCAGAAAGTAATAATATCTGTATTGGAATTGATGAACTGGTTTTGGTTCAGAAAGGTATTGTGGATCTCCTTAGAATTAATGTTCACTCTGAACTTAAATTCACGGACCATGTCAAGTACATGTGTGTTAAAATGAATTGGAAAGTGACTAAATTCTCTCGAGTAGTAAGAATACGTGACTACAAGACAGCAAGTTTGCTATACAATACCTTTTATATTATCAAGCCTAAATTGTTTTCCAGTAAATTGAATGTTTTGTTGGAATACAGCAAATAGGGAGTTAAACAAAATCCATAAGCGTACTTTACAAATATTTGTCGATCATTATGAAGCTCCATTTGAAGCTTCTGCAAAGAAACAATGAGCAGACAACCCATTAAAAAACGCTTTCATAAAGTACTGACCGAAGTTTTAAATTGCCAAAGTTGACATTTATGTGGAATCTGTTTGTAAAAACAGGAGGTATCTTACGACCAGTTGTAGCAGTCCTTTTCCTCCATCCTTTTGTACCAGTTGTAGCAGTCCTTTTTCTCCATCAGAATTTTGAATATAAAGCCTGTCAACATTAGCTAAGGGGTAATGCATTTTGTTCATGGTTATAAGTTTCCTGGCCGTGACATCTAGTCTCTTCATTTCTGACATTGTCCAATTTAGGATGTTATACCCTTCAGTAACTATAAGCATTGCCAATGAGTTAATTGTCATGATCTTATTTCTGACAAATAGATCTGACTTTTCGATAGATTTCCTTTCTAACTTTTTCCTTGTTAGCAGCACTTGTTACCCCTTCCGCTTTTTGGATACCTAGGTATTTGTATGTCCCTTCTTGCTGCAGTTATTCAATAGTTGTGTTTATGTCAAGATTAATATTTTCAGGTTTTTACAATTTTTCCTTTTATGAATGTAACTCTGCCACATTTATCTTGTCCAAACTGCACCCCGATATCGTCAATGAGCTTTTTCACAGTATCCATTAACCCAGTAAGTTAGTTGTTATTCCTTGCAAAAGCCTTAAGTCGTCCACATAAAATAGGTTCTTTATAGACTTACCCGTTATTTGATAACCGTAGCCAGCATTATTCAGTTGAATTGATAAACGTATTAATGGAACACAAAAGATGAATGGTGAAAACGAATCTCCTTGGAAGATTCCATACCTTATTCTTAAATTTTTTATTATTATTATTTTTATGTAATAGCTAAAAAGCAGGGCATCTATTATTGGAATCATTGCTTATTCTTTGAGGGCTATCCAAACATTGCAAATATATGCAAATATATGCATATATGTACATATATTTGAATAGCAAGATATTCCTCTCTTATTAGAAGTACTTGCTGTCAGCATTTAAATTTTGTGTTGTTGTGGCCCATATTATTACACTGGATCAATAATCTATTTTCCTTTATCATTTACTCGAATTAATATAGTATGATAGTTTCTAACCGATTCCCTGGTAATCAATGATACTTATCTATTCTTTTTACACATTCCTTCTACAACTACCCCTTATTACAGAGGTCTATGGAAAAAGCAATATCTAAGATCTTGAAAATCTCGGTGATGTAAAATTTCCTTCCAGATGTTGCTCTGTCAATTGTACCGTTTCATCATGGGGAAACTGGAGTTCATGCAACGCGCCGTGTGAACAAATAGGAACTCTTAAAAGAACGAGGAATATCACGGTCGCCCCTTCGTGCAATGGTACATCTTGTCCTGCCCTCACTGAATATAATTCATGCAGTGGACCTTGCTGCCCACGTGATTGCGTCGTAAGCACGTGGACTGTTTGGAGTACCTGTAATGCACCAGTCGGTAGGTTGCGTATTATAAATTAGCCCTTGCTATGAAATAACCTGAGGCAATTGTTAAGTGGTACATTGAATTCAGAAAGTGAACAGGCCGAAACAAGACATAAATCAATCTTTAAGTGAAAGCCGTTCCCACGCCAGTGGTGTATAGGGTGGCACCCATCCCCGTTTCAAGGAGTCCTAGTCCACACATCTGCTAATGCAGTGAAAGCTAAAGCATAGGACTGGTTCACTGGCAGCTCCATATTTTTAACTTTCCCATTCCATTCTTATATGTGGAGCACTAGACGAAGGAGCAGTGGATACCATTTGTAATTAAAGTTGTTAATATGACTCAGTCTTGGCTTGAGCATGCAACCTTCTAGTTGTGAGGTAGATACACAAGCAACTTTGCCATCACTCCTGATTAATATTGCAGTTGTGATACAAAATGTAGTCAGATGCTTTTCTTGTGTTAAAGGAAGAGTTATGTTCTGGAAATTTAATTGTCCCAGAAAAATTTGCAATTGTTGTTCTACTTCAGATATATGCTTTCTACTAAATACTATCCCTAACAATTAATCACTCTAGCAATTATCTTCTTTCCTGTTTAGGATCTTGTGGACCAAATTCAGGATCTCAGGCAAGACATAGAGCAGTAGTAACAGCTAAATATTGCGGTGGCCTGTGCTTTCCATTAAATGCAACGCAGCTGTGTACTCCGGTTCCAATACAATGCCAGGTGGGAGTCTCATTAGTCAGTGTTACTTGAGCTTATTCTCTGTTGCCAGAAATTTTAAGATGCATTTGAGCGCAGTTTTATTTGTAATAGTATAATCATTGGCAAACTCATTAGCTTCTAAGCTACTTGAATTATAGGTATTTTTCCTGTTGTAGCATTCAGATAGGCCTATATAATATAATATAATCAATTTCTTCATAATAGGCTATACGAGTAGCTACTGAGCTAATTAAAGCCTACTTTACATTTATGTGACTGCAATGGAAAACTATTAAATTACAAGATACGAAAAAAGTGCAAAGTACGAAAAACACTAAATGTGAGAGGAATACACAGTACGAAAAATACAAATACGAAGAGTACTAATGACATTGTGTCTTACACCAAAAGTTTCAGCATAATGCTCTTTTTTCTATTAAATATATTACATATATCCAACCTGAACCACATAGCATCTACATAAATGACAGCTACATTCTTCTGCTTTCCAGTTGTTGATGCGAGCTCTATATTGCTTAAAGTTTATATATTGCTTTGTTTCTAATAACGGTTCATACCAAAACTTGCCGCCAAGAAAAGAGATTCTTTTCCCCAAAGTGGTAGTTCGGGGCTTTAGACTCTTGATAGGGTGTTCATTTCTAAGATAATATTGGTTGGTTTTGGAAATAAGTATTTTTTCATAAACACTGGGTGTCTGTTTCTAGCATGGTCTCGAAGTCAGGATGTTCATCTTGGTCACAGCACGAAAAAGCAACAACATCCTTTTGACATACTTAAAAGCTTTTTTCATCCCACACTCATCAGAGTATGAAGACGCCTGATAGTGACCCAAAGGTTAACCGAAATATATATCCAGATGCAGTTCATGTGATAGGATGCGTCTAACTGGCCCCGAGTGTGACCAATTAGGACCTATTAACACTATTTATTTGAAGAGTCCTAAGGAGAAAAAGAACTCTTTTTGTCGACACAAGACTGGGTTTTGAGTCTTGATGTAAACAGATTCCAAAACACTTAAATGAAAAGACGATCTTGCTTGCCCAATGATCCGAAAATTGTCGTCTGTATATGTTTTGGCGCATTCTGGATTTGCATTAAGGTGTTGTCCTATGGCCAACTCACAATTAATTTTACCATTGTTCTTTTTACATATACGAGGTGGCTGTTCTCTTACGGCATTACTTTTCTTCCAGATGCTCACGAAGACATGTTGTTTCATTCCGTATGCTAGTCTCTGCGTAGTGCATCCTACGTACCGAGCTTCACATCGGCACGAAAATTCATAAACAGCACAACTTGTTTGATTGGTAGGAACGCAATCTTTTTCAGCAGATGGTAGCATAACTCTAGTATTATAAACCACAAGGGGCTTCACAGCATTTGATTTTCAAACTTTGATGAAACATTACCAATCCAAGGCAAATTTAGGTATGTCAAATCAGTAAAGCCATTACATCTTGTTACTATGATTGGAAGCCCCGTGTGGTTTATAACACTAGAGTTATGCTACCATCTGCTAAAAAAGATTGCGTTCCTACCAATCAAACAAGTTGTGTTGTTTATGAATTTTCGTGCCGATGTGAAGCTCGGTACGTAGGATACACTACGCAGAGACTAGCATACAGAATAAAACAACATGTCTTCATGAGCATCTGGAAGAAAAGTAATGCCGTAAGAGAACAGCCACCTCGTATATGTAAAAAGAACAATGGTAAAATTAATTGTGAGTTGGCCATAGGACAACACCTTATTGCAAATCCAGAATGCGCCAAAACATATACAGACGACAATTTTCGGATCATTGGGCAAGCAAGATCGTCTTTTCATTTAAGTGTTTTGGAATCTGTTTACATCAAGACTCAAAAACTAGTCTTGCGTAGACAAAAAGAGTTATTTTTTTCATTGGGAATCTTCAAATGAACAGTGTTAATGGGTCCTAATTGGTCACACTCGGGGCCAGTTAGACGCATCCTATCACATGAATTGCATCTGGATATATATTTCGGTTAACTTTTAGGTCACTATCATACGTCTTCATACTCTGATGAGTGTGGGACGAAAAAAGCTTTTAAGTGTGTCAAAAGAATTTTGCCGCTTTTTTGTGCTGTGATAAAGTTCTGTAGTATCAACAGACTATTTTCATCTTTGTATGCAATCCGTAAGGCTTTTTCATGGAGATAATTTATTTTATTGTTGAGGCCTCTCTCACTAAGCATTCATACCAGCGAGCAATAGCTAACTGTGAAAGAATGAATGCCTTCATAGCACTTTTTAGCTTCTCAGAATCTATGCAACGAGCTATGCGAGATAGAGCATGCAGCTTTTGGTTTGCTTTCTTATAGAGAAATGTAACATGTGCTTTAAAAGATGAAGTTTTATCTGATGTAACACCAAGTAATTTTTCTTCTGGACTCTCATGGATTAATTCGTTGTAAATTTGTATCGCAATGCTAGTGCTCTGTACATTGCTGAGTACATTAGGTGGCATTTTTCTCCATTGACGTTCGTGTATTTGTCCCGAAACCAGTTAGATAAAATAACAGTGTCATTCTAGAATGTTTTGATAATCTCCTCACTTTTATAGTCACTTACATAAATAGTTGTGTCATCTGCATAGCTGTAGATCATGCTATCAGACCCAAGCATAAATAGATCATTAATGAAAATATTAAATAGTAGAGGACCGAGAACAGAACCCTGAGGAACTCCATGATTGATGTCCCTCCACTAACTGTATGAGCCATTAATTTTGACTCGTTGCTTTCTGTCCCTTAGATTGCTTTTATGCGTTTTAGTGCTTGTCTTGTGAAACCAAATGCATCTAGTTTAACTAGTAGTAGGTCGTGATTTAGACAGTCAAATGCTTTGGAGAGGCCTATAAATACAACCCCTGTACTCATTTTCTGGTCTAATACTTTTTTGCAATGTTCCAAAAGCCTTAGAAGGGCATGCTGTGCTATGGTATATCCTTCCCTATATCCACAAAGCAGTAAATTTAGAAAGGAATTAGTATATGACCTTATGCGATTTTGAATAAGTCTCTCAAATATCTTTGATAATGATGATAAAATAGAGATAGGCCTGTAATTTTTCTTATCAAAACCATCTCCTTTCTTTAGTATAGATGATATGTTCCTTTTTTTGAGAGTTTCAGGAAAGGTCTTTCTTTCTTAGTGTAAAATACCGGGAATATAAAATCAGTTAGTTTGTGTATAGGATAGGAGATTGTTTAAAAAGTTGAGTTTTCTCACTCAGGAGTTTTTAATCATTCGTGACTTTTAGCTAGACTTTTTGCCATAAATCTTCTCCTTTGCAAGCAAATGAGCTCACTTCTTTTAATATGGCACAAATGGCTACGATTAAATGTGCGGAGTAAATGCATGCATTCGACTATTGCTGATGAGGTAGGGTAGGCCGGGTAACATGGGTCACTTTTTGGGGTTTTTGAAGTTGAATCATTTAATATCTCAGCGCAGGGGCCATCATTCCTCAACCAATGATCATATCAGAGCATCTGAAATCTTAACAGCATATTTGGAAGATATTAATTCGGTGGAGTGGACTGTCATCCCTAGGAAGACTCTTCAGGACTTATGTCAAGACGCCATTTTCAAAAACAGTTACTGGGGAAATTTAGGTCACCTCTTTTAACAAGGAATAAAAGCTTTTCTGCTTGCATAAAAACAGCTCATGAACGTTTATGGTATAACAAGATAGGTAAATATTTTGTATAACACTGCCTTCAGTCTCTACCGTGTGAAGAGTATGTTTGATAGCAGTTTCATTACATGCAATAAAATTCTGTTTTGCGAAAGAGCGCGGGATTCTAGAAATAATCCCAATATATTAAAAATTCATGCTATCAAGTTTTGGTGCAAAGATTAGGTTCATGGCCTATAGCTTTCAAGGCCTTAACATTATATAGAGCTCGAAACCAGATAAAACTTTCAAACAAGACATTGTTTTGGAAACATTTTATATTCGCGCAATGCTAGAAATAACAGCCAGAACTGGGTCACCCATACTACCCCAGTAGCTTAGAGAATGCAATAATGACTTGTTTTACTTTTAAGTAGAGATATTTGTTATCCTTAGGTAATATCTGTATTCTTCTTCAGTTTTCACCAATAGTCGTGTTGCAAATCATATTTCATCATATTTCGACGTGAAGTTCAAACTATGGCATTAATTAAATATGATCTGCTCCTCGCGGAGTTCTTCCTCCAAATTTATTACTTTTGATAACAGAAAAGAATTAACCACCTTCTGAAAGAATTGCTGACGTGATCTAAAATGGTATCTATGAGCAAAAATTGGACGTATAGTTATGAGAGACTAATATAAACAGAAGTGACCCATCTTACCTCAGTGACCCATATTACCCCGGACTACCATACCGGGGTTGTAAAGTCAGTTAGCTTGTATGTAGGATAGGAGATTATGTAACGATTGATCGAACTTCATACTCGGCTGATCAGAAATGGCACAAAAGACAATGAAAAAGGCGGTGCAAATATGGAATTTTTATGAGTTTATCTACTAGTGGTGCAAACATTTTGCAGCTTGTCCTGAGTTTTTTGTGCTCTGAACTTCGATTATTCCTAGACTCCCTAAATTATATTATGCTAATAGTATGGTAATTCAAAGGAACTTTATCTAAAGGTGATATTTCTCTTAGGTTTCACAGTGGGGGAGTTGGAGCACATGTACACCCAACACTGGCACCTGTGGAGCTGGCACTCAGTCAAGAACCAGGACAATCACCCGCCAGCCGTACTGTGCACCGGCTTGCCCTGTTACCTCTGAGAATCGAAATTGTGTGCATAGCTGCTGTCCAGTAAATTGTGTACTCTCACAGTGGTCACCTTGGGGTATCTGTTCAGCAAATTGCGGAACGGGTAAGACAATCCAGTTTTTGTAAGTCTACATAAAATTCGGAAAATATATTTGCACGTTATAAATATATTGATTATTTTCTTCAAGTTGAACTAATTATTTTGAATGATGAGCTCAACGCGCATTATTACTGCTTCCATTGAGGACCGTGCATGTTAAGACTAAAGGTTTTTTCTGACGCCAGACTGAAGGCCTTTCTTGGCGGCATAGATGACCAGGTGTAGGATTTGAGCACTATTCATGTTAGTGTGAATTGACTGCACTGCCACCAGAACAGAAGCAGAAAACCTCAATGACGTCCTTATGGATTCCATATTAACGGACAAGGGAGCTTGCTTTATTTTGTGAAAGTTATCTTGACATTGTACTAATTATTCAATGCTGAAACCTATTCTTTACAGGTTCTCAAGTGAGAACACGACAAATTGTTTCTCACGCTAGCTGCGGAGGCGCTTGTAGCTCTGTGCACTACGAAACGCAGTCATGCACAGTTTTGCAGAAGATTGACTGCCAATTGAGTTCGTGGTCATCGTGGTCAATATGCAGCTCAGGCTGTGGCAGTGGCCTTCAACAGCGCTCCCGAACAATCACTAGACAGCCAACGTGGTGTGGTACTCAATGTGGTAGACTCTCTGATACAAAACAGTGTCAAAGCTACAGGGATAACAGGGATTGTCAAGTACTATTCTTTATTTCTATACAGATATTGCACTTTCCATGCGCTCTTTTCTAGGGGCAGATACTGTCACCCCTCTACTATTACATGGTAAGCCTTAGTACGTGGTGTCTACATTGGCTTAGAAGTAGTGCGATGTAAATATTCTTATTGCAAATCAGCCATGCTTTAACTTTTGATGACTAATTAGAACGAGATAAATCTATGTGCTTTTTGATTCCAACCAAGGACATGGTTGTTGATCATTGCAATTGAAATTCAAGTAAAGCCTATCCTGTGTGTATATCTACATTGAAATTTACAAAAACNCTCAATCTTCCAATTAATTCTTTAAGTATTTTATGCACTAGCTTATACCCTGTTTTGTACCATATTCAGTGGCGTTGAAGCCGGGGGGTCGGGGGCACTGAACCGCTTTTACCTGAGCTTATCCGGTTGTTAGTGATCTGGCCCTTGTACTTTGAAAGTTTTTTCGACATCCCTGATTTTTGTCCCCTACTTCATGTTCAATTTGGTAACATCATAATTACTTTCCAGCACACTTATTATTTTGATTTCGTTATGGTTATTTGCGACACATGCATCCAATATTTTCATATAGTTGCAAAGTTATATAGCTAATGCTTGAAAACATGTAAATGTGCTTTTGAATAGGTTGGAGTATGGACAGCTTGGGGCGCCTGCAATGCTAAGTGTTCAGTTGGAATGAAAACTCGAACAAGAACAGTCAGCGTTACAAACCGATGCAATGGTGCTGCTTGCCCAGCTTTGAGTGTAAGATGTTTAGCATTCTTGCTCAATTTTGCTCCCATTTATATGCTACTATATCCACAATTATAGAAATCAATACTGCCATGTTTTAGAGCGATATTGCATATGAAAGGGATAGACAAAATGAGAAGTATTTATTGTCTGTTAAGTTACGAGGATACATTTAGCAACCCTTCCTCCATCCCTCTCTTCTTCCTCTTGCTACTGCATGCTTCATCTTTGATAACTGAACTTTTTTTACTTCCTTTCATCAAAAACGACACCAGTTGTTAAAATTGGGCTCGAGTTTTGAAGACGATCCGCAAGGACTCCACAAAGTTTAAAGATCTCCCTTTATCATTGTCTATGCAAAAAATAACATTTTCACGTCCCGTAGCAGAAGCAGGTGCAAAATGAACACTATATTTGCAATGACTAAGCAATAAAACTATATTCAATAATACTTATCCTATTTCAAGGAATGGACAGCGTGTGGTTTGGCAAATGGAGGCTGTGAGCATCAATGTCAGACATCAACTGGTGCATGCCATTGCTTACCTGGATATGCTCTAGTAAATCGTACGCAATGCCCCAGAAAAGATTGTGGCATTCCAACGATTGACTATTGTCCATCAGGTTGGTTATATTTATTTCAATGGCAAGATAAATCTCGAAGGCAGAGACAGACGGCAGCTGCAAGAACTAAAGCTTCTTTAAATATAACAATGGATATTTCAACGTCTTAACTAGAAACTTGGTTTCTACACACGATTTTGATAACTTNTTATATGACCTATTCAGTTTGCTTGCGTGTATGCTCCTTACATTTTAAATCTAATTTCATCCTCTGTCAGTCTGTCAAGGATAACTGTTGCCCCATATAACTGGAATCATTCACAGGATGAGGGAATGCTTACCGCATTAGTATCTCTTTTACTATTTTCAATAAATGATGGTCATATAAAAATAAGCTATAATGATATATATTTCAAGCGATTTCTGATTGTGCTGTTGTAGCTTAGGCATAAGTTTGATGCTCTTTCATTGCCTTCCTTTCCGACTATAATACAAATTATTATCTTCCTGTTTCAGTTTGCTAGTAGACTTTCAATTTCTAACCATTTATATTCGTTTTTGCTCTTGTTTCTCTCGGTATTTAATATAGCTTGATCATTCAGGTGAGGCTAATGGAACCGTGTGCAAGCAGCCATGGGTCAACTGTCCAAACGGAGCTTCAGTATATGAGACAACGTGTGCAGTAAGTTGTCTAACCACCTATCGCTTGGTAGGACTCTCCTCGATCAGGTGCGAATCAGATGGAGACTGGACTGATGGATACAGGACAATTTATTGCAGAAGAATTAACGATCCGCCATCTCATGTGGGTTTCTTATTCAGCTCTGCAAATAAACTGCTCCTTTTATGCTGTGGAGACATAGTTTTTATCGTGTAAAATATAGAAAAGCAGTCATTGGCAATATATCTCATATGAGATATGTTATTTCCCCTTAGATAATCTTGTCTGGAAGCCATACAATAGCAGAAAACAATGCAATTGGGCAAGCTATTGGTACATTGTCATCATTGGATCCAAATTTACGGGACAGTCATTCTTATAGCCTGATTTCTGATGTCTCGTATCGAGGAAAATTCAGTATCAGTGGTGCTCATTTGCAAGCACAAGTACAGTTTGACTATGAGACAGATTCAAAAAGGTAACTCTGCATTGGTAAAGTTTTCCATTCAAGAGGACAGTAGAGAATGAAGATACACGTGTTCTTCTTATCAGAAACATGTCTATAAGAAACATGAGACTGAAACCATGCAAAATTTAAGAAACATTTAAGAAGCACAAATAAGTGAATTTCAAACAGTAGCTTGAAAAAATTGTCTTTACAACAGCATTTATTATCAGCCTACATACAACATGGGCAAGACAGCCATTATGTGCTTTGCAAGACCCGAAAATCTTATGTCTTGCGTCACAGTTATCTATTCTACACTGACATTATTTGAAAGCTTAAGAGCTTGAGAAGCAGTTAAGTAATATTTAAGGCTGGATTAGACAAAATATTGGGAAAAATTCAAGCTGAAGACAGTTTTTGTTCCTCAAAATTTTGAAATAGTATATAGGCATCAAGAAGGACTTGTAAATCTTTACATTTCATGAATACATTTTTATGTGATATATTGATGTGATTTCTTTGTTGCAGTTTTCTAGTTGGAATCAAAAGCACTGACAATGGGAATCCTCCTTTATCACTTACAAAANATATTTTACCATTAGAATTGATGATGTCAATGAGCGCCCAACTGATATCGTGGTATGCTGAATGTATATGCATATGTCTATTTTTGTGAGAATTCTGAAGAAGAAACACTACCTTATTTGAGAAATTTTCATAAAGTAGCAAGACTGTAGTCTCTTCAATTAGTTTAGGCTTTGCGGGGGTGCTGAAGAGAAGGTGGGGACAATTGCCCCTCCATTCTAATCGGAACCAGTTCAGGTTAGAAAGGGTTACTAAGAAGTAGTATAAAATTACAACGTTGATACAATAAAACGATTTTCAATTAAGTCAGTCATGTAGCAGCTGGTTGCTAAGCAGTTTATTTACATAAATACAGGCAATATAACCCATCTTAAGGGATTGGTTCGATTNTTACTGGTCTATGGCCTTCGGTGCTCTTTTCTTCCTGTTGGCCCTTTGCCTTATCACTCTGGTTTTCCTGAACCTTTGATTAAACCTTCCGTGCCACTGCACGAGACAACCATGATGCCACTCTGCATCACTTACTGGTTCACCATTTACTACACCAATTCTCAAGAATTTCTGGTGAGACCATAACTTATTTACTTTACACACATATTTGCTACAATTAAGAAGCTTGATTGGTAAGCAGCTGTACATGCTTGCATGAATAATATTTTATAGGATATTTTGCATTGAGCTCTGTACTTTTTGGCAGATTTCTAGTTCTTCAGTGGCAGAAAATAGTGATATTGGAACAGCAGTGGGAACATTTGATACCATTGATGTCGACTCGGGTCAAATAGACAACTATAGACTTGTGAATTCAGCAAATGGAATGTTCCGCATTAATGCAAATGCTTTAGAGGTGGGTTGTTTTTATCACAACAATGGTATTTGGTGGTATGCAAGAATTGCAGTTGCCAAAATTGAAGGCAAGCTGCACTGTCTTTTAAGGAAGAACACATTTTATTTCTTATGACTGTTTAAGCTGTTGGAAAAGATTTTCATTGTAGGTCAATACTTCTCAGAGAAGACCATCTCTAACAATATGGATAAAGCGTATGTGAGTCTGTAGTGTGCAACGTTTAACCTTCTTGCAATACTATTCTTTAGGTTGCCAGAGCAAATGGAATATGCCTAGTTTCTGGAAGCAGAAATTGTCCATTGAATTTTGAATTAATGCAAACATACACAATCGAAGTGGAAAGTTATGATGATAAAACAAGATCCTTTATCATTACACGATCATTCAGCATCTCTGTAACAGATCGAAACGATCCACCATTCAACTTACGACTATCGCAGAACGTTGTGAAGGAAAATGCTCCTTTAGGAACGGTCATTGGACAACTCACTGCTGAAGATGAAGACGAGAACCCAAAGCAAACACTGTTTTTTACTTTATTAGACGATAGCAGTGGACGATTTGCAGTGTCAAGCAACGGAACGTTGACAAAACAGAATGGCACTGACTATGAAACTGCACGAGAACACACAATACAAGTCAAAGTTACTGACAACGGGTCCCCTCCTTTATCAGTACGTACATGTCTTCTTACTTCAAAGGCATTTACTTTCAATTCGCTCTAAGTCACTGTCTATTTCAGCTTTATCCATAGTATTATTTTTTGCAGATTTCATTTAGGTTCGTATGCTTTTTTGAAGATAGGCATTCGAATTGAAGAAGTATTGTATTAAGATCTCATCAATGAAATGTACTTGTTTGAAACAGTGCTTCCGAAAGCTGAAAACTATTTCAATTGCTATACAATCTTATGAACAGAACCTAGTACATTGACCTGCAGCATAGTAATTTTGGAAATATCCTTTAATATTGCGATGCTGCCATTGTACTTTCAAATTTTCTGTCCTTTAGTAGAATAGGCGTTCAGGGAGCCCTTCATTAGCATAAAAATGAATTTAGGCATCCTGTATAACTAGTTACAAACTTTACTTCTAGATCTAGCTGGAGTACCACTTTTTGAATTTTAAATTAACCTGCATGTCCTACTTCAAGACTTACGTCCACATTTTACCTCAGCATTACGCATGCTCTGCACAAACTTCAGAGTCCCTGGAACCACAAAAATATGATTATGAGGCTAATAAGTTTAGATAAAGTTAATTTTCCTGCTGAATGATTTAAATAGAAATATCCTTGTTTTGAATAATTATCGATCTGTAGCAATGGATTATTGCTTACGAACTAATACTGGCTTTTTATCTACAGAGCAGCGAAACTTTTAAAATTCTTGTTCAGGATGAGAATGAGCCACCACTCAATATTACTTTAACTCCAAGCCAACCATTCGTCCAGGAAAATGCCGCCCATGGGAGTCTAGTTTGTACAGTTGAAGCTTACGACAGCGATTTTGTAACATCCCTCAATCTGAATTTAGACATCGATGCAGGAGGGCTGTTTGCAATTGGCAAGAATCAGACATGCCACCATACAAGTTTTAGCGGAGCTACGACGAAGTGCACTTCAGAACTGTTGGTCAATGGGCCAGTCAACTACGAAAAGGCAAGATCTCACGATATTTCCATTAGGGCCTCAGATCGTGGGTCCTTCTTAAGAAGGTAAATTCATTGTTTTTATTAAATTCATTTCAGACATTGTTTAATATACTGTAATCCACAAATCAAGCTTTTAGGTCTTTGAATAAATGGATGTGCGTATCGTTAAATATAACTTACTGTACTACATACAATCCAAGTTTTATAGTCTATTAATATATAAATAAATAACATATTAAAAATATGAATAACATTATATAAATTTGTATATGTATGTATGTATATATATATATATATATATATATATATATATATATATATATATATATATATATATATATATATATATATTAACTCTTTAATTTCTCAATAAAATGAAGTATATGTATATGTATATGTATATGTATATGTATATGTATATATATATATATATATATATATATATTAACTCTTTAATTTTAAACTGACTATAGGTGCTTCCTGTGCCTACAACTGTAAAAAATTTATCACTACAAAACTTCCTACATTTATGAAAACTTTTTAGATTCTTAAAGGCCTGGGTGGTTTTATCAAATTGTAAATGCTCACGTACACGAGTGGACAAATATCGGCTTTTCTCACCACCATCGATGAAATTGCACCCCGCACAATTAAATTTATAAATCACATTCGAGCAAAGCGATTGAGGTACAAAGTCTTTAAAATACATTAAGTTTTAACTTTGAAGGAAGAAAATACCACTTTGACCTCAAGATCTTTACAATACCGTTTAACTAAAGTATGCATTCTGTGTTTGGTGAAATTAGACAAGATAAGGTATGGTAGTTTAAAATTGAGGGTACAAAGACCATCGGGTGATCTACAGAACGAGCAATGGACTTTTTACCTTTATTAAGATAAAGTACATATATAGAGAAAGCCAAGAATACACTTGTCTTTCGAGTGTACTTTTCGATCAAAATCGAAAGACAAGTGTATTTCTGGTTTATTCTATTTATGTGATTTATACAATTGTGAATGCGGCTCAGCATCAGTTATATATATAAATATAAATAAATATATATAAATATATATATATATATATTTATATATATAAACATACATATACATGTACATATAAATATACATATACATATACATGTACTTATAAATATACATATACATATGTGTATGTATAAAGTTATTTATATTTATGTATTTGCACGCGCTCTCTTGTGCATGCAAGAGGAAAAAGATATTCTGTTGTCAGGTGTTCCTATCATTAATGTTATTTCCCCAAAAGGATGTTTAGAATAAACGTGATTGATATCAACGATGCTCCAACTGCCGTATTAATAA
>OLMO02000001.1:6443252-6445752 GCA_900291935.2 Cassiopea xamachana | reverse complement strand
ATGCTACACATGATCAGGAAGAGCGCTTGAAGATGGTTTGATATGATGCTTTAATAAGCATTGCGTAGTTTTAAGAGAGCATTGTATATATTTCCTTCTTCCTTCTTGTACAGATATCTTCAATGAACATAAGCATTCGATGTGAAGACTCTGGCCAGCCCGCTCTCTTTATTGAGAAGTGGTTTATAATAGAGGTGGAAAATGTCAATGAAAAACCAACAGATATGCAAGTATCGAACAACATCATTGCTGAAAATACACCACCTGGAGGAATTGGTTTGTCTTCGTATTTTAAACAGTAGAGAAATTACTTTGTGTTTGCATTTTCTTCGCTGCATTATTCCATTTGTAACCATACATTTCTCCAGCAACTTTCCTATCAGGCAAATTTTCCCCATCCAATCACTTGGGCCTATTTATGATGACTATATGGAAAATTCTAGGCGATATTTACTGTCTTATGAAAATTTTATCATTTTGATGCGCCATAACCCAGATTTGAGTCACTCAGCTCGGGCTGAGACGCATCAAACTTTATTGGTTGGTACATGGGAAGTTGCTATAGATGATGGAGAAGCATGTAATGAAAGACAAGAAAGAGGTCGTAAAGTTCGGCTTCGGACGACCACACAGTTGACCCAATGCATTCTTTCACCTCCTCAGCCAATGTTCCAATTACACTCCTGCTTATTGGGGCAATAATTTATTTAAGTATCTGATACTTTGATGGTGAAATGAATCAATGCTTGCGATGATAATATTAATTATTAAACAAAATATAGGCAATAATTACTGGTGACTATGCATTTATGCTACAATTAGATCACAGTGTTTGTTATCAATGTTTCCAAAACTTTAATTGGCACAGTGGTAGGGTGATACTACTTTAAAAAAACCAAGTGTACATCAGTTACTATATTTTGAATAGCTTTTCTCAGGCAACTGCAAGCCACTGAACAATCTTTTCTCGTTGTGTGTGCTGCTTTATCTAATTAATATAAATAGAGCACTGCATCCCCAACTGGCCGTATGTGGGCTTTCCAGGAACTGAAAATAGAGAATGAAATTTTGTCCAAATATACCTCCATTAATGTGGAATTTCTCAGTAGTGAGATAAATTTTTAGTATATGTAATTGCAATATTATTCAATGATATCAAAACTATATTCATCAATCATCAAAGCTATATTTAATGACGTCATCATCGTACTCTTTGCCACTGAATAGTAGGGAAGCCCCGATTACAAATTTATTAAAATTTCACCACCTCCCCCCATTTCCATTTATCAACACCCCAAACCAAGCAATTTGAAGAAAATCCAACCCTTTCCGCCATTTTATTTACACCCCCCAACTAAAGATTTCAAAATATTACATAGAATAGGTAAGTAAACTACATTGACTTTGTGAACGCAAATCAATATCAACAATTAAGGACATCAAATCAAACTGTACAAGATAGTAACAAATACACACTGGTGGAGATGACGTTCTAAAAGTAGGTATGCTCATCTTAATTGTTTTGGTAGAATTAGGATGAAAACTTGTTATTGTACTATATTTTTTATACTGCACATTGACTCTCAACTATCAGCAACCCCCCTGATATTGTAAATATGGAAAAACTATACCCATTTCCATTTATTAACACACCTAATTATGCTTTTTAGCAAAGTGCCAACCCTCCTCCTTATCATACCCCCTACTATTCATTGTCGAAGAGTAAATAGAAGTTTAATATAGCTTCAAAAATGATGACAGTTCAGAATTACATAAAAAACAGAAGACTTTCAAATCATTGGCACCATCTACCTACTATCATTGAACTTAATTAACATTTTTCTCTATTTCAATCAGCACTGCTTTCTACAAGTGATCCTGATGATGCTGGGAGAAACCCTGGCGCTAGCTTATTATTTACGTATAAAATAGTCAACAGTCAGAGCAATCTGCCATTCAGAATTGCTGGCAGTAATCTGCAAACAACCAAAAAGCTTGACTACGAAATTCAAACCTCGTGGAAGTTGACTATAAGATCAACTGACAGTGGAATACCTCCTCTGTTTATTGAGAAGACTTTTACAATCAGTGTTACAGGTTTGTTATTAATGCTTTCTGATTGGAGCACTTGAATGTTTATGGAAATTTTGTGGGAGAAGACATTTTTTGGAATTAAATGTTTTGATTGAAATTCTAGAAGGTCCACCGTGTGTCGATTTCTCCTACTTTCGTTCTCTCGATTCATAACTTATCTATCAATAATTTGATACAGCAAACACATAGAAAGTAATCCCAGGTACCATTCGTCTCTTTCAAATTTCTCTTGGAGAGGAAACTTTTTATCCTGAAGTCCCACTTCTTGTGGAAAGCTGGCAAGCTGATTTCCCTACTGCCCTTTATCTCCTTTTGTTGAGGGGGTACTTTCACAACCACCGAAGTATGTAGCTGGAACTAGTGACCTTTCTCATAGATGAAATGATACTGCAATGTTATAAAAGTT
>OLMO02000001.1:6387914-6410441 GCA_900291935.2 Cassiopea xamachana | reverse complement strand
TTTTTAGACCCTGGTCAAGTAGTAACAATTAACAACGTTGAGGAAAACAGGGCAGGGAGGTATGTTGAGTTGGTAGATTGGAAATGACCTACTAGTAAAGGAAAATTATAATGCCATAGCAGTGTATTTCAATTCCTTTCATGGACTATTCGTGACATGTGATGTGTTCAAAAATGGATGACACAATGGAGGAGAAAGAAATGTGCGCAAGCCCTAATACTGTTTGTACCGGATGTCCAGTTTTGGAAAAGAAAATTGTATTCTATCAGAAAAAGATCAGTTGGCTTAGAAGATCAAAGAGTAAATTAGAAGACTCTAATCAATGCAAATTCTACTTCATCTAACGCAGAAGCTATTACCCTACACGTTGTACAGCTTGTACGCTTTGCTTATAGGTCCTAATTGACTGATTACAAAATTTGACAAGGTATGAGCTGCAATACGTAATAGATACTGGTACTCACCATTCCCGAACTTGGATTTTCCTCTCAAATCAAGCCTCAAGAGTTTGTGGTAGCAGTCAATGGGGGTCATTGGCCTCGATATTTTCTTTATCTTGGGCATCCGAATCGTCAGCTAGTGGCTCTGCGTGGCATGTACCTATTACCCTACACGTTGTACAAGTAGTAGTAGACCTGGCTGTGCAAGCACACGGTCATCATTGCCATCATCTTCTAATTGATAATCAGTAGCTTCATCATAAAATAACGATTCACTGTCACTGTTTGAAATTTTAATGAGCCGTAGCAAGCCAAGACAAGAAGCTTTCTTACGCTTTGTTTATCAACTGATATAGGCCTAAAGAATGCACTCGGTTTGATCCTCGTTATGACATCACGCAATGGCTATCAAAATTCGCACCTAGTGCCTCAAAACAAACGCTAATTTCTACACCTTTCTCGCCAGTAAGAACAAAAATAATATGATATTCATGCATTGGAAAGACCGAAGTTTCGATTTTAGCTAAAAAAGTATATTCGAAATTTTCGATGCATAAGCACTTTAAAGCTATTACCTGACTTTGCAAAGTGAGAGCGAGAAGCATGTCTTGTTGTTGTGACGCCATTTTAACTAAAATAGCAGACGACGCTTTGCCAGTGTGAATTAAAAAAAGTATATGACGCGACGCGCCGCAAGGCGATGTACCTCGACACATTTCGACGCGTGCAGCATGCGTGAGCCAAGCCCTTTCCCATTGAACTTCCCACAATCAGGAAATAAAAAAAGTGCCTCCTTCGCATGCTCTTAGCACTCCTTTAGGGATTGGACCGATAGCTCCTGTGATTGAAGGATTCGTACTCCCAGACGTCATTGCTTGCTACAGAGCATGATTTATTTTGAAATATCTTCTCAACAAATAATTTTCTCAAAAGAATTTATCTTCGTGGAAACACCTTAAGAGCTGTAAATTATGTAAAAAAAACTCTAAAAGTTACAGAAGTTGAACACGTGAATAGTAAATTACTTGAAATTTATGCTACAAGCATGTAGTAGGTACAAAAATCCACATTGATGGTGACAGATAATTGTCACTTCATAGCTTTTCACCTGTACAAAAAACCGAAATATCAGAGCTAACTAAACGCAACATAGAATGATAGAGATTTGATCTTTCAAAATGGAAAATTTCAATATGCAATAAAACTGAACTGCAAGTCAATAATTAGCTGCCAATTTACTAAAATTAGTGTTGCATTAAGCTGAACTGTGGTATCTAAAACAAGCCCCCTTTCAATACACAGTCATAGATTTGGAACTTCCCTGAAAACATTCATAGTTGAGAAGCAATACCCATAGGCGTGGAAACAAGTTTTTGAAATCATCAAAATTCTGTCTAAGTTAGAACAAAAACTCCTCACATATGAATGACTGCCACCAAAAACAAACAAATACGAAGCGCTCAAAAATTGACTGAGACTCCATAATCTGAATAAGTTTTGTTTATTAATCAGCTGTTGCTTTGCATAGGCAATATTTAACTTATGTTGATAGCAATTAATGCAGTGCAGTGCTCTTTTCAACACAGTACAGTGAACAACAGAACTACTGTCTTATCTCATTGCATAAATCAAACATATATACACCCCAAAATGCCTTCTTTTAGTAATCCCTCTTTGCACTGGCAGATATGACAGCCACACTCGCAATTTCCCTGGCAGAACGTTTTACACATCGTTCCCGAAAGAGCTATGCCTATATCATAAATAAGTATGATTTTCAATTGAGTGGATGATTGATTCTGAGGCATTATGGACAGAAAAGGAAAGCCAGATATAACTAAATGAAAGAGATCATAAAAATAAAGGTTTCGCATTCTACGCAAAAAACAAATGTTTGAGAGATGGAATTGGGATTTGGCTTGCGAATAAATTCCCACCCAGTCGGTGCATTTGAGAAAAAGTCTCAAACAAGCTGGTTGTATACCATTGACGAAAAAAAACGTTAAGTTACACAAGCTACATAGCTACTCTTGGAGACTATAACATTCACATTCCGGCTTCCTGAGATGGCTAAACATAATACACCGGTTTATTTCGCCAGATACGCAAAGATTTCCAGTCCCCGCAGGGAAGACAAATTTCACTGAGTTGGCTTAGCTTCAAAAGTTCACCATTCGGTGTCCAATCAGAGAGACTAATAACAACAATTAGTGCGTAAAGTGTTAGAAAGGAATGAAAGTAGATACAGAGGCTCTAATTATGTTCTATCATTTTACCAACTATAGACAGAATTGCAAATGTAAGCACTGAGCTAATACTCGGAGGGAAGCTCAAATTTGGAATGATATTTGGGTTATATGCATACAGGGGGCCCTTTTTCGGGGGCTTATATTGGGGGTTTTACAGTATTAAGTATTAGTTAAGCTCTTTACACTCTTCTTCAAGATAAAATTGCTAATAAATACAAGAAAATTGAAAGAAGAAGTGGAAGTATATTGCAGCATTCTTCAACTTTCCCTGAAAGTCACAAGCAGAAGCCCAATTCTAGATTATGCTGGAAATTCAGGACAACAGACTAAAATTTGCAGTGATACATTTGCATTTAATATAAGCAAGTTTAGTTTTGCTGATTTTATTGGGAATTTATGGCAGTACCAAACTGGTATTGGACATTCATAATTTGAATAATTTCTATGCCTTAATGATAATCATTTACTTATTTACAGTAGGCGTATTTTATAAGGTAAAATATGACTGAGAAGTCTCCTCACCTGCCAGTATCACATGGTTCTGTTTGTGTTGTTGAGTTTGGACACACTGTTCCCCCACATGATGGATTGACCGACACCACCACGTCTCTGCTTCGTGTGCTATTTCCACACCCAGCACAAGTACCCCAATTGCTCCAATTCCAGCCACAATTCACGGGGCAGCAAACTCGATTACACGCTCTACTCTCTGATAAGGGGTAGCAGCTACCCCCGCAAGATTGATATCTTGTAACATGGCGACTTCTACTTTGGGTGCCATAAGAACCACACGACTGGCTACAAGAACCCCAGGAGTACCAATTACTGACCAAGCAATCCGAGGCCCAACACCGACGTCTCCTTCGTCGAGAGAACCACCAACCACGAGCATCGTCAACAAAAAAGCCAAAGCATAGGAACGCAAAAAGGAGCAGCCCAAACGAGACCTTCATTTTGGTCTTTGCTTCATCTCCGATTGAATCCCAGTGTTTCGTATTACTAAAGAAAAATAGGCTTTGCGAAAGAAAGCAAAATCTTTGGCATTGTACTAAAGAATGGAATGGTTATGTATTGTTTTAAGTCCTTAGAGTCGAGTAGCCAGCTATCTAAAATGGCTTTTTCGAAAATATAGTAAAATCGCCTAGCGAGCTAAATAGTAAAATAGAGATACCTAAGCGTTATACTCGAAGAACCACGGAAGGAAGGGATGCGTTGCGATTCTAGCTACATTGCGGATAAGTTCCCTTATCATATGATAACGATTTTGAATCTTCACTAGGGCAGAATACTATACCTTGTTTCATTCTACTTTCTGTATGTAAGCATATGCATATGTATGTACTTATATACCTTATTACACATTAAATTAAAGTGATACATCAAATAGCACGAACAGAATTAACGCGGACCAAATTAAGGCAAATTGGCTAAAAAACAGCGTTCGATAAACATTAGTCAACTTGGATGGAATTGTGTCATACTAAGTTTACATCGTGGATTTTTCTGTTTATCAGAAAGAAAAACAAACAGATTTACAACGAATCACATTATGTATATGATTTTGGTTCTCCAGAAGTCCTATAGCTGTATAATGTAGACAATTTTCATATCCTCTATGCTTCCTTGTCACGTCAACATTAAAGCCAAGAATTCGGAATTTTCTTTTGATGAAGTGCTCAAATTAGCTCTTTGATAATTCATGCAGTACATAAATTAACGCCAAATAAATTTAAAGCTTTAATTTCGTAAAATAAGGTATGTGAATGCGTCAATTCTAGTATTGATGCACTCACATACGTATGCATGCATTCACATGCATAAATACAGAATATGGGATAAAATGATGTATACTATTCCGCCCTTGTGAAGATTCAAAATCACTGTCATATGATAAGAGAACCCTATCAGCAATGTAGCTTGTCAAATGCTTCAGGATTATCCAAGGAGCATTTACAGAATTGGGCACTGGTAGAGAGTTAGTTTTACACAACAAAATATCAACACTAATGTATCTCTTTATCAACTATCATTTTAGTGTGGATCACACCAGGTAACATAGTGGGGCATGCATAGGATATCCATAGGCTACATGCATACATGCAAATTTATATATATATATATATATATATATATAATGTATGTATAGAATGATTCAGAAATAAACTCTGTCTTATGCGTATATGTTTCGAAATATATCTTCTTCAGTACTAACCTTACAATGATACAGGGCCTGCTTAAATTACTTATATTACAATTGGCTGACATTAAGTACTACCTTAGGTTATTTTCAAGAAAATTCCGGATCATTTGATTTGGATGATTGAGTTTAAATTTGATCCAAAAGAAATGTGGTGTGTGTTATGTGCCAGTGCATTGTACTTGACTGCATTAATGAAACAAGTGACATTCAGTACTAACCATATAAAGAACTTAGATCCCAGATCCTCAGTTTGTCGAAAATCTTATTTCTTTTTTATTAGTCACTCACTCTGTAAATGAGCTCTCAACCACCTTTTTGGATAATCTAGCCCAAGATTTGCCTAAATTTCCGCCACAACACTGCTATGGCCTACTGCGCAGAATTGCCAAATCCCCCTAAATGTCCCCATTTGAAGAATGGTAGCAAGAGAAACTTGCAAAAAATAAACTTAGTTTCTTGAAAGCAGATGTCTCAGGAAGCAAATGCTCGTTCAAAGTGAAAGGGCAAGCACTAAATTTGAACGACGGAAATGGAATGCAAGTCCCATGCCAATTGAAAAATCGTTACAATATCCGTACATCCTACAAACTTTTTAAGTGCAGATTTTGTGACAATCGTCGGGAAAATTAGCATTTATCTGCTAAGATAAATTGATGAAATGTTGATGCATTTGTATGCATTTTCTTTGAATTTGCCAACTTTGTTCGACTGAAGTGGAGTTATTTGTTGAAAGTAGTTAGTAATTTGTTCGACTTATCGAGTTATTCGATTCATCTGGAGTTCAACTTATCCGGGGTTTTTTTTATGTACACAATGCATACTAAAACCAGGGAAATGAGAAATTGTTCGAGATCGGAGCGGTTCTACTTAAACCGCTAGTCCATATATCGTGACCTATAGTGTTAAAAGTTGTTTAATTTGAAGTAGAAATTTTGGAAAATAAGAAAAGACGTTAAAACCTTAAAGTTTCTTAATAAGTTTCTTATTTTCGGGACCGGTCCTTAAATTTTTGTTTGAAAATTGAGCACTTCTAGATGGATACAAACGCTCACCGTCACGGACAATGTCCAAGCAAATTAAAATCACACGTTACAATCATTTCACAAAAAAAATCATAAAAATTAACGAATGGAAGCAATTCCATGTGATTTACTTATACAAATTGAAATTGTACGGTTGCTTAATTTTCTTCAGCATAGCACTAGAGTTTCCCATTTTTTTCACCAGCCTCGTACTCGTTTCTGATAAACCATTTTCTTATTAAAAGACGTATATGTCAATCAATAATGGTTTGCCCAGTGGAATTCTTGGATTTTACCATGTTGTTGGTCATGGCAGGAAATTTTCCTTCGGGGGCCGACTCTTCCCACAAGGGGGCTAAAGTGTGATAAGTAGGGTACTACAAATGGTAAAAATCTCCAAAAAAGCAGTTTTTCACCTTCCGATGGGGGGCTATAGCCACCTATCCCTCCCCTAGCACCACACCTGCAGTCTATCTGCTTTTGCAGTGCTCTAAAAAGGCATTAATTAATGACTCTTTGCAAAAGCAATATAATCTTTTGGGCATCATACTATCTTCGTTATCATGATTCTATCTGCTTTTCTAAATAATTTGAAATTGATTTGCATATAGTCTATGATTTGAAAATGGATCTCCGGGTTGAGCTTCTTTTATTTCTAAGAACTCAAAATCTAGGAAATAACTGCTTCCGAATAGAAAAACAGGCGGCCAAAAATATGCTATGCTTTTGTCAATGATTCTCAATGGCTTTTGTCTATTGGTTGAGCTTAACATGAGTTCGGGAATCTCACTGTAGATGGCTGCTGCGCTTTGAGTCAAGTCTATTCACACAGTCTGATTCCCATGGGCAATCCTGTGTGGACGCAGCAGTCTAAATACGCTTCCATAATATTTCTTATTTAAATCATAGTACAGCAGGAGTATTACAACCGGGGTTCTGGGAAAGCAATCCCTAAGGACTCCAAGCAAGTTAGAATTTCATAAGGTCCCCAGCACTTTTGCATCATCACACTGCACTCATGGTGATACTACATAGGATTGCATGGAAAATTTGCCTCTAATTTACCTCTTTATTACCGCCACTCCAGTTTCTAGTTTGATACTTTATAATGTACTGTATTAACATCTCCTTCCCTTTTTCATAAATCTTCCTCTCATGGCTCTTGCTTCAAAAACATCCTCTGACCACAAATATATTATCCCCTAAGCCAAAAGCTGAAGTCGAAAGTTTACATTTAAATTAGGGCAGTGCACAACCATTCCTGGAGTTTACCAGAGCAATAACGCTAAACATTCTTCAGAGTACGAAACGTCGAAATAATGAGCTGGGATTCGCCAACTGTGGGCGCTAACCATCTCTTATCCTGTTAAAGATTATAAAGGAAAACGAACTCTTTTTACCTAAAAACTTAGGATTTTGAGTCTTGGTATGGGCATACATACACGCCAACACTCCCGCAGATTAGGGGAGTCTCCCGCTTTTTCAACTTGATAGCACCAATCATAGAAAACCTACCGCAATATGAGACCTCACTAGTATTTTGATGCTTCAGATAAAGCGTGGAGCTTCCATTAAAATTTGCCCATCTAAATGGTCTTTTGACAAATTTAAGTGATTCTGAGTCTTGATATTCTTTAAAACTTTATGCTTATAAAAAAGTGTGTAAAAGAGAGTAAGAACATTGGAGGAAGGGGCTTGTGCTGATTAGCGAATAACAACTTTAGATTAAAATCTAGAGCGCAAAGACAAAACATTAAGTAGAATTCGCAAACATAATGTTTTACGGTTCTAGGTATGCATAATAGTCCCTCGTTAGAGTCTGAAGCAACCACGTAACTAGAGGAAATCTCAAGGGGGGGGGGAAGCTGCTATTGCAATTACTTTGGAGGGGCAAAAGCAAATTTTTCTTGATAAATCTCCAGGTTAATAATTATGCTGGGGAGCAAAACCATGCAAAACTTTTCGTTTGGGGCATTGCCCTTTTTACCCCCTACAGGTACGTACCTGGTGTAAAGTACCAAAGTAATTCATCCTTTTGACTTTGCCACGCAAAAATAGGTCATTACAGATAAAAGCTATTACTAAATGGGACAAATTTACCCCCTCTGCCCTTGTCCTTTCATTGCCCCTACTCTGGTGCCCCTGGAAACACCAACTCGTACCCTTAGATGCCTAATAGAAAGGGGGCTAAAATGAGTGGAATGTGAGTTGGAAACATTGGTAAAATTAAATAAAGAGGGGGTCGAAATAAACGGAAAGGACTAGGACAGAGAAACAAAAATTGCTGAAGGGAAGATTTGTCTAAAATACTTGTTTTAAAGATATTTTTAAGTTATTTATGCAAATACTCACTAAGCGGGGGAAGGTCTTTATTAGAATGAGGGTGTTAACAACTTTGAAAAAATGATTGTGGCGCGGGGCGTTTACTGGGCATGTAAAAGTAAAAAGATAAAGCTTCCTCAACCCCAAATGAAGATGCTGGCATGTGTGAAGCGGCATATCGAACTTTCTTGAAATAAAAAATGTCCTTGATTGTTCAATAATCCAAGAAATGTCGTCACTAAACCTGCTGTGCAATCTAGGCATTCAAAGGAATATTGTCGGATATACTCTCCAAGTTAAGCCCTTATGTATTTCATCCTTCGTGGGGCTCTGCATCAGCACATTCATTCATAATAACGGAGCCTTTCTGAATTTTAGGAATAAAAACCTGCACCTATTAAAGATGCCCCGCTCTTTACAAACTACTTTGCCGATTGAAGCTCAGTACGCAGGATGCACTAAACCAAAATTAGCACAAAACGATAAGGAGAGAAAAACTATATCAAATAGACATTAGCTGTCTCAAACACGGAAAAGATTTGGAATTCGTAGTACAGTACCTTTCTGAAGTCCCAGACTGCGCAAAGTGTGTGCACGCGAACGCGATTATGAGTACGATTGAGCGTGTATCTGTCTGAACGTTTGACAGACTACCCAACCTAATCAGCTTACCAAAGCAGTACACCAAATAGCCACGCCTCAAAATGACCATGCTCTTTTAAGGCCACGCCTAGTTCACTGCAAGGCATTGACTACCTTTCTATTTTAGCACAATGATGAGCAGCAAGAGACTTAACGAACGCGTGATAAAGAGCAATGATATCAAGCGAAGTAGAATAAATTCTTGAGAGGTTCACCCCAAACATTCTCTTCCTTTCTAAGCTTTCTGCCCACTAGTGCTCTGTGCGTGCAAGGAATAATTGGTTTCCTTTCGTTTTGATCACAGTCACTATATCTTTCTCGTGAAAGTGGCTTCTACGAATCAACAATAGTGCCTATAGCGGAACAAACTGTGTCCCGAACAAGGTTAGCAACGGGTATGGGACAATTCTTCGTGCAGCGGGACGGTTGAACAGTCTGGTTTGAGTATCTGTATCTAGGGTGGGCGGGTGGCAAAGAAAACATTTTATTGAACCACTCAAACCACGATGAAAGCTTTACTTCATTCTCTGTTCAAAGTAACTTCACAGCATTAAAATAACAAAGTTAATTTCAAAAAGTCTAAAAAGGAAATTATCTTCTTAGAATCACATGGAATACTGTGAATTATGCGAAAAAGCTAAAGCTTACAGAAATCAAAACCAGACCGATAATTAATCTGTTTAAATTTATGCAGAAAATATGTACTGAATTTTAAGATCCATAATGCAGCAGAAAGAAAATATGAGCTTAACAGCTTATGAATTGAATTAATTGAGCAAAAAAACAAAATGCTAGAGCAACCTGAGTAATATACAAGGACAAAAAGCTGATCGTAAAAAAGTGGACGACTGTAGTACACAGTTACAAGCAACCTAGTACTAGACAACCTAAAATTCAAGAAAGTTTTTGAGCTGTAAGGAAAGAGCTAAGAAACTTTACACAAATTGGACATTTAAAGCCGTTACCTAGATCAAGATAAAGCTGAACCAAACCATGTGTACATGACATTGCTTTAGAATATAGCTCGCACTGACGCATCTTGCTTGTTATACTACTATTGGTTTCCTACATCAACGATTTGTTTACGTTTGCACGGCAAGTTTGCTCACCAAATTAAGAAACTCTTAGAACTAGAATGCGGGCAAAAATAAAAAAATTTTACTACTAGGCCTTGAGCTAGATTTCTTATGGAAAAACGTGCATGTAATAAAACTGCTCGCCAATCAATACGAAACTTTCAATCTACTACAGTTAGCGTAAAACTGTACTAAAATTTGGCGACTTGGGTTGAAAAAAACAAATTCCCCTTCCAATGTCGCTAGATCTTGGTCTTCTACTTTCCCTAGAAACAACTACAATTCAATGAACAACATCCACAGACAAAGAAAAGGTTACTTTGAAAAGTTTCTGAAAACCGCCCTGGATTCAGACTCGCAATTTCTTAAATATGTCTACCATCAAAAACTGGCTTCGACCATCAATTACAGATGACGAGAGCACATCAGCATAGTCCAAAGTGCTCTATTTCAGTCAAAAAAAACTATGTTACAAATAATCCATTTACTTTTAGGATATTTACAGATCCATCCATAACTGAAACTCTTCTAAAGCCAAGATGAACAAGTTTGGCACCAAACTGAAACAAGAAGACATCATACATTTATAAATAAACATAAATATAAATATGTATATAAATATAAATATATATATATATATACACCTGTGTTTATATATATATATATATATATATATATATATATATATATATATATATATATATATACATTTATGCATATATCTATCGTTAGATAGTATGCATAAATAAGAGACTTCATGGCAATAAAATTCCATTGCTTCGGACACGCTTTGTACTTCATATTCATTGAAACCAATGCTTTGCTACAAAAATAGTCACTATTGCATGGATGTCAAAGGAAGAAAGCTACTATTATTCCAAAAAAATATTCATTTTACCACTTCTAATAAATTTCTTTGAAATATGGAAAGCTTATCTAAGAATTATTAGTACCCTTGTACCTGCGAAGATAAACATATTGATAGGAAGGGTGTTAGCCTTGTGAGCATAAGAAAGTCTGAATTACCTCTGCTGGATCGGGACCTTTGTTCCCAATCACCATGATGATTTTGCCAAAATGCTTCTGCAAAAGAGCACAATTGCTCGAAGAAGAAAGCTCACCACTGGGAGTGAACGCTTGATCATAAGGAATGTTGATTGACCCTTGGTAATGTCCTGTACTGTATCTATTCGATTATCAAGGTAAATAGTAGCCAGCTTTGCATCAATCAGCGATACATTGAACAGGAAAGCAGAGAAAGCGGAAAGAGATTAGAAAAGAAGAAAAATCTACACATATATCACCAAAAATGGAAAGTAATTCTATATATTAATATTACGTAAACAAATAAATAAAGCAAAAAACTTAAAGTAAATAAATGGACCAATATATTCCCATGGTGAAGGATACTCATCAAATGGGCGAATATCAATAACTAATACTTTGTTTAACAGAGTTTCAGTTCTGCTCTTTTCGCTTTTTCCTGATTTCCTTTTAGTCTCTCTCGTTTCTGGCCTGGTTGAAATTTCTGCAAATGAGATGATGCAATAGCAAAAGAATTATGCAAAATACATTCTAGTCGTAACTAAATCACGATAATAGAGTTTATCCATTTTATCCATAAGGGAATACCAAAACTGCAACTTCCTTCAAAAACTACAAACATAGCAATATCCAAGTGTACTTGAAAGAAATTTAACAAATAAAGATTGGTGTAAATCTGTTAAAGGTTTTGATAAATGTTCCTGCAATGTACAATGCAAACTACGATCCTCGCCAAAATTAGCTGGAACGTTAGCAAAAATTATCTTTTAGACAAGCTTCATAGCTATTTTAGTGACTCTGGCAAACCTTCAACTTTTCCCCTCCCTCCCCCTCCCCCCAAAACAATGTTGTACTCCAAAAGTGGCAAAAAATCTTCAATATTCAACATTGTACCGCGGGAGGGGTGGATCAGGAGAGAAAAAGCGTGGAAATCTTTGAAGTGTTCCAACTATTTTTGCCAGGATTGTAGCTAAAATGGCAAATCTTACCTTTCTGCACTATAATTGATATTCTAACAAGGTCCCTTGGCGATATACGGGGACAAACTTCCAATTTTAGTTGCTCCAAAGGTAAGTATTCTTTATCCTATAAAACGAAAAGCTCTGAAAAATAAAGAGCCTCTAAAACAGCTTGAGAGAAACATCAGAGCAGTAAATAAATAACTATTTACTATTTAATTTAGAAATTTACAGGAATCTATGAAAAGGCAAGCTGAGCTAGTTCACAATCACATGAAGCCACAAAAACTAGGTTGTTATAAGAAAGAGTGTACCCCAATAATCCCTGACGAATCTCTCAAAAGATTTGAGATGAAAAACTGTTCAGTACCATAAAATAACTTTCTAACAAACTACTATACACATACGTAGAAGGTAAATGTATGGACCAAGCAGAAAAATACATACTGGAAGGTTTAGATATTTGTCTTCTTCAGGTGCTTTCAATCTGTTCATTGGATTATCACATCTTCTAACTGCGATACTGGGTGGTGTATGATTGAATATCTTTATCGAGTCCTTCACTGTTCTCTCAATATCAATTCCTATAAAATTTGAAACTCGATTTAACATACAGCAATCATTCGACTGTGGCTTGCAAAAGTGAGTAATTGAATCCCTCAATAACAGGCAATTGATTTTATAAAGCTGTCACTGTTTGCTTCGCAAACTTTCATGCCAATATTTTCATCAGAATGACCTATAATGAGCGTTGCATAGCTTCAAAATGCCTATGATTGAAAAAAGACACATCCAGGGCATTCTCAATTGTTAATTCCATCGTGAGAAAGACACCCCTTCGGGGTGTGTGGCCAAGCTGTCTGACCAGTTCCACTAGCTTAACTGAAGTTAAGCGTGGCTGTGTATGGTCAAAAACTGGATGGATGACCTTACAGATGAACAACCAAAACGGGTCACTCCGCCGTCTTTCGGAAGGGACGTTAAACTAGGGGTCCCATGCCTAGATGCGGCGTGCATAGTAGGCCTAAATTAGCTGAAAAGGATAGCTATAACAGCCTACTCAAAATAAAGTAAACGACAACAATAACAGCAACTTCTGGTGCTTAAAACTCTTAGAAGGCAAAATTTATTTGTAATGAAACCAAGATTCAAATCAAAGCTAAGATACCAGAAACAAAAAAGTTAGAAGTATAAGAACCTGGCATGTCTGAGAAAAGAAGAATGCACTCATTGAAGCCAAAATGCAACAGTTGGTCTCTAACTTGCTGAAGAATGGCAACACCAATACAAAGCGGTAGTAGTGAATTACCAAGAAGCAATGTATCCCAAAGGTAAAATATCTTATGAAGCGGGAAAACATCTAAGACATATAAAATAAATAAGGAACTCATGGTCTTGAAAAGTTTTTGGTTAGAATATTTTGTAAAGTGAGAGTCTAATATAACTCGCACATGGGAAAATGGAATTAAAACAAATTGGTAGTGGTTCAGAGAATTATATATGCATATGGAGTCTATCAAAATAAAAAATTAAAGGGAATCTTACGTGAAAACATTGTCAAAAACCACGGGATCGCATAAAGCTGAAAGGAGAAATAATTATTTATGAACATAGGATATATCTTTTGCAAGGACACTAAAAGAAGGCTATGGACAAAGTTGATCGACAGTCTATAACTTCAGGTCAGAATATCCAATTAACTTTAAGCAGAGCACATTAATGTATGCGAATGACAATTGCAGGCACCAATTGTAACACTATGAATTTGTTCAGGTACTTTTGAATGCAGCCGCACCTAGCACAACTGGGAGCTCAGTAAATGACAGGCTTGCAACTTAACTTGTACTCGTTCATCTGCTACATTTTTCTATAAATTTCAGACGTTTCTCCTCTCACACCTGTGCTCGCAGGCAAAAAATTCCTAATGAGGGTTGACTACATGGATAGGAAAGAATTCACAAACACATATCAGCGCTTAAAATAATCGAAGAAAAAACTACCTCTGGAGAAAAACCAATATCACTCAAGTGAGTATAAAGCTCCGGTTCATGGTAGGCAATTAGATGTGAAAATACTGCCAAATATTCTACAAGAGAAGCACACCAAGTATTAATAAAAATGCAACAACCTGAGGACCATTGTAAAAAACAAGAGACAATGACGATCCATTGCACTGAGAGCTATTGGGAAACAATAATATCAGCTGTTTCCCATACTCAAGATTCGTTTTGTCTAAAAGAGTAGCGAGTGTTATACTGTCTGTTTGATCGACTGGCAAACTGAACTGCTAAATATTCATTTCTCACTCATTTCTGCAATCCTGCTTTAACGAAATTATAAATATATAAAGTGTGTACATATAAAGTGTATATAAATATATACAATCAACAAATATAAGCAAAAAATTCCGTGCTCACTCCATAAATCCAATTTCTTACTTTTTCATTCAATAAAATACCATTAAATCAACGGTAATAAAATAGAAACTCCAGCAGAATATGTAACCTCTTACCACTAAATTCTGGAGATTTTGCATAAAGGTCTTTAATGAAACAAATAACCATTAAAGATCAAGATACATATGTCAAGATAATATCACTTTCGTGATTCAGCTTAAGTATACCTTGAATGATCGGTGTATTGTCTTTCAAGAAGAAGTTGTGGAGATATCTTGGAATGAATGCCGACATTGATGCATATGCCAAAGCTGTAAGGATAATTCACTAACTGCGTAAATCTACAACACTTCAAAGTACCCAGAGTTTAATACTATAGTATGGGTAATGTCTCCTCAGCACCCAGGTTCTTTGTTACTGCCTAGAGCAGACTGTACATTAGCCAAAGTTTCCCAATATTGCTTTCCACAAAGCAAAATTTTTCGTTAGAATAATCTCATTCCATTCCTTGATATCAATTAAAATACATTCATAATTTGAATCTCTGAAAAGCTTTGGAACCAATCTCGCATTTCTCAATACTGCAATAATACCGTTCTAAAGTACTTTCCACATTTTTCAAATATGGCAAAGCCTGTTGCATGAGATCTAGTGTTTACTCAGCATGACTTTAACATTCCCTACAAACTGGAAATCTCCTTCACAAATATGCATTTATAGCTATTGTAGAATGATAATCGTGCGAGGAAAAATGCATATAATAATGTAGCATCAATAATATGGATTATAGAGAAACTAATTCATACTAGAAATTCAAATATGAAAAGCTGTAAAACTAATCCAAGTAAAAAGCAATTTATAGATTTTTAGTCGAGATCTTTTCTACTAAAGATTCAATACCAGATATAACACCAAGGAAAAATGGTACACAGTGACACATAGTTGCCTATTCTTCTATCATAAATCAACTAATTCATATGAAAAATATCCCAAACATACCTTCGTTATTAAAATTGAGATAAATGAAAGGTGCAGAGAGGGAGTCCAAACCTAAAATGAACTCTAACCAATCAAAAATTAATCAATTTAGAAACTAATAATAGTAGGTGTCTAAGAAACAAGAAACACATAGTTCACTCTGACCACAAAAGCTAAATTACAACTCATATACTTTAACTTTCTAGTCATACTGGCTACACACTACAAAATGCTTCCTTGGTTCAGTCCCAATTTAGACATCGAATTTATGTTGAACTTGTGTCGAGTGAAATCCAATTATTGTATTACATCAATGATAAATCTATCATCTAAAGCCAACTGTCCAATTCAACTTAAACTTCACTCAAGTTTATGATGCTCTGTTAGATCATCTAAAACAAGAGCTACGTGGATTTAGGGACCGCTCATTATTTATGCCTCAGGTAGGGGCTAGAGAGAAATTGGTTGGGTAAATGATTTTTCAGGCAGTTTTAAGGTTGAGTACATCATCTTTTTGTCTTAGTAAAGATTGGCTAGCATACTTTTAATAGCTCTATATTGGTTGGTTAACTATTATTTTTAAAGTGCACAAGGTTGGGTAACAAAAATAATTACCCAAATAAACATTTCTCTTCAGTCCCAACTTGTGGCATAAATAATGAACAGTCCCTTAGACGATGCATTTATGTCGCAAAAAAATGTAATGGAGTTGGGCATTGATCTGTGATTTGTGAATGTCAAATAGCGACTCGCATGCGCTGTTTTGTGTTTGCTCCCGTGAAAGCAGTAAGATGAACTCGTCAACTCAGTCACGGCGGCATGTGGTAGAAGAAACTAGCATGGACCACTGGTTGGCAAACCCCTTTAGTATATTTGTTTTGCTGCCTACAATAATATCAGCTTGACAGGTTTAGGCTGAATTTTGCTACCAACTATAGGGATCATCTTACTATTTTATTTTCAATTCTGATCTTTAGTTTATTGGGTGCTTTTTTAGTTGACAATCTACCGTCATCATTTCCTCCACCCCAACAATAAACCAACATTTTCTGTATCGATTCGCTTACATTTTTAGAGATTCGAATGAGTGCCTATTGACGTGATTCACGATGTGAAGTCACAGTTGCACTTGAGTCGCTCTTGTGATAGATTTAAAGCAAATGAATTTCACCCGACATAAAAGCGATGTCTAGATTGAGCCTCAGTCTCACTAAAGTAAATTGAAGGTATGTTCTGACCTTGCCAGTATGTAAGCTTAGGGTGAGTTACAACCCATGCTTTTAACACTCTCTTGAATTTGGCATGAGCTGTAGGAGATGACAGTAGCTGATTGTACTGATGACATCGTGGAATATCAACTTCAATCTTCAAAAAATAATAAATGTCCACGTTTTAGATGAGTAAATGAAGTGAGATAGAAGAACTGAAGAGAACCCTTTTCCAATTATGCTACTGACTGATTAGATTGCTTTAATTAAAAGGCTTCTGCAACAGTAAAGATACTATGGAAGCAATAAGGTTAGTTGAAGAAATCGCGTAGAGATTAAAAAATAATAATACAGAGTAGGGTGTTGCAGGCACCCTGATATCTTCCAATTCAGCCTAACTTTTTGCGGTGGCGGGATTTCATGAAAAAATAACTGTGCAAAATTTCAAAGAAAACAGACGAGGTTCAGGGGCAGTGGGAGACCGACAGGATATGCAAAGTATTCATTGAATACTCTGGGATATTTGAAAAACACTTTTGGAACAAACCTTTTCCCTTACAGCTTAATATTCAACACTGCTATTCGTTATTGTAAGGAGTTTCTATGAGCTATACGTTCATTATCAAGAGAAAATTCTGCGTAGCAGCAAGATCGCCGCTTATCTCCTCTGCCTTGTTATGATGTTGATTTCGTCATGACATAGACCATGAATCTCTTCCGTCTAAATTCAGCCAATCAGAATGGATCATTTAATCAATGGTTTGGTCGATGAACAAGCAAAATAAAGGGAAAATAAGCAATGAAGATTCAGTTTCTCAGCCTCGATAGTATTTTGCAAGGCAGTCTCGTTTAGGGCATTATAATAGCGGTCGGCAAAGGACCACGAAGTAATATCACAGAAAAAGCCTGACAGACTAAAGAAAAATCTGAGAGCCAGTCCTCGTTTTACAGACGATGATTCATATTTTGAACCAAAAAATTACTGTTCTGGTTCTATGGAAATTGGGAGAAATGTGTCCTGCTCTTTTTCTTGGATTGGCTAGAACTCGCAAGAAAAGGTAATTTCAATCTAATTTAGCTTGAAGAAAATCCGCAGGTAATTCCTGCGAGGCGGCTTTCTGAACATGCAGCTTGTAACTTGTCTACATCGCGTAACAAAAGGGAGGGGTTTTTCTTTTAATTGTATAACGCTCTAATTCAAATGATTAATAGTACTACTCTGAATCAAGATTCACAGTACTACAATGAAGCATAATTCATAATTCATTCATATTCAAATTCATAAAACTTTATTTACAGTTGGATTTACTTAGTAGTGCGTACTAATTGATTCCAACTAAAACTGAAACTATAATACTAAACAACTTAATATATATATATATAAAATAATTATGTGCAGAGTCTGCAGGTGCACTTATCACCAGTCCACGATTTTATTTGATTTTTGAATACTGCAAGAGTTGGAATTTGTTTGATTTTATCACTGAGTGTGTTCCAGAGAAGACTTCCCCTGAAAGAAAGTGAATTTGAGCCATAACGTTTATTGATCTTTGGAAGTTTACAGAGGTCTTTGGTTCTTAGGTCGTACGTTATTTCTTTCCTCTCGTGGAATTCCCATAGATATGACGGGTTCAATTTTTTCATTGACTTGTATATTTCAGTCATTAGTTTTTGAAGATTTTTTACATGAACAGTTTGGCTGTTATCTCTTCTTAATAATAGTTGGAGAGATTTGAAGTTCGATTTCCGGTTTTTTCATATTTTGATAAGTCTACCTCAAACCATTATCTGCCTAATAGATTTCCAAATTGCTTTCAGCTAAAATTCTCATACTTGCATCAACTGCCCTATAACTTTCTCCACTTAGAGAATACCCAGTGAGCATCCTCAAGGCACGCCACTGTTTAGGGGTAGCAGATTGTATTCATAGTTTACAGAACCTGACCCCATTTTCGGGAAAAAAACATATAAATCTTGGGTCTCTTTCGAAAGCAAATTAAGTGTAGAATTCAAAAATCAATACCTCTATGGTTTCCGTATATACTGCTTTTTATATATTATCAATTGAACAAATGGAGATTCTATCAAATTAGCCAAGTCTAACTGTCACATAAGTATCATCTNTTTTTGAAGTAGAAATTGGTGCTTATTTTTATGATTATCTGTCCGTATGATTCTGCGTGAACTTTGTAACTGCCAGGCCACTGCAAGATTGGTGTTGGTGACCTTAAGTTAGATCTAATCCACTTTAATGACAAAACTTGGAAAACGCTTAGTAGACTAGGTTCACCTCTAAACTTTCCAGGCATGGCAGTTCCCTCTTTGCTGCATACTTATCATTGTACATAGTTCATGTTTGCTACTAGCATCTATACTGAATTAATATTGGAGGGAAGTGGTGGGTTGAGGGTAGTTAAGAAGTAGAAAGAGTGACTTGTTAGAAGAAAATGGAAATTTGCATAACACAAAACAGGGACCTAATTCTTCCTGCAACATTGCAAATCAAAAGTGTATGTTTGCAAATACGCAAGAAACACTATTCAGCAAGGAAGAACCATTATAATTTATATTTCAAGAAAATACCTGTCGATCAGTTGGTGTGATACTCTCTTTATCGATTCTGCTATACAAGTCATGAATATCACCCTTAGGCATCAAAGAGGGAACAAAATTACTTCAAACGATGTAAAGACATCAAGTGAACAAATAACTTTGAAAGTAAACTAAAAATTCAACAATACCCTTTAAGCAGAAATAATTAAAAATACTTTTGAAATGAACATATATTGAAACATTTAAGAACACCAAAACCTATTTAGCTAGATGCCATACAAGCTCAACTGTTCACTAATTTCAAACTTGGAAATTACTTTTAACTTTGAGACATCAGTTGGGAACCGCAGCTTCAATATAAATTTAAGAATGATAGCCACGACAACCAACACGAATACTTGTTCACCAGTCTTTGTCCTTTCAATTATAGAACTGCCATGTTTTACCATCTATAAAAGCCCCCAATTTTTTCCAAAATATTAACTGAGGATGGGATCAGGTAATCCCGAAAGGTCTAAATAATGGTAGTGTCGCAATAATTGAGTCTTAAACGGTAGTGTCAAAATAAGTTGGAATTGCCATTAAAGGATATCAGAAGAAAATGCTGAGTCTACTTTGTACTCCAACTGACTTCATAATGCTGCTTGTCGTGATTACCATTCCTAGATTTTTAACATGTCTGTAAAACGTTTTTCGAAAATCCAAAATATAGCGTCGCATGTTATTTATTAGATCGATGGATGATACAACCAACTATTTGCAAGAACAAACACATGACACTTCCACAACCAATTATGCCATGGTAAGAGTGGGTCTAAATCTCTATGCATCACTACATGAACTAGTATCACAGGAAATCTTCTTAAAAACAAAGCCTAATGAAGATTTTACTGAACTTCTCCTCCTTATCAAACAATCATCGGTTCAAAATACAGATATTCCTTTAGCAAATATGTCACTAACAGCTCCCTAAAACTATGGTAGAAAGTCTGATACCTGAACATTCAGCAGCGCTGCCCAAACCTTTGCTCGCAATGGAGGAGGAATATCAATTCTAGCCTCTTTTAAAATTCTATCTCTTGTAAAAGGATAACCCTGAAATGGTGTAAATAACATCAAAAACAGTTAAGCTTTCAGATTTATTTACGTAGATAAATGAGACACTTGTAAGCAAATTGTTGTTTTTTGGGGGATAATTAACATTTCTAAGGTCAACAGCCTGGGGCCACTTCCCAAAATGGAACCTATCAACATGAGTAGAAGGCATGCTCTCAGTTTGCTTTATTGTAGATAGTCCATGGTTCGCGTACGGTAATAAATTCCCTGGCTAGTGATTGGCTTAAACTTAACTGACCTAGTAATAGGTTTAAACAATAGGGCCAGTCGTCGAATAAGTCCACGGCTCTATGAGCGAGTAGTACATAGTGGCTGAGTACTCATCCAATAGACACTTTTCATACGCATACAAGAGCATGGGACCCTACCTTTGCACTTACTCTCTACTCCAAACTCCATCTGACATGAAGATATTGGCAAAATATTGAACGCTATCACATCCTTTCTACTAATTCATGTTGCTGCATACTTCTTTGATAAGTAAAAACAAGGTGCTTTTTCTTCTCATAAGACAGTTTACACTACATACACGACAATTTTCACAGGTGAATTTGCTGGTATACAATACTCGGTAGATGACTTATTGACAAAAAGAGCTCAAAAGTACTGAGACATAGGATAGAAAAGAACATACTTCCAACAATCGATCAAACAGAATTATTCGATGAAACTGCAATGAAAAAAACGGGAATTGAAGAAATATACATATGTATAACCATTGACGCTGGCATTTGCTATTGACTGCAATATCAAAGATTATGAAAATAAATTTTAATTGCTCTCGATCTGTTCAGAGAATTCCAAGGAAAAAACGTACTTATCAACAGAGCCCAACACAATTCAAAGAGTGAGACGAAATTGATTTCCTAAAAAACTAAACGACAATTCTTAGGCAAAAGAGATACCTGGTAAACAACATCCTTTTCTCTTATGACTAATGGAAGTTTGGTAGTATCTGATAAATCGGGTGGATTTAGGCTGAAAGAAAGAGCATTCAAATATGAGCTTCATGAGCCTCCTTCAGTGTAAAAGATCTATATATTGTCATTTACTATAATGATAAACGAGATAATGAAGTATATTAAGTATATTTATTTCATACAGCAAAAAATAGCGTAATTGTAACTGCAGTATATGGAAGTATACGCTGGGTGGTGATCATAAGGCATGCTGCAAGATGAGTACATGCGGAATTTTAATTTTTGACAATTCTTGGAATTTCAAATAGGCACTAATTCTCCCCTTGTTTAGTTCAGCAACCCAAAGACAGACAGCGTACTCTTTCGGTCAATATAAATTAGGGCTGTAGATTCTGACATGAAGTAAGGGATATTCATGTATTTCAGTGCCTTATCGCTATCCAAATTTTGGTTATAAAAATAGGCAGTCAAGTCAGATATTATCAGTTTTCTCAATGTTCTTGAAAAGATTGTCAAAATAGCTTTGTCGCCGCGGCAAGGAGTTTGAATACATGATCAAAACTATGTACTCAAAAATTGTATATAGTACACTCCATATAAGCTTCTATACTCCTGCAACACACTAGTATCATTGCTTAAAGCCAACTTTATAAATGGTATTATAGAAATGCCGCTAAGTAATGATACTAGTGTGTTGAAGGAGTATAGAAGCTTATATGGAGTGTACTATATACAATTTTTGAGCAAATAGTTTTGATCATCTAGAAAAGCTGTGCGGATATTATTAATCTTAACTCTTAGTCGGTAGCAACTATGGAAAAATTGCTTCACAAAACTATGCTAAACTCCATAAAAGATCCAATTTCACAAATGGTAAATACATCATTACGAATGGGAATATTACGGACAATTTTGAAAGCAAGACACTTAAGATTCTCAAGTATTGTCGTGGCAGGCAAACATGGATTAATACACAACTTTGAATCATATCTCCAAGCCTGCACACAAAACCAAATACTTAACCACAGTACTCTAAGATACAATAAGGAATGACAATATGACCATGCACTAAATTTCTAGCACAATTAGTAGACCAAGAACACCTCAGGTATAGATCCTATTTTTTTATTCACGGTGATGAACTAGGTATATAGAAAGTAATTGCAGTATACTAACTCATCTTCCACGACCAATGGGTAATAAGCTGATTCGTCAATATTTTGCAGTTTCTGCGAAGGGGGAAAGAACAAAATAAAGAAAGATTAAAGACTTCAAAACACATAACACCTTAATGTAAAAAATCAAGAAAATTGCTAATTTGCTTCAAAATCTCTTCAAAAACACACTGAGCCAAACCTTGCCAATACAAATTTTTATAATTTTATAACCAATGCACATATCT
>OLMO02000001.1:6363703-6387629 GCA_900291935.2 Cassiopea xamachana | reverse complement strand
ACATAGTTGTACTGATAAAGGCAACAGGCCAAACTGAAAATGTTTGCCAGGCAGTTTCTAGTTGATTATGCTAAAATAAAATTACTCAGAGGTCTTTCCATAAACACCAGAAAAACTGGAAACAAAGAAACAAATCCTTGAAAACTTTTGAACACTCTTACATCTTTCTGATTACCGCTTGCTTGAAGATCATGCAACAATGATAATAATCAATTTTTTTACAGTAGGCTGGAAAGAGTAGCTAATTGTAAGCTAATTAAAGCCTACTTTACAAAGTAATAGATAAACAACAAAATATATGGCTAAAATCTACAATTATATACAAATTAAATACGAAATACGACAAACACAAAATACGAAAAATACGAAAAATATGAATTACAAAAAATACTAATTGAAATCTGTTTTGCACCAAGAAGTGCAGCATTATGCAAGAAGTGCAGTACTACGAAATAAATCCAATCTGAGCCTCATAGTACCTACATGAATGACAGCTATATTCTTCTGCTTTCCAACTTTTTATGCGAGTTTTAAATTGATTCAAGTTTAGAGACTGCTTTGTTTTTAATGACGATTCATGCCAAAACTTTCCCCAAAGAAAAAATGCTACCACACAGTATAATAAACAGTTACAATTGGCAATTACAATAAGCAAACAAACGCTACCACATATTAAATTATAACAGCAGTATTTAATATGGAACTGGTTCGGCATACCATCCTATAGAAATAGCTCTAAATACTATCGCTTCTGTTAACTACTCACTTCAGAATAGACCGGATCACTATATACTCTAACTCTAATTGGCACGCATAGGGTCTTAAATTTAAAACAGAAAACGTCGGCCAGCAAACTTTGAATGCACCTGATGAGATGAGAACATCTTATATAATGTTCTCATTTGGATCCATAGCATACAAATTTAGAAGACTTGAGAAGGATGGATTTGATCTGTACCTTTATAAAACCATGCCCTGTATAGTAGGGGTATCATATCTAGATAGTGGAATGGTAGTATTATAGAAGTACCAATAGTGGTCTTCAAACATATAACTTTTTGGTGCTTACATATGCTTTACAGCATTGCAACTCGAGTTGGACTAGAATCTAACGCTGAAGAAGTTACATCAGGCTATTAGATGCTATTCTAAATCCAATTAAAGGTTTCATAATAGAAACAGACAGGTTTAGCTTGCAGTAACAGCTTGTCAAAGATCTAGTAAGCACAAAGTAGCAGCAACTTTCAGCTAGTGAATATATTGTGTGGAGAAAGAAGTATACACCCCAACAATGATATTTGACTAAAAGAGCTCTATTACTGGAAAATCAAGCAGAAGTATACTCGCTTACTTACGTAGGAAGAGAAAGTACAGGTGGTTTCGACTTCAAAAGGCCATGCTTTTTAAGTTCTGTCATTACATCTCCACCGGCAAGCGTCCACAAATGATAAACTTCGTTAATTGGCCTTTTAAATAAGAATATGAAATAAAGACTTGGAATGAACTCTAGCTGACTCAAAATAACGGCAATTTATCTATCATTATTAGTTCAAATATTCCACAGATTTAAAAGAGTAGTACTTTTACGTATAATGGAACAAAGAGGCAATATAGTTATACATTTAAGATAGGTCATTTCGGAATATTTGGGAACTGATCGGATAGGCAAAGGGGAAACGTGTTCTTTTAGTTGCACTTCAACGCTAAAGGTACAAGATGCCTATGAGTTGTTGTGTCACAATTTGACAATTTATCAACATCTATGAAATTACACATGCTTGCTGTATTCATTCGAGCATAGCGTGCAAAATTTTATACCTAAAAAAGAACTCAAAGTTTGGGTGAGAGTTATAAGTGATGTCTGGGGTGACACGATCAGATATGTTTGTATATTAGTTGCGCAATGGCTTACAATTGAAGACATCGATAACTACAATAAGAAAACAGCTCTAAATATCATAGTTCAGTTTACGTTTCTAATAAATTTTTTATCATGACCACATGTGTTTAACAACTTCTGTTACTTAGAATCCTTGCTCAAAGCAGAGAAGAAGCGAAAAAAAATTTTATGCATTAGGGGTACATGTTACACTCGGATAAATACTGTAAATATAAGGATAACTCAAATATGGAAAAAGGGTAAAGTAGTCCTGTACACTTCCGTACGTAGGAGAGTGCCTGTAAGAGAGGACACTTATCCTGAGCCATCGGCATGTGGGGTAGGGTGGCCAGTTCCTTTCATCGCCACCTTTATCCCCCCAGTGTTACCACCTGATACCCATTTGCTGCTGGGTGAAAAGTGAGTGAGCATTCAGTCGGGGGCATTGAGTCGGATTTGACCCGTAGACCTTCCGCACGGGAGGAATGCGCTCTAACCACCATGACCAGACTCAAATAGACCAGACTCAAAATTCCACTACGTATGTAAGTCACTAGATTCAGCTATGATGATCTCACACCAGTTCTAAAAATTACAATGCTAGAAGCTCTCTAGGACTTAAGTTTATACAGAAGGCTGACAACACACTCTGATTGTATGGCAATTGATATGAAAACTGAACAAAACATCTCACACATAAATTGTGATAAAAATATGAAGCCCTGGTGGTTATAATTGTTAAATCTAAAACTGCAGCCTTAAAATTTCATACAATCACCTTCATTCCTAACATAAAAATCTTCAAAGGGAATGAAATCAAACCAAATACCTTCCAGCTAAATGGTCTTCATCTTCTGTCTCACCTGCCAAAAATAGAATGATCAAACATCAAGACAGTGTCAAAACATGTAATTGCCATCAAAGACTCTTAAAACAAGGTGTAAGTCACAATTGATTAAACTACATCAAAATACATTGAAAATTGCTAAAAAGAGATGCAAACACAACATACTGAGATCCTCAAGTAATTTGCCATAATCTGGTGAATCCAACTTATCAGATCTATAAACAGCTGGAAATACTTCAAAACCATATGGTGATATATCATCCTAGAAGATGCAAAAATAAATACACAAAAAATGAAAAATCTCTCCATACATACCCAAATGAACAAACAAATGAAAGCATAACATTATTTCAATGGCTTTTTAAAGCTATGGACATTACATAAAATTCATATTAATCACAATATTGAAATTCAATGCAATTGTGACCATGAATGATGTCTTCAATACTTAGAAATGATTGATTTCTCAATGTGCATGTATCTAAAAGCATATTTTAAAACATAATTGAAATGAGTTTTATACATTTTTCTTATGCTATATTGAAGAACATGCTAAGCATTTGCATTTATACAAAAGGTGGAGAAGCTGGCACAAGCTGATGAAAAAATGGAAAATAATGTCTATGCCAATATTGAAGCAAAAATGTCAACAATGGAGAGGAGAGTACAAAACTTTAGCAGATAACACAATAAATAATAAACCATTTGGTGGCTTCAACATTTTCTTTGAGTTTTCTCTTCATGAATTCTGGCAAGCTGGCCAATTGCAGAAACCAGAGTTATATCACAATATGCCTTCCAACCAAGATGGAACTGCTGAGAGCAAAAAAGCTTACCTGAGTTTCCATTCTATCTTGCTCCCTTATCAGAGGTTGAAGAAATTCATGACCAAGAAGCTCATGAGCACTAGGCCTAAAACATGATTTATTTTGTGTACAAGGGCTACAAAAAATTGAAGAGGTAGATGACAAAATTTGTTGCAATGACAAGAATGAAAATGGGATTAAAAAATGATCAGACTGTTGACCTTCTATTATTTTAATCAAGATGTCCATCAAAAGATCAGCATTAAGAACATGTAAGTATCTTCAAATTTCACTTCTTAAAGGAACATCCTCTGAGAAATATTTAATCATATTCCTCCAAAAATCATAAAAACACTACACATAAGCCATATGGTATTCCTACCTTGATGCTGGATCCAAAGTCAAACACCTTCGAAGAAATGAAGCCAAAGAGCGATTCATTCCCTAAAAGTGTTAGATGGAATTCATGATTTTTCATACTGGACATTCTCCACTACAGATGGTGCTCAAGAGTAATAGTTTACCCTAGAACTCTTATCAGCAATCAGAAACTAGTGCATAGTACTTTTTATAATAAATCTTCATCCAATCAATTCACTCAAATAGCAAGCTATGTAAACAAAAAACAAGTAAATACTTAGAAAAAGCAAATGAAATCTGCATTGCAATAAAGTATTATGTCTATAAATTTCATGCCTTAATCTGTGAGTGTGTACCACTGAATTCTAGAATGCTCTCCAATGCATCTGCAGAATCTAAAAAATTAAAAAGAACTTGAAAATTTACTATGAATATAAACTTTATGTATTTGTTTATTACTAAGAGACTTTAGGTATACTCTTACTGAAAATTTGCAAAGAAAATATAGAAATCCTTCAATATAGGAAAGCTAGAACTCATCCAGAAAAACTATTTTGAAAATAATGATATAGAAATATGAACAACATTTAAAGACAAGGTAAAAACAACAACAGTGAAAATAAGGCCTGTTACAGAAAATGATCCCTTTCTTCCTCTTCTTACTATGCAAATAATAACTAAATGAGTTTAGAAATTATTTCTATAGATGCAGTCCTACATACTATTTGGCTTCAAATATGAGATCAATGGTGGGCTAATGATATCAAGTAAGCTATGAATTAGATCAAATGCAGTAGGTAAAGCTTTGACCATGGTAATTGATTATGGTGTGGACACTTTCTTCTAACTATGCTGAAAGTGATTACAAAATTCAGATTGTAATTACAAACCACAAGTGACGACTAGTTGCACAAGTTTATGAAGAATCTGCCCTGGTCTCATTTTGTCAGCACACCAAAGGCCACCAAGCTAAGATGGAGGGGTTATAATGTAAGAAAGGCAAAGCACTAAAATAGGGAGATTGCTGAAACAAAGAAGAAACTAATACTAGGAGTCTAAAATTAAGGATGAATTGAAAAGGAAGGTTAAGAGGATCTAAATCAATAGATTGCATAAAGTGAATCAAAACCATAAAGCAATTGCTAGCAAGTGAACAGTGTGCTCTTCTCTAAAAGAGTATGAAAACCTACACCAGGACACAAAGAAGGCTATAAAAACCAAACATGTAGCCACAATTAAGCAGGTTGCTACCTTCTAAGCACATATTGAGTCTAAAGATCATAAGTTGACTAAATTTGCCAACCAGTTATTTAAAAGGATGTCTGATCAACTATGCTGGGAAAGTGGCAAAACAGCATACTTGAAAATTACCATGAAGTCTTACAGCATAGATATCATACCTGTCAAGTTTCAATGCTAGAAATGTGAGAGAAAATTTCTAAATTGGGGTGGGGAATTCTATGTTTTTGAAGGGGACTCTAAGCAAATTGGAATCCTATCTTTTTCTAAGGGAGAGTTTAGACATGCTGTGGTAAAATTTTGACAACCATATACTCAAGGTACATCTGCTTGAAAGGAATCTTGAGCCAACAGCATGTGACAGAAATTTACAAACAGGCTACAAAATTTCTCAAAATGACACACAAACCATGAAATCATTCTCTCCATGTATGATAATTATACCAGTGTATACCAACATATCAAGATTTCAATTTAATTTAATCCAAACTAAGCATAAACAAATCTAATTTTTCTGCAAAATGTGTGAGAGCTTCTCTTCCATGCATGTGAGCATAATAATGTCCTAAATTGCATGTGCTTCATGCAAAATTTGTGAGCCTTGGAAGGTCTGAGAAATTATTCCAAGACATAGAAGAAAAAATGGCAAGTTAATGAGAAATATTAAATATATATGCTAATAAAAATCAAACATACCAAGTAAACATCTAATATAACCATTCCAAGTGACCAAATGTCTGCCTAAAAATGTTTCACATAAAATAAATATAGACCAAAAACAGCAAAGAGATGCAACAACAATGGGCTCTACATAGACATAAAAAGCATAATTTCTACAAAAATACATATTATGCAAATTAATGAGTAGAATAAAGAGTAAGAAATTAACAATTTGTCAATGAAATGTGTGCAACAAAAAATATACTATTATATAATTCCACAACATCTTCCATTGAACTTCTTTTCAACCTTCACAGTTAATGAACTATAAAAGCTAAAAAACTCACAGAACACGTTGATGGTTGGCTGTTAGCTGCAAACTCAGGACCTGATGGAACAGATTCTGGAGATAAATAAGCAGGATTTCTACAAAAACAAAATGAACTCATTCATCATTTGACTACACTATATGATTACACATAGATGCAAAATAAAGGTCTAAATTATGTTTTCCTGTCATTTCTAATAATTAGAAGCACATATTCTGGCAACTGATAAAATTTCAACATAAAGTAGATGATAAAACAGGAAGTATTTGCATACCCAATTGGAAAAGCAACACAAGAGCCAAGTCCTGTCATGTGATACATGCCATATTTGGAAACCTTGAAACTACCCTAAGAATTAAAGCAAAAAGATAATACCAATCAATGCCTGCTGTATGGAAATGAATATACCAAATACATTGATCACTGACTATTGACTACTGTCAGTTAGTTTCACCCTCAAATGTTGAGTCACAGTTTTGAGGAACCCTAAATATTGAGTCTTAGAATTTGAGACCCTAAATACAGTCACATATTTGAGACTTCCATTATTTTACCATGTTATTACATATTGTAACTATATATTTATAGTACTAAAACATTAGAAATTGGTTTTCTTTTGCAATTTTGGTTCAATTCCCACACCCCAAATAACAATATTTTCAAGCTGTAACTTACATATTGCAAACATTAATTTTTTGCAAAATCTCTAACCTTAAATATTGACATGGACCCCTCATATAGAAAAGTAGGGAGCATCCCCTGGGAACAGATAGTGGATGCTCCTAATGATCTTATTGTATAAAAGACAGGTCCAGCCAAATCAAGCTGCACTAGCCAGTTGTCACCTATGCAGGCAGAGCAGGTTAGAAATTGAACAACATTATCCATAATACTAAATTTCTAATGATGAACTTTTTAACTACCTGAGATGTCAGCTGTATATTTTCAGGAGAGAGATTTCTGACAGTGATACCATGCATATGAAGATACTTCAGTGCATTTAGTACATCAAATGTGACTCTTTGTATTGCATCTAAGCTGAAAGTATAGAATTTTAAAGAAATAAATATCTAGCATTGTGCTACACCAGCTGTTGCTTTCATCTAATAGAAGTACTAGGCATGCAATGTTATATTTAAAATATATTCAATGTGGCACTCCAGTGAGCTATTCTTTTGATTGTGCACTATAGATAACCAGGAAAGCAGCACTTTACATGGATTGTTAGTTACTTCATTAGCAATATCTTTCAATAGCAAGAGGAAATACCTCAAGTAAATATATTAAAGAAGAAATGCAATTAAAATAGATTAAAACTTTTGTAAGTAATAGAGAAAACAGCAACACTTCAAATAAGTTAATTGGAACAAATGAATGCACTTTATAATAGCAGAACCTTGAAATATCTCCTTGCTTGAAATGATCTTTGAGTGTATCATTGTAATGTTCAGCTGCAACAACAATTCTCTCTGAAACATAAGCAAAGGGAATACTTTCAAATATAGAATTACAGTTTTCTTTTGTTACAAACCCATGTTATTGGAAATTATTTATAAAGCCAAGTTAATGAAAAACTAGCTTCTTCACTCTCATTTTTTTCGCTTGTAGTAATTCATTTCTATCTTGTCATGCACAATATTCTAATGAATTAAATACACTGCAAAGTGTACAATTCCAGACCATGCTCAGAAACAAGTGCAAAATCCCCAGGCACATGAATATTGCCACTCTTGCACACATCTTTTCTGGACATGGACTGAAATTCCATTGCTTATTCCTTCAAGGCGCACACCTTAAGTAAAACAGTTTTAAATGCAAACTTTCACACCTTAAAATTTGCAAGTGGATATCTGAGATCCCCAAATGGTGTGCCACACTTTGCAGTCCAGTCAGTTTGCATAGTATGGCCCAATTCAACATGATCTCAGGTGTGCACTATGAGTTCAAGGAGTCAAAGTGTGCACTTGAAAATTGTACACTTCAAGTGATCACCTTGAAAAGCAAGGAATAGAATTTTGCATTGCAATCAAATTTTGACTTCAGTGATTGCCAGATGAACTATAATTAAGAAAAGAAATATGAGTTTTAGCTGGCATGTTGCTATTTTTGTTCCAGTGATTAAATGTGTGAATTTCAAACTAATTTCCCTACATGTATATCCTGTAAAATCCATTGCATAAATGATTACACCTATTTTATGCTGTGGAAATGAATTTGACAAAAAATATCCTGAGTGTCATTCAAGTGACATGCACCTGTCATAATGAATCCTGACCCCCTTTGGGACATATGGGGGCATTGGTGGAGATTTGTTGCCCTTTTAGCTGCTTTTTGTATCCCCACTACTTGGGGTATTGATACATTGTGGCATCTTCAATGAGCAATGTGGGGCTTTAACAGTTTCGGAGGGAATTTGCACTTTGGAATCCAAGATGGCGACCATTGTTGTTGCAATGATTCCTCAGTAATCCAATATGCAAATATGCTTCAAAATATCCCCAGGAGGTGGAGCATTTGTCCTCATATAGTGTGCCTACATAGTAGGGGTATTGTCTGGTTTTGCTCGCTTTCTAATACCAATTCCTACCTGTGTCCCGAAGGGCAGGGGGCAGGGATACATTTTGACAGGTGCATTAATTCCAGTGCCATGACAATTATACGTACCATGTTTGCCTCTTATTACATCAATGTACTGGCAGATGTTCGAGTGCTTTAATATTTTCAGCTTCTGAAACTTTCCTAGTACTCTCACAGAGTTCGGCGTCAGGGGCAGCCCATTTGTTCCACAAGTGTCAGTTGGATGGGCCGAGGCAAAGAACGTAGTTATCCCGAGATGAGCTCGACCAAGCGATGTTGATGGCAAACAGGGCATTGTTATGCTGCCACCCGAATTTCAAATTAAGCTTATTACATGTCCAGGGCTTGCTACAAACTTCTCTCACATTTTCAAGTGCCCTCTACTTCACAACGAAACAACATCCGCCATTGCACGATCCCCAATCTAAGTAAGGTGGCTAATTAAAGGTGGTATTAAAAAGTTGGGCCTTCTTCTTTTTATAAGAATCCTCAATTTTCTCTGAGCTTCAATATTTTGTTAGTTTTAAACCATAGATTGATCATAAATTAATTTGTAATATCGAAGGTACTCTTCAAAATCAAAGAAATATATTCAAATCTCGCTTGATGTCTTACTTCATCATAAAGCAAAGTATAAGTGGAGAAGAAAAACAAATCTAAGTCTTGATGAATTTCGGCAACTCTGAGCCTTTATATTCTAATAATATTTATGCTCACAAAAATAGGAGCGTAGTACGATGGTAAGAAAAATGTATATTTGTTTAGTAAAAATGTAAGAGAATAGTTGGAAATAGCGTTAATTTACAACTGCTTAGTTAAATCTGGAGTCGAAACTGATGAATTTCGAGTCTAGCGTAATGCACAATATTTTACAGAAAAAGAAACTTCAATTGCCGAAAACAATGCAACATTTGCGTTCTCAAAACAGCAAAAACACTTAGGTTTGCCACAGAAAAGAACCTGGTTGTAAAGAGTTGCTGTCATGCTTGACTAGATGGTAATTAATTACTTGGAGTAGCAGAAGAAGCTATCCAAAAGATCTAAGTACATTTTGTTGTAGAACGAACGAGGCACAGCTATGCTTAACTTCATATCCTGATCAAAGTGCTTACAATTTCAAAGAATGTCAGGCATGTTTTCAACCAAATACCATGAAGTTTCACTACGCATTCACATGCAGCATATTTGTACTTTTTTTATGAGAAAACCATCTTTTTGCACGAGCCTCAATTTTCTTAACTTTCCCACAATTGAACCTGAGATTTTCTTAAATTTTTCTTAACTTTTAAATGAAATAAACTGGCAAAAATGGATTACACTCTCTTTGTTTATTGTATATACTCCAAGTTGAACTCCATCTTTAATATTTTGAATGTGATAATGTTGAAATACCAATTTTTGGCCAATAAAAGCACTTAATTTTGGAAATTGAACCTCGTACTTTTCTTAAATTTTATTAGAATTTTGGCCATTTGAGCCTCATTTTCTTATAATTTTTTGTCACATAAAATAGTGTGTTAAAAACATTTAATTCAAGTTGGGGGTAGGCCCATTTAATACAGTAGTCAAGCCTGTTGTTGGAAGTTAAGAAATGTTCCCTCCAATTCAAAGCAATGCACTAAGGAGGTTCTGATGTTGAGATTCAATATATATATTTATATTCATCTAATGTGCAGCTTTGTTGAAGAGCTGGAAAGGAATACCCAATTCTCGACCTAAGCATTCCTTAAACTTAATGGGCATCGCAAACTGTGTTCATTTCAGTAACAACCGGTAAAGGTCACTCCGATAACTTCTGAGCTAACACAATTCAGTATTAGGTACCTAACGAAGTCTTCAAACTGTGATTTTTCCGTTTCACTTCTGCTCTTGCAATTTACCAGGATCAATACTGGGCTATTGTGGTAAAGAACGCACGTGAGATTAACGTGAAGCACTAGAAGATCATATTGGTAAAAGATTTTTACAGGTATACTGCAGCAATTATTGTTTTCTCGTAAGGTGTGAGTGTTGAAGACCAGTAGCGTTGTGAACCGTGTCAATAGATCGTCCGATGATGTTATGGTCATGGCTGGTGGGCTGCTTATAATCACCTTGTTCAGGCTCAAAGTAGTTATACTCTGCTTTGTTCTTGAGATCAGTTGCTTAATGAACACGTGTCAGAGCATGATAAATAGGACAACAAAGATAGCTTGATCAAAAAAGTGGTATCAAAAAAACGACAACAAGCAGGATGATAGATTAAGTTACAGGCTATAAAATCGAAAAAAGCTCGATCTCTTGCTCTTCTTATCGTCTAAACTATCTATATTCGGGGGTATTTATTGACAATCAAAGAGAAATATCTTTGCTATTTGAGGACGACAGTAAAGGAAGGAATCTTCAACACTTTTTCTCAAACTATGGCTGACAGTAAAGGAGAGCTCGTTATGAAAGCAGGATCCTTAGTTGGATCAGGTGTTTCTCTCTTTTGCGTTTTGTCAGTTTTATTGAACTTGTACGTCTGCTACAAAATCTACCGCCGCAGAGGCAGCCGTTCCTCCAGTACTGCTATTATCGTGGCCAACCTTGCCTGTGTTGATATTTTGGTGACCATTAAAGATCTACCTATGCTCGTCAACGTTGGCAAGTCAGGGATGTGGTATTTTGAAGAAAATTGGTGCTCAACGTATGGCCTCACAAACGTAATTTTCATCATTGTTTCAGTTTCAAGCCTTGTTACAATAACTACGGAAAGATTTGTTAAAATTCGGGACATGGGCATTGGTTTGGATCAACAGCGTTCAAAGCCGTTACTTCTTGGCTACGTTATTGCTCACACAACACTCTCTTATAGCTTGTCTCTTCTCTGGAGTAAATATATCTTCTTAGCAAGAAAAGCTTACTGTCGTGTTGAATGGCCTCCAAGACAAGGATTCAGTTTTACATTTGTCACCTCCTTTATCTTTATCATCCCTGTTTCGTTTCTAATCTACAACCTGCTGTACCGTAATATCTACAACAAAGAAGACACAGAAGCTGAAGAAAAATTGAGAGAATTAAGCCCAGATGGCAAGGAATACAGAGCCCATTGTCAGCTACAAATGGCTGTTGCGTTGTTCCTCGTATCATGGATGCCATATGTTATTGAGAGCATGGTGTCAGGGTATGTAGAATTACCCCCAATTGCATCTGTCCTAACAGCTTGCTTCCCGATGATATCTACATCACTACTCCCGTATATCTATATGAGGTTTGTCAAAGAAGACGAAGCTGCGTCAGTCAAAGGCACCCAACTCCTCAGTATTTACGTGCAGTAAATTCACGGACAAGGATTTTTGACTAAACAACAATGTAATCAAGGTTTTATTGAATTATAGATAATTCAATTATAACCCCTAATGACTAGAGGGATTATTTTAAAATTGGAATAGACGAGCAAGTGTGCTTTAAATCTATTCTGGTAATCAAACAGGGGAGCACTGATTCCCAATGTACATTACTGTGGCGGTCTGAAGTAAGAGTAGATATAAAAGAGCGAAAAATATTCAAAGAGCGTCATTTCAAGATTGATTATCCTGGAGAATCAATCTCTAACATGTTTGGGGATATGTAAATTTTTCTTCTTTAGATCTCTAACTTCTCTAGATGCGAAGACCCTCTTCAAATTAAGATACCAAACTCCAAGAATAACTTAGATGAGCGAATCATTCCATAAACTGGTTACACTCATTCCCTTAAGCTTCAGAGTATAAGTTATACCACTTGCGGAACTGTTGCTAAATTCCTATAGCATATTTTCAAAGCAGAAAATTATACCAAAAAAGGGAAAGAAGAGAAGCAAATAATTCTAAGAATAAAACTACATAAGTTAAAAAGAGAATACAATAAGTTAGTATTTGCCTACATAACGTGCAAGGCCTTCTAAATTCTCCGAATTTTCTTCTGCATTTCCCTAATTAAGACACCTGCACATTAGATTATTTGGTTTAATTCTTCGCAATTTGTTGAATATTCAGTAAGTTAAGTGTTATTTTTTAGTTGATGTATGGGAAAGAATTTTTATCATAATTGGACTATGTTTATTTATTGAAGCAAACTCTATACTACTGTATGAAATATTTTTCTTATCAAAAGTACTGGCAGCTTTCACTTTCAGTGATTTAATGCGTGAATAATCCAACAGGTCACTTTAGAATCTTCTATGAACAATGGATGACCTGTTTCAAACATCCACGTTTTATGGATGGAGAAGGAATTGATACAGTCAATGTTACCAAACCTGGACAACATTGAGAATCTTAAAACTATTTATACCACAAAGACTTAAAACTCAAATGTTAATGAAAACGAATTCCTTTATAGTTCAGACATTTTTTGGCTTTGCTAATGATTAAGGGGTCTGCCACAAAGTAGAAAAAATGCTTCTTGAAGTTGCTTAAAGGTTCCATACTGTGAAAAAATGAAATGAAAAGAATTGAGGTTTCAAATGATCAAGATGGATAAAAATGTATTGCACAATCAAACAGCTAGAACACAAGAACCAGGGCACCGGCTAGCATATCAACCCTTCAACAAATTTACTACTCAACCATTCGACCATGAGAACTGCAAAGCAACTATCAATGATGATAGGTGAAATTCCTGAATTAGAGATAATTACAAAAAGCGGCCATCGATTAACTTTTTGAAGAAATGAAGGCTAAAATCAGGAAGTTTGCTGTTAACTATAATTCTTGGGTACCAGTTGAGCAATTACAATAAAAGCAAATGAGTAGGGAAAAAATCAATGCTATCCGTGAAGAGTGTGCTAACAGCATAGGTTCCAAATCTTTCATTTGTCGAGTGCTCTGATCACATGTGTGACACATTTGTTGTCAAATTCCAGACTTGCTATTGGCTAATAAAGGAGAGTTTACATGTGATCAGGGCTCTCGACCAATCAAAGATTTGGAAACTATCCTTGTGCGAACAAAATCTGAGCTTGGATTTCAAATCAGTCGAGGATTTCGATATAAAATGCTCACTATTTGGGTGGTTTTCTTGTTTTCTCTCTATGAAGGATGCAGGATGCATTCAAAAAGTAAGGCAAATATATTCAGGGACATCCTCACCAGCAAAAAAGTACAACTCTCTAAGCTGCAAAGCGCCACTTTATATACAAAATTGCAAAAGGTCAATGACACGTTTCCCTGTGCCCTCGGTCCATAAGTTTATGTTCTATGAACTAGCACTTGCTTAAGATGTATCGTGTCTAATTTTTCAAGTTGAATGTCAAAGTCTGTTGAATAAACGGGTCCCGTCAGAAAAATGAAAGAACAGTTTTGCTAGTTTCAGTTGCATTATTCTTGAAATCTCTTTTGAATTTGTTCCGCATTCAGGCTGCTGCAAAAACTGAGAGCAACCAGCAGCTATTCTTCTTCCGAGCAACTGTTCAATTCTTCCCAAAGATTTGATATCCAATGCCCATGAAGCGATTTCGGCTGTAGTGCCCTTTATGTGAGTGCATAGCTATAGTTACTTGTGGTGAAGCAGCTGGAAGTAGTATTTGAGTAAAGCCTCTATGTAGACTCTGCAAGCATTTCTCGCGTGATTAGGCCTATGTCATCTCAAATATGCATTTAATATAACAGCCTATGTCCCAAAGAATTTGTCACATCAGTCCATGTAGGGAAGAAATTGATGTCAATCCGCACGTGTACCCTTGTCTGCATGTGCGATTGCTCTTAATTATTTTTAAATTGCACGTGCGATCCAAGATTTGTGTATCAGAAATACAGAGTTTCTTGTTGCTGAAACATGTCAAACACCTCGTGTAGGATAAAATAAGGCAAGCAATAATAGCAAAAGGTGACAGTCAATAGAGTTGCAGTTGCGTCAACAAAGTTCCTATTTGGCATGCGCTATTGCATGGTTGATAGCAATATTGGCATGGGCGATTCCTTGCTCGTGTTGGGGATTTTGAACGTGTGCAGACGCGCGTACGTGCGATTGCATGTGTCTCTGGGCATGGACTGCCACACAATATTCATATCTGGTGGCTTTTGTGTAACTAGGAATAATGCATTTCCTTGAATAAGCACCCTTCTCCAGAGAGACTGCTTACTCAATGAAATACGGTATGCTAATATTTGGCTTTTCTACATGTAACACGAAGTCACATACATTACTAATAGAGATGATGAACAACAATGAGTATGGAAAACAAAACAGTTGATGAGCATAAAATGCAATTCTATCTATATCACAAACGATGAAACATAAGGAGAAAGTTAGGGTAAAAGTTCTGGATTTCTTTCAAAGGCATCGCGATCTGCAACCAAGCTGTAGCTATGTCTTGGACCTTTTAAAAAAAGCAAAATATAGGATATTTAGTCAACGGAAAATTTCTCGCAGAGTCTAGAAAACGCTGCAAGAGAATTGCAGATTTTTCACACTTTATTTCGTCAAAGTAAACAACACCTAATCTACTAAATACAAGAAACCATCCCAGCAAACATAAAACTGCCACTAGCTGTGGTGAAATTTGCCCTCTTGCTTCTGTAATGTAAACTGCTGCACACACTAAGAAGAAGTCTGAAGAGGAGAGTAAAGAATGATGCAGATTAGATGAGTAAATAATTTCATACATATGATCTCGTCAGGTAGTAGTGCTCTCCATGCCCTAAGAGCCCATTCAATCATATAATTGCACAAGGGAGGAGGGCTCAATTGAGATGGGCCTATTTACAATTTTTGCCTGAAAAGTGTACTTAATAGAGAGGGAGATTTATTGGAGAGGGGGGCTTGATAGAGCTTCTATAGTTCTAAAGAGTACTTTCTTATTAGGAGTTAAAATCATTTCATATGATAGAGAAAAACAACACAGATTACAGGCATGCTCATGAGTACACACACAAATATACACAGCCAAAGGAATGTAAGCTTCATAAGTGAACTTACCACAAAGCATATCCTCAAATCCAAGATCATAATCATCTAGAACACTCCTAAGGGATGCCCTTGAACTCTCCAAGCCAGGCAGCCTATGAACCTAAAGATCATGATAGAAAAAAAAAAAAATGAAAACTGGCAATTTGGTTTGCAATGCCATTTGACTTCCTCTTGCCTAATATCCTGTCCACACTGCTCCATTTCTGTACAAAAATGCAAATACACATCTCCATTTTTGTGAAAACATTCACACTACTCAGCACAAAAATGTACAAAAATGGAGGTATATACAAATGCCCTTCAAAGTGGATATTTTACAGAAATGGAGGTTTTCAATAACTGCAGTAGATAAGTGTGAATGCACAAAAATGGATATTTGTCTTGATCACAGCATTATGAAAGGATTTAAACTACAGCAAATGATATTTTTTGCTCCCTTATTGTGAACAATGTGAGACCACAAAAATGGATATTTTCATCTGGATTTTTGTGCAGAAACAGAGCAGTGTGAACCATTGACAAATATCTACAAAAACGGATACAAATAAGTTTGTACACAGAACAGTGTGAGCCAAGCCTAAGTCTAACAGAGCTTGGTGCTCTAGTATAATCCAAAATAATAAGAGCATATCTCAAAATAAATCTCAACATAATATAATTACCAAGAGCCCAAATTAGACAATTCCAAGAACAGCAAAACTAAGCTGGTGCTTAAATGCATGAAAAACTAAGAACTAATATGCATTTTGGCAAAAAAATTGAATCAATATTTAAGAAGAAACCAAAGCTCTGAAAACAAAAAAGTTTCATTGCAAAAATCAAACTCAAATAAGAAAAAAATTACATCATGTCTGCATGATTGCATATGTCCCATCACTGAAAGCACCACTAACAGCTACTACAAACATGCTATCTCTTTGATTAAGTGCAAAACTCAAATTATGATAGCTTACTCTAGAAAGAATAGTCCGCTCCATTTGAAGCTTCATTGGCATATGAAGACCTTGCGCATTTCTTAAAGCTGAAAACTCTTGTCTCTGGATGTTCCTATGGTACTACAAAAATTTTATCAATTACTCATCATGAATTGATTTAGAAAGCTAGATGATTGGCAATCTCTAAGAAGATCAAATCAAAATTTGATATTAATTTTGGATGAAACATCTATGCTTGTGCAAATGCAGACATGAGCACTTTTTGCCAACCATCCAAAGCCCCATAGTTGTAAAAGAGTACCTAAAAGACAATTAGCAATCATTTCCAGATGAAAAACTATATAGCTTTTCATCAGTTGTCAAATTTCACAATCAATTGAGAGCAAAGAAGCTAAGTTGAATTGCAGTTCTCATTAAAGACCAGGCTTAAAAACTGCTTCTTGTAAAGGGTGTGGAGAAGAATGCATTAAGCAAATTAGATATATAATGCTAGTAATACTAAACAAACTCTTAACCATTTGTAAAAATTTTCTTGATGTGTACACAATGAAGCAGCCTAAATGATGAAGTATTTCCACTTAAGACAATCTGACGTGGAGGCAAATACCAAAGAAAAAAGAATAGAATATGTACACTTTTTTCTGAAAGTTGCAATGGATGAGCTGCTCCTGCATCTTGCATAGCACTTGTAATTCTGAGTTATAAAACAAAAAAGAGAACTGATTATCATTGATATTAGCTTTTGAAATATACTGGCAATACAAATTTCAACTTGGGAACATGTAAAGCTTGAATCTCAAAATTCTATTAATCAGGGTTCCATCATGCCCCAAGGGTCCAGTGAATCACACTTGGGGACCTAATGGAGGTAAAGGCACATATATGATTTATATGGCTCAAGGTGGTCACTTATTTCTATGTCTAATACAAAATTGCATAGCAAATGCACATGCAAAACTGGGAAGGGGGTGGTTCACTACCACTAATAAGGTTAAGGCCACTGTAATAAATCTCTAACTGTGTATGTGCACACAGCTCCAAATTATTTCAATGTAAAATGAAAGGTTATGAAAAACAAAAATGAAATCACAGAAAGCCAAGAAAACAATAAGTACCCATCTCTCATAGTATCATGAATGCCATATGCACCTGGCTTCACCAGAGTCTCATTACAAAACTTGCTTTTTGGAAACAATGAAGCAAATCTCTTGTCCTTCAAAAATACACACAACAAATAGAATTTTTTCTTGATTACTACAATGGGAAAGCTAAGTTGTCTTGTTTCAGAAAAAAACATCAATATTTCTAAAAATACAGTATTCAAGAACACTTTACTATATTGCAATGGTAAAAATGTTACAAGTAAAAATCTCCACCATCATATCCTGATGCCTGAAGTCAAAACACTCATCAGTGAGCACCCCTAGCAAAATAAATCCTGCATAACACTCCACAAAACAACCAAGAGCTGTCAATCACAAAAGCACCCAGCATGTTTCTAGGCCTCTAAGCATGATACTACTCAATATCTGCTCACCCCACTCTCAAAAGCTTCCTTTCCTTTTGCATCATTGAGAAACAGCCTCAAAAGATTAGGAAATCAATATGCAGTAAATATAGGGCCTTATATATACAAATGCCAATTATGTCTAGCTACTTTCAAGGGGTTTTTTATTAAATATTTTGTTATAAACCAGTTGCATTATCTATCTATAATCCTATATAGAAGTTTACAATCAATCATGATAGGCTATACATGGGCATATCTAAATGTTGCTGCACTAAAGCTTCTACATATAATTACAGAAGAAATATCAAGCTTTCATGGAGCGATTGATAGGAGTGCTAGCTATAACACACCTAAAAGTAACCAAGTGTGTGGTAGCATGTGGTGGCACAAGATCTTTGAAAAACTAGCTTGAAAACAATATCCCTGTGAATAAATAGATTTCTATTGCCTAGTCAACAACAGATAATAATCATTTCTCATGATATTAAGTGTTGAGAAATCAGCAGAAATAGCAAGCGGTAAACATTGACTTAATCATAAAAACCCAAGGAACTAACAACAACAGCTTGCCACTTCAATTTAATTAAGACATGTGATATTTTGCACACCGCAGATGTTCTGGGTGTGTGCCAGGAAGTACATGTGCAATCATATGCTTCTCCAACAAAAGCCTGAAAATTTTATTTGATTACCTGAAAAGGTAAAAGCTTAAGGCCTTGCTTTAGTCTCTGATTCAAAATACTCAAAAATACATTAACTATTACCATGGTTTTTAATCTTGACAGATAGCTATATCTTCTACTCTACAAACATGCAATATTTTAACAAACACTTACTACAGACTGGAAAGTTTGTTTACTGCAAAGACAATCTCCATTTGTAAGAATTTATGGTATGCATCAAAGGTAAGTTCCTGGAATTTTTTGGCAGATCAGATGTCAAAATTTTGCAAATAATCTAAAGTGCTTGAAGTTTTGGCTCTTCAAATGTGCAGCCAGGAATCCATTAGACTGACTGTGTGCATCCAATATTAGAAATAGCACAAGCCAATGTGCAGGCAAGATGTTGTGGGTGTGCATCAAAGTTTCCAGTCTGACACTGCTCACTCAACCCAGACTGGAAAGTTTGTTTTCTGTGCATGGAAGATATTTTTCCAGTTAAAGTTGTGTGCCTAGAAATTTTTCAAATTTTGTGTGCTTGATTGGGCATTGCGTGCATGGCATCTTGCTTGTATGTGGAAGATCTTCAGTGCGCACTACATACTTTCCAGTCTGGCACCCAACAGACTTTATATTTTATATCCAGAAGATTTTAAAGTTTAAAATCTTCTGGATATAAAGCAAAAAGTATGCTTGGGTGAACACTTTCTATCTATTCCTCAGAATTTGTTGTTGATTGGTAATTCTCAATGCTCCAGAACAGGGTAGTTGCACGCAAAAATAGGTTTCACAAGATGAAATTGCATACAAAATTTAACAAATCACTGAAAAGTGTGGACTTCACAGTTCCTACGAAGTGTTGTGCATACTGATGTTCTTCTTAGCACTTCCTAAGTACCTACTCTTTCTTTTCATTATGCATAAAAGTAAAGAAGAAGAAAATATTGAAGATAAAAATAAGTAGTAACGAATAGTTCGACAGACCATAAAAATGCAACATCACTCACCTCCGCCATTTTTCTGAACTGAATTGAATTAAGCTACCTAGCCTCGTTTTAGAGTAATTAATACTTACACAAAGTATTTTAAACAAGATGGTGCTTATCCAACAACAACTCCAGTCGCTGAATAGAGGTTGGACAGGGGTTATGTTGTAGAAAGTGATGGTATGTTGCAGAAAGGACTATTTGCAGCAAACTCATCCACATAAGTTAGCCTGCAAGCTTGAGTCAAAGCTAGAACTAATGCCTAGGCTATTAGTACATCTTTGTGAAGGCTATTTTGGTGATTTGGAGTGTCATGCCGGAAAGTTCTTTTGATCGTGATGTGCTTAAAACTGCAGTAGCACAGATATGCCACTCACTGGGGTGGAATTCCATGCAGAAGTCTTCACTCGCTGTTCTTACAGATGTCTTGGAAAGGTATATGAAGAAACTGTCAAAAGCTACTGCTGGGTACTGTCAACATTGTAAGTGAAATGAGAAATGTTCTAATTTGAAATGTCAGTTTCTTTTTTGTAATAATCTAGATGTTGGTCCTACAATATATATATATATATATATATATATATATATATATATATATATATATATATATATATATATATATAAAGTATTATAAGACCAAAATCTACATTGTTCTACCTAGAAATTGAATTTTTTAAAGGTTTTCTGTTATAAAATATAAAAACTGCATATGCGATTGTATATACCATTGCAGTAGGCAATGATTTTGTGCCTGACAAATATAATTTTTGTTGCATCATTTGCTGTTAGTTTTTCTGTTATATAGGACATTGTACTATTCCTTTGCATTTATATATTTGTAGCAGATTTTGTGTCAATCTGTCAAGAAACATGCCAGTCCAAGATATGAAAATTAGGAATTGTTTAGAGAGGACAAATGTTGACATTAAAAGTTTTCATGAAAAGTGGAAAATACTTCTGGTATACACATTATGATGAAACTCAACAGGCCTTCCTACTTTTTATTGAATGTTTAAAATTTGCAATAATTTATCTCAACTAGTAAGCTTTCTTAGGACTATTTGGAAATTTTGTGGCATTTTGATGATAACTACATGATAATTTGAACTGTGTAGTACGTGTAAGGGTAAAGCTTGAGGACAGAATTTCATAAATTAGGAGTTTTGTATCAGTCTCAACAGTAGGGTCCCTGTTTCAAGACAAATCTGTAATTTCTTATGATTGTATCAGACTAATACCAATGACCCTCTAGTACAAGTAGTCCATGCTGTACTTTTAAATGAATGTTGCCTCTATCTCCGTCCATAAGGAACAGAGGAGCGTTAAGTCAAGTTTAAACATGTTAGATAAATTCTGCCCTCAGATTGCAAAAGAGCTGTTTATTTTTTCATTTTTAGCATCGAGAATAGGTGTCAATTTGAGTGACCTTGGCATTGCATTTGACCACTTGGGAATTCAAATATGTGAGCTGGAAGATTATGTGCACCAAGTAGAGCCAATTCATTTCCCTAGGACAGTACCACAATGTCAGCCAAGTATATCTACTGCCTTTCATTTTCCAACAGAAGAAGAATTGACATCAAGAGAGGAGTGGTATGAAGAGTACATGCCACCTTTGGGTAGGAGCATCAAGAATGATGATACAGAAATGAAATTAGTAGAAGGTAGTGTGCTCTATAAGTCCAGTTTTCATCCCGAATGTTCCACTTGGAACAAATTTTTCAGGTTTTAATGGTATGGAGAACACGAGTAGAAAATTGCTAGTTGGCTCACTCTTACTTAACCATGGGCGATATACTCATGATTTTTTCATAATTTCATGATTAAAAACAGTCAACTGTATGATTATGATTATGCTTCAATATAGTAGTACTACAGGTTTTCCAGGGAAGAAATTGATACATGCTTGGAATTGCACACCCCAGAATATCTTAAGGTGGTAGAGTGCTATGGCGTGCTTAATGCTCAAAAGCATCATTAGGGAGTGGCATAGTTTGAATGTGCTAAAAGCAGATTTTAAATGACCAGATGTTGCATCTGTTTATGGGTAGACTATAATTCTGTAAATTTTATGGGCTTGGATATAGTGATCAAGTGATTAAGCAGGTCTGCTAAAAGGCATGTGTGGGAATTCAGGTGGTATGTAACACTGCATGCAAGTGACAACAGACATTTCCCAGGGACTCCCATACTGTATTAGCATCAATGAGGAGATCATGGTTATTTTGTCATATGCCTGTTTTAATATGTTGAATGAAGCCTGATGTGTGGAATCTACAATAAAATTTGAAAATCTTATGTGCCAATAGGCTGATATCGCTGCCTAGGTAGACTATTGTTTCTCATTTAGTGTGAAGAAAAATGTCAACATACTAAGTTTAGTAGCAGTTTAGGGCATGCCACATTGCAAATTTCTAGAGGTCCAGTATCCTTTTGTCAAGGCCCTTTGATTTTCTCTCTAACAATTTTGCTCCTAATGTTCCATAGATGACTAGTTTAACTATCATTTTCATGTTTTGTACCTCTCTTGCAATGCCCTGATACTCTTCCTTATCTCTTTTTTCTCCTCCATCCATTGTGCTGCCATGTGGTAGTACAAAATCAATCATTGTTTATGCTGCAATTAGCATCAGTTGTGCAAAACTCTATCAATCCATGTGCAGTATAGGTAAGAAATTTCCCTGAGAATCTTTCTCAAAAAGGTATGGGGCCCCTGTTTTGCCAACAAAAATGGGTATGTCACTCAGCTTTCCATTATGCTGAAGCACCAAGTTCTTCTTGTGTTTCTAGAGTATAAAAAATGAAAATTATTTGCACACAGAAATAGCAAATTTTGTGATTTTTCTATAGATTGTTTGTCTTAGGGTGTAACACTGCTTATTCCACACTAAAGGAACATGCCTGGTATATACATTATTAACGTAACTTTGAAAGTTTAAGGTTCTCTGATATTAACTGTTTTCTTTCAAAACTTCATCAGTTTTTAAGTCACTATGGGACTTATCTAATTTTCTTGATTTGACTATTTGTTAAATTTGTTTTCTTCCAGAATCAGAAGTCAATCATATGGAACTGGCAGTTGTGCCACCTATTGATAATATTCCAGAGACTTCAGTGCCAACTATTGATACTCCATCTAATGGGAGATCAATGGAAAGCCCTGATGTAGAAGCCAAAGCAATGTGGAATGATAAACTTTGTTTGCCAGACCTTGTTCGGCCAAAACTGCCAAGTTTTGATTTCATTGATAGCCCCTCTGGTATGAAGCAACCATCTCTCCCTCCATCATCACCACCTATGCCTCTTTTGCCCTTAAAGAGGTCAGGCTCTCCATTGAAAAGTCGCGAAAAGAGTAGCTCTAATATTCCGCAAGACAAAGTTGATGCTAAGGAGGCACTAAAGATGGACACTTTGTCTCCAAAGCCTGCCAAGCGCCCTAAAGTTGTTTCTTCTCCATTACAACCAGATATTTCGTTTCAAGGCCCAAAAGAAGCCAGACTGAAAGATAATGCAAAAAGACCAGATTCTTTAGCTTTAGAAAATCCTCCAAAAGATATTTATCCACACAAAAACTTATTTTCACCAACTGATAGGGATTCAAGGTTGTCTCCAGTTGCTAAATCTTCCTCAACAATCCACTCCCCTTCATCAGAAAAAGTAACTTATCCATCAAAAGCAGTCAGTACTCCCTTCCTTGAATGGTCAAACAATCAGATAGCTCCACCCTTATCAGATAAAAAGTCAAAAACAAAGAAGCCCAAGAAAGTTAAAAAAGTGAAGAACATTCCATCCAAGTCTAGCAAGCAGAATACATCACAGCCTTTTTCAAGCTCTCCTCAGTTGTTTGGTTCTCCTCATGTACTCAAAAGTCCTCCTGAGCAACGCGTAGTAATAGCTTCTCAAACTAGTACTAAAGGATCTCCAAGAATGGAAGGAAAAATAGATCAAGCTGCGTCATATTTTCATGAGAAAGCCCCATCAACCCCAGAAATAAAATCAAAATTACTATACAGTAGTCCACGTCAAGATGAAAAAAAACATGCCAAAGGAAAGAGTGATGTGAAACTTGCCAAGGCGACAACTGACAGTAAAAAACAATCGTCGAAGAAAGCAAAGAAAACTTCACCTGCACCATCTAGTGCTGAAATGAAGGAAAAGAGCCCGTTATCTGTGCCTGAAAGGCCACAATTATTTGCAAGTGTATCTCTGACAAAGCTGTCGAAGAAT
>OLMO02000001.1:6329626-6356522 GCA_900291935.2 Cassiopea xamachana | reverse complement strand
GCCGCTCTGGCAGGGGAGCAATCTGTATCACGTGGTCTTTTCATACAGACGATCACTGAGGTGGATAACTTCACTTTATATTGTTTTCGTACTGCTGTTCAATTGTAGCAGAAGCTTTTGTTTGTGGAACAGCCATTGAGTGTCTTTTGATCATTGTTGTTTTGTAGTTGTTTTTGTAGTGTGTCCAAGAAAGTAGGAAGCATTCAAAAAGTGGGGGCACATGCATTCATGGGGAGCCCTCGCGTATAAAGAAAGGGCATTTATGTAACCTAAAGGGGACACTTTATATACAAATCTGTGAAAAGTGGGGGGGGGGGAGCACGTGCCCCTATGCCTCCTGGTTCCTACATCCATGAGTGTCACTGCATATGGACCTAAATCTGTATTGAAAGCTCAAGTCAGGGATAGGACTAGCTCTTTCACTCAGTTTTTTCATTCATTCATTCATTCATTCATTCATTCATTCATTCATTCATCAGTTCATTTGCTTATGTATTCAGCTATTGATTTTCTTATTATTTCCATTGCTATTTGGTATATTTTATCAATAATCTCTTGATCCCGTTTTGTTTTTCATAATGTATTGCAGTTACACCATCCCAGATACTGTGTGCTTTTTAAATAGACCTCACCTGATTAAATGCATGGAAGCTTATACCAGAATTTTGCCAAGTCTCACTTCCATGAATAACCTTTGCCTAAATTTTACTAATTTTTACTTTGGTAAAAGAGGAGTAACATTTGATTTGCTTCAATGTCAGCCAACCCCAACTCAAGTTTGGTATTGTCCAGCTTGTTTACGACCAGATGATGGTAGTCCCATGATTGGATGTGATTCATGCGATGGATGGTATCACTGGTAAGGAAGTGTAGTGATATACTAACTTTTGTCTGTGAAGCTGGTTTGGGGCCATTCACATATTACTTAGCACTGATTTTGGCACTTTGTAGATGCAATCACACTCTCTGTCACACCTTGTCACAAATTTAAAGCTACCAACCCACCCCCTGTACACGACGTCACATTACGAAGTGTCATACGATATTTTTCTGCTGTCGTAATAATGGGTTTATTATGTCATTTTTATTGAAAATGGCATCAAAATAAGATTATTTTTAGATGTGGAGCCAAATTTGTTCCAAAAAAGGTCAGGCTTGCCATTTTGAGGCCAAATGTGCTTAAAATGGAGTTGTTTAGAAATGTGACACCACACTCCAAAACAACCCCCCACCCTCAATCACACTTTGTCACAAAAGTCAAAGACTTCCCACCTCCATTGTGTGATGTAATATGTGAATGATTCCTTATCCCATAAGATCAATACCTGATGTTTATACTAAGTAGCGTTCGCGTGCCTCATTTAATGTATTCAATGCTTGTGAGCGCGGATTTGACGCAGAATGGGCCTGCAGAAAATATGGAATATAATAAATGGTCCGACACTGATTTGAATTAGATTGCCTCCAGAATTTGAAGTGTTTTGTTTTGCACCTACGAGAGGTGCTCGCACGCCCGCGTGGATTAATGAGCTTTGGCGCTCATTCTTATCTTTAATTGGTTTAGCAATAATTGTAGCAGTTCTACACCGCTGGATTCAATCTATGTTCTTGTGAAATCTATAATTTACTAGAAATGCGGCTCTTTTCTGGACCATTTTATTATCTTGATCTCTTCTAAATTGTAAAAATAAATTTTTTAATGTCATAAAACATGTTTTTAATGGTGTGCGTTTTATCATAAAGTCGATTAATGTCCTTTAGAGTAGTTTTATTTCTCAGCCGTTTGGTTTCCTGGTTTTGATATGTAATGATTATTTTGTAGGACATGCGTTGGGATTACACAGGCACCGAGCGAAGATGTTGAATGGTATTGTGGAACATGCGTTGATAGACTTAGTAAGAAGAAGATTAAAAAGAGGAAGAAAAAGGAGTGATTGTTATATGCACTTGTAAATAGTTTTTTTTAAAATTAGAATTCATCTAGTATGCATGATGCTCCGCATCATATGCTTCATGATACTCCGCATAACCAACATCTCATATGTTTATTTTGTGTTGGCTTCTTTTCTGAACTGGTTGGAACTCTCCCCCAATTTATCCGGTCACTTTTTACCGGTTCGTTTGTTTGTTTCTGAATCTTTCCACATTTTGTTGTGCCTACATGCTTTTTTATCATTTTTCTTCTAAAACCCCAAATATTTCTTATTCATTAGCCAGGGATGGAGCTATGTGGTGTCTTGTGCAGGCAGCTGCCCCCAAAAATTCTAAATGAGACCCTTTCGGCAGCCCAGTCTGTCGGCACTTTGACTTTGTGTGAAGAGTTTGTCGGTACCTTGACCTGCCGAAGACTGAAGCTGCTGTTTGATAACATTGGTTGACTATCGAAAGCGTCTTCCACCACAACAGCATTGCTCCGCAAGCTGCCAACATTATCACTAATTGGACTGTCGGATCATTTCAGACTAGGCAGCGAGAACTCTGTCAATAAATTATCGAACTGTTGTGTCGTAGAATTTAGAAGAGACAATGTGATAGAGGTAAAATGATTCGTCGGCAGCTAATCTAATGATACGCTTCTTGGAAAACGCAGCTGAATTATGAATTTCAACAGTAGAGCCACGACGAGAAAAATGCCAGAGAGAGTTCCTTTCTTCTTTTTTTAATGCGGCATTCCAGAATTCATTAGTTCTACATACCATAAAACGTAACCGATGTTAATTTAAGACAACCAGAGTGATAATTATAGACTTTGCCTAGCAAAAAATATAGGACGTTTCGAGACATCATGTCTCATTCTCAGCTAATAAGAAAGTTTCAATAAGGAATTCATAGACATAATTGGGGAAAAAAACATGTGGGAACAACTCCTTATTGCCACTCTCTTATTAGCTGAGGATGAGACATGATGTCTCGAAACGTCCTATATTTCCTAGGCAAAGTCTTTCTGGTTATGTAGTAAACTAACATCGATTACGTCTTATGGTATGTCGAACTAATGAACTCTGAAATGCCGCATTAAAAAAAGAAGAAAGGAACTCTCTCTGACATTTTTCTCGTTGTGGCTCTTCTGTTGTAATCTAATGATGTTTGCAAAAGTGAATTTTCCAGCGTTGTAAGGGATGTACAGTAAAAACCCGTACATAAGTGCCTTCCTTAAATAAGAACCTGTAGCCTGAAATTGTATCTTATGACTTCAATAATTAAAATTTTTCAGCTTGACATTCCAACTAGGTTCTTACAAATGGCTAATTGTCTTTCCACTGGAAATAAGCCCCGTCTTTTTGCCAATTAACCCCTTTCATGGTTCTTCCACATATATTGCATGCATAATTGTATGTCTTATACAAGTCATATATCAGCAACCGTAAACTGTTTGTGTCAACTTATGGTCATTTTTCCCTCTCTCTACCATATTCACTGGTGTTACACAAGGGATCAGTACTTGGGCCATTGCTATTTTTACTTTATGTAAATGATCTACAAAGTTCACCCCAGTCTTATCCTGTTTACTATTTGCTGATGATACCAACAGTTACTGTGAATCTAAAAATCTTCAACTATTAACCAGGAATGTCAAAAGAGAGCTCAAGAAAGTTAATGTTTGGCTTGATTCAAACTAGCCAGCCCTAAAAACTGAAAAGACAAATTTTATGATTTTTCATTCCCTCGGAAAAAACTGCCAGACTTTACAATCTTCAAAATTGGTAAACAGTTTATTCAAAGGAGTAAGTACCTAAAGTATCTAGAGTGATCAAGGATGAACATCTTACTTGGAAGTTACACATAACTCATAACTGAGCTATGTAGAAAAACTCTCCAAAACTGTTAGTATCTTCTTCAAAATCAGGCATTATGCTCCCCTCCATACTCTTGTCTCTCTCTGTAATTCACTTTTCTTCTCATCCCTCAACTATGGCATTTTAACATGGGGATTAACTTTTGAATCCTACCCGAATCCACTCTGAAATCTACAGAAGAAAGTCTTACGCAGTATCAAATTGCAACATTTCTCTTCTCCCAGCACACAAATATTCCAATCGCTATCAGCCTTAAAAAAATAGTGGATATCACCTTTGTTTATAAGTCTGTTAATAAGCTCTCTCTCTCTTGCTTCCATGATAACTTCACATTAACTTCCTCTGTACATAGAACTGGTACTCGGCAAGCAACTAGAGGTAACATCTTTAAGTCTACTATAAATTCCACCTTATATGGTCTAAAAACGATTCAGGTCTATGGTGCAAAACTTTGCAATGCTATTCCACTGTACATACGTGTCGCTAGTTCTACTAAGAATTCTCGCTCAAAGCTAAAAAGCTACCTTCTAAAATTGTACTCATTGAGCTAGACTGTAATGAAGTGTACTTAATCTACTCATGTGAAGTTCTTTTGGTTCGATGGTTAGTATCTTCATATTTAAATTTTTTAAAAATTAAATGCTTTATCTTGGTTTTTCTGTTTTAAGGGGGGCTCTCTCACGATTAGCCTGTCCATTAAGCAAGTTCCTCCTTAATTAATCATTCCCAAATACATTAATGTAGCCTATTCTGCTAATTTTTTCAACGTTTATATCTAATCAATGTCGTTTGTAGCTTCTATTTTAGTGTTAATGTTGTCTTGTTGATTTTATTTAGGGCTAATTGATAATTAAATTAAACTGAAATTAAAAATTCACTTGTTTCTTTTCTAACAAATGTANATTCTAGTCATTTTTGGGAGAGGCAAATATTCTTTCATTTCCTTGTGTTGAATCATCAAGCAATTTGTCAAATGCAATATCAAAAGCTGATTGTATTTGCAAAAACTAGAAAAAAGTTAAATTGAATAGAATTCCCAGGTACTTAATGAGGGTCCCCAGGGAACTCTGTGTATCCGTATTCCCTAGAAAAATTTCTAAAATCTCCCTTATTCCTAAAGATGCTCTTTGGACGCTTCCTAATATGAAATATCGAGATGCTCCGCAATTGCTACTTAGACCCCTAATTCCATGGAAAAAATTTGCTGATGCTCCCATCCTCCCAGTAATAAAAACGGCAAGTTCCCTGGTTCCCCATTACCCCTGAGCTTTTTTTTTACAATATCGTGGCAACGAGGCTACAGTTAGATGATGTTTTGCAATTGTTCGTGAAAATGGCAGACTATGAACTCCCTTCTGAATTTGATGCAATAGTACTGGGAACAGGTAATAGTCAGGAAATATTTTAACACATCATTCAAAGATAACATTTTAAGCTTTGATATTTCAGTGCTGCTTTCCAACTCGCTTGAAATCATGTGAATGATTTCTAGTACACTGATGATGATAGGTTATCGTCACAGGTTAGGACCTCCTTCCCTTCATGATAATTTGTTGTGTATTCTATCCTGCCAGATGATAAAATTTAGAGTAGTGATAACTCTTCAATAAGTCATTATTGAATTTTCAAAAGCTCTTCAAGCAATTTAGGGCACATGAAAATTTAGATTTTGTGAGCTGGTAAGAATAATTGCATGCATGCAATTGTTCTGAGCAGCTCACAGATCTCAATTTTCATGTGCCTCAAGTTCCATTTAATGACTTTTGCCCCCTTGCAAAGGCAAATCAATGACAATTCAATTATGAATTCCCTAAACAACTGGGAGAGGGGGCATGAGGGGGTACTTTTTGTATGATGGAAAGCAACCCTGTAGCAATTGTGATTTGGTAAGGGGGCCAGTTATTGAGAGGCTCTTACCACAACATATTGTATGACTTGTGAGGGCAACACATGGTAGGTGGAAGTCTGGCACCTTGGCCCCAGAAAGATGTTTGTTAGGTAGCAGCCTCTCACACATGAGGAAGTTTTAGGATATCTAGTTTCATAAAACAGTAATGAAAAATAAACAGGAGTCACTCCTATGCACTTACTATGCCCCATTTGACAGGAAGTATTGTAAAGGCAAAATTGCACAAATACATATGAATGCTAGAAATCTCCTTGAAATAGTGATCTATTCATACTATTCACACTTTATTATATTTTTTCAACTGTGCAGTCAAAAATAGGCATAGGAAACATAATGTTGTTTTGATCAAATTATGTTGATATTTAATCAAATTTGCAACTTGAAATGCATTTGCACAATTTCACACTATTAACACAATTTCAGTAATTATAACTGAACATAGAACATAGAATGTAACTGAATATGGAACAAATAAATAGCAAATAGCAAAATGCTACAGTTGATTGAGTTTCTTAAGAAAGAACTCTGTTAACAGATACATTAACCCAAAAGATAGGTCCCCTGTTTTGTCATTTTAGATTGGAGAGAGTTGCAAAGAAATACCACAGTTCTATTTTCAGTGTCCTGTGTCAATCTACCTCTCTCTCTCTCTATATATATATATATATATATATATATATATATATATATATATATATATATATATATATATATATATATATATATATATATATATATATATATATATATATAGAGGTAGATTGACACAGGACACAGAAAATAGAACTGTGGAATTGCAACTATTAGTTTCATGATTCCTCAATGATTGCCTTATGTGATCTTCTTGAAATTTTGTGCAGTTATGTTTTCATGAAACCTTGGTACCACAAAAAGTTAGACTGAATTGGAGAAAGTTCTAAATTTTATGGGGTGTCTGCAACACCCTAGTGTACATCCATCACAGTTGAATTGCACTGTTTTTGTTTATGGTTTAATTTTTTGCATTGTCATGAGTTATAGTAATATACTAACATGTGGAATGGATGGGATACAACTTCAACAGCATATGTTTTATAATTTTCTGGAAAACTATACTGAATAATAGAGACTGTTGTAAAGCTTGTTCTTCATAATTTTTCTGCATCTAGAGTTTCAGGTTTATATCAGTATGTATAACCTCATTTGGATTTTTGTTGTTTGTTCTTGTATTGTAAGCCTAATGGAAGCACATTTGTTAAAAGGATGATTTTAGAGGCAACAATATCCTTTGTTAAATCTTCTGAAAGGTTTGCATAATTATTTTGGGGTAACAATAGCAAGACCCTTCTCACCTTGTTTGTTGTTAAACTTACTCTTCCTATCTGGTTCATGCTAAGGGTTATGGTAGTTGCTAGTCCTATCATTGAAAGTTCATTAAGTATTTTCTGCATATTTATTATCAATATTTTGGAACACACATATTTTGTGTGTGTGTTTGTTTGACTGCCATTGTCCTCAGTATATGTACCAAATTTGTAAATAAGGAAGAGTTTGTAAGTGGCACTCATAGCAAGGACTCAGTGACTCTTACATCTTTCGTAACTTGTAGTGTTCACAAGAAAATGTATGTTTTAAGTTTTTGTTTTACTTGTAGAAAAGAAAGTGTAAATTCACGTACTCTGTACACTAACTTACCGTAAGTCTACTAAAGAGCCCATTGTCTTGGCCTGTGAGACAAAAATGTTGGAATTTTGTAGGGCAACTCAATAGAAGTACTGTACAGCTTGGTATTATTAGTTTTTCAACATAAATCAGAGGTGGCATTAAAGAAAGGCTAGGGGGATTTAGCTCCCTCTGAAGTATGCAAGCCCCTATCATGGAGTGATCAGCTCTTGTCATGGATTTACTTTAGCAGGCCTATTGTCATGTTTGCTGCCACTTAGTCCCCCAGCAGAAGAGTCAGCTCCCCATTAGAAAATTTATGGCCCCACCCCTGATATATATGAACACCTTGCATTAAAATTTCTGCTCTTCTTTGTTTCAATTAGGTCTCACTGAATCTATTGTTGCTGCAGCTTTGTCAAGGATTGGTAAAAAAGTGCTTCATTTAGACAGGTGAGTTTCTGTTCATATAGAGCCACATTTTCTAACCCTTTTCTTGCTGTTCACCTTTGGCCATATTACAATGAAAGTGATTCTCCCTCAATGCAACACATTGACATCATGCATGTATCACTCTAGTGATCACACTAGCTGGCATCATTAGACATCAATTTATTTTCCCATTTAGTGATTTTTTTCTTCATTATTGTTTGTGAGTGATGATGATAGCTTCCAATTCCCCCTTTGAAGAAGCTAAATTCCTCCCAGGGGGAATTCCCTTCAGATTGGGAAATATTTATTTATAGTATACTCAGGGTTTATACAGTCAGGGAAAGTCAGGGAAAAGGGTCTTTTTTGCTTTGGTCAGGGAAAGTCAGGGAAAGTCAGGGAAACTTGCAGTGGTCAGGGGCAAAATGGCATTTTCATTCTGCAGGTCAGGGAAATCGTTCATTTTTCACCATCAAAGAAATATGTACAACACTTTAGTAACTAGGTAAGAAAATGTGATAATACGTTATAGGTTAGAAAGTTCTATCGTTTTCATCAAACTTGGGATTTAAGAAGCAAGTAGAAAAATCAAACAAAAAACAAATTTCAAAAATGGAAACTTTGTGACTGTATCAATGTGAACAAAAGGAAGAGTGTTAATCACATTTTGCATAACCTTTTTTTGTTTCTCTTTAAGAATTTCAAGTGAATCTTCCAAAGCACTGACTTGACTCTGTTTTTCTTCACTCTTTCTTTTCAAGGCATATCCTTTAATGACTAGTTTCATGTCATTCTTCTACTCCGCTTCTCTACTTACTTGGATACATTCATTCTCTAAATTGTTGTATGCATCTACAAATTGCTGCTTCCTCTGCGTCAAGTGTTTCATTTCAGCATTCAAAATCTCAAGTTGCGTAAATCTGACTTTGCCTTCTTCCTCTGTTCTTCAAGATCAAAATGATAGCATTGACAAACACATTTCACAGACTTGATAAACTTGTTAGTTAGCTCAATAATTGACGGGAGTAAACTGTTTTTCTGCATATGATCAATTATCATTTTCTTTGACACCATTGATTTCTCACTTAAGTTAACTTTAGAGATGCTCTTGTTGGTATTGAATCCTCTCTCTACACTTGCTTGTCCATGACTGATGACTAGAACTAGCTTGAGAATAGATTTTAATTCATTTGGGATCTTCAGAGTGGATTTTTGGAAGAGAAATCATCTAATCGACAATCTTGGTGGTCAAAAACTGTAGGATTTTCAAAATGATCTTTATTCAAAGTAGTTAGGAGCTCTAAATATTGAGGCATTGCTTTCTCGGCAAGAGTGGAAGGAATAATCTTTAAAGAAACAAGGTGGGTTAGCAGTTTTTTCCATTTTACTTCAATGATGAAGTGATGTGGAAGAAACCATCAAACGCATCTCCGGTTCTGACCAAACAATAATTCAAAGGGCTTTTTCTGACAGCTTTTCTACAATAGAAATGACCATAATAGCAGCTTCTTTTTTATAAGCTTTGACATCATTTAAAGATACCTTATCTTGCCATTGTAAATTTTTAAGCTCCTCCTCTGTTGAAAATTCAAAATGGATATCTTTCAACTTTAGGTGGATACTTTTATTTGAGAAATCAATTTGTAACAGCGCAGCAGGAGATTCTCATTTGTCGAGAACATCAGGCTTGATTACCAATTGCAAAAGTGACTTGTGCAGTCTCTCCAGATCTTTCCCGAGAAATAGCAATATTGGGTCATCTGTTTGATACTTGGTGAGATACGGCTGCAACAAGCTTGCGACAAGCAATTCATCTTCTACTCCCTTCTTAACCGCCGAATAGCTCTTTGAAGATGGCCTTTTTGAAGCAGGTAGTTTCTCCCAGTAACCAACGATCTTCTTTATGTTCGGCCAAACTTCTTTTAATCTTGATGCCACTTGCTGGTCTTCAACCCACCTTATGATGAAAACAAAGCTAAGAGACATACCACGCTTTATAAGGGGGAAGCGATCCCCGTAAAGATAATTAAACTTAATAAGCATTTGGTTATCTATGTTCAAATGACTCAGAACCTACACTGGAGTGTTTCTGTTAAACGTTTTGTGGCATCCCCACATTGAATGTTTGGGCTTATTAAAGAGCAATCCCCAGAAAATAAGCAATTCCTCCCCTATCCAATCATGTTTACAAAAAATTAAGGTACACCCATATTCAGGAGGACGAAGCCAAATTAACTAAAAATGAATTCGAGCTTAAATCAAAACAGAAGGAATGACCCGCATACTTATACACCAATAGTTGTAGAGTGAACGCCCATCTAGTGTGCAAGAAATTCTGGAAGCCAAGCTTATGGGTATATGATGAAATTAACGCGTAGACAGTAGATGAAAAATACTCAAACCTGGTTGGGCAAAACTGTAAAGGAAATGTTGTGGAACCAGTGATTGAGATGAAGTCGTCTTCGCGGCGAGCAGGAGAATCCTTGAATATCTCAAGCGATCCTTTCATAGTGGCTTTAAGATTCCACATTGTGGACTCTGGTGCAGATTGCAACTACCAATGTTGACTAAATGATTAAATCCAGCTTCCTCTCTTTCTTTTCGCATAACTGAAAGAACTTTCCAGTTCACGCTGGGCCCATCCATCGACAATTGGATTTGAAGAGATCAGAATCTAACCAACTGACTTTGAAATATGTTTGTTTCAATTTCTTAAACATTTTTTTGAAAAAGAACATTAACGTGCATTTAATGATTGCAGAAGCGAGCAATAACAGCCTACACTGTACTGAGTGATCACTGGAAAAAGTCGAATTGACATAAATCTGTCATCATTTGTTTAATCTTTGGATCAAATTACAAATATTATTATCACTTTAACCGCAACCAATGTGCTTGGTGGCGCATCTAATTACTGTTATGGGTTTACCAATTCGTGTGAAATGCTGTTCAACAACTTCATCTGGTTTATTAAATAGAATTTCATTATTCATTGGTCTACAGCATCTTCATATTTTTTGTATAAAGTTCCTAAAATATCTAGATATTGCTAAATTAAAAAATAAATATCTTGCTATTTTTTACTGCATCATTATTTATCCAATCAGGTCAGGGGGAAAATTTGCTTTTTCAGAAGAGATCAGGGAAAAACATATAGGTTTTAGAGAAATAGGTCAGGGAAAATTTGTGCTTTTGAAGCAAAAGTCAGGGGAATTTTTTTTAAAAGTCCAAATAAACCCTGTATACTGCTTGTATTGCTTATAGTGTCTTTCAAGCTGCAAAGAACATTGCATGCCCAGAATTTTTATGTTAAATTTTGTGGTTGTTTTTCCACCCCAGAGAAAAGTACCATGCTCCTACTATTGCAATTTTTTTTTATTTTTATGTTGTTGTATCTTTTATTTTGACGACACAAAAATGTTGGTTGATAGTTGGCAATCAGTTTTTCCTTTTTCTGATTACAATTAACTCTTGAGTAGTCGGGCTAGGATGGTTTTCATTTTGGAGAAAAATTCCATGATAGGCAAGTTTATTTTGCCTACACCATGTACTTAATTTGTAGCCCTTTAACATTGCTAATTAATTTAGCTTTCAATAAATATTTGAGTTGCAACTTGCTTTATTACACTCATAAGATCCTCATAGAATTTTTGTGTTTGTTACACTTTGTAAGTGTTCTCTTAGCTTATGCTTTTTCCAGTCCGTTTCTTGGATGCTCATGAGTTTAATTGACTGCCCTTTCTTTCTATAGAAAATTTCATTTTCGTCTGCTCCACCCACCCATGGGCATAACTAGCATTTTTCTTTGGTGGGTGTACAAGATTCTGCATTTTTCTTTGGTGGGTGTACAAGATTCTGCACAACATTTTAGCTACTGTCCAATGAAAAGTTCATTGAGGATACTCATGATTAGGGCCCAAGCTAGTTCTCAAAAAAAACCCAATACCCATTGTTTTCAAATATATAATTTCCAAGGTTCAATGGTGTCATTTATCCACATCACCGCTTACTATTAGTAAGTGGCATGCTGCCTTAGGGGCATATGCTCCTGGAGAGTACACTTTAAGGGGTGTAAAAGCAAAACTATGGTATTTTAGCATACTCATTGAGGCCTCAATAGGTGCTTTATTAAGGCATGAGGGGCACCACCATTGTCAATCATGAAGGTGCACCTCTCCGAGAAGACAGTCTCCTGAAATTCTAGTTCTAAATGTGAGCTGAGAAACAGCAACATACATGATTTTTATCATACAATCACACATGACTTTTGATAAGCTTTTAGGGAGTATTCTTTAAAATTCCCAAGATTTAACCTCAAAGTTTTTTTGGAAAAATGAAATTCCAAGAAAAATCCCATAAGGTTCAAAAAAATTCTCAAAATCCTGGAATTAAATCCCAAGTCTGGCAACCCTGCTCTTGATAGGGACACTGGGAATTATGTTTTGTGGTTTTGGAGCAAAATTTTGCGCAGCTTTATAGTTAAGCTAACCCTAACTATTAAACTAACCATACGCAAAAGTATTAGTAATTGTTATTGTTTAATATGCTTAGGGAAGGTGTCCCTGCAGCTGTAGCTGTTTTTCAAGGGACCCCCATTTGCATGCAAAAGAACACGAAATCTTAAAACCTATTTACAATAGCTAGGTAATGAAAATTAAGAGAAAGGTAATTAAATAGATAGGTAAAGTAAATAAATAAATAATTAATCAAGAAATTAATAAAGAAATGGCTCATAAAGCAAACATTGGATAGTCTATTTCGAGAAGTTTTTAAAGTTGATAATGGTTGGCACCGATTTCATCTCCCCTAAACGAGAACCCTTTTTGGCCATTGGCCGTATGTCGTATTGGAATCGGAAAGTCGGTAGCAGTGCTAGGGAGCTCGTATGAATTATTTTCGGAATCTTGAATGAATAAATCTTCGATGTGGAGCAGGCCAATAAACCGATTTATACACCATAACTCGAGTTTCGTATTGAATCATTTCTTCAACTATTCTCCAAACCAATTGTTGAATAAACGTGTTACACTTTTCTAAATGATTAATTTCGGATGCCCCAGCTACGCACCAGACTGGGAAATATCGGAAATGCGGATCCACTATGCTGTTGTCATCATCAACTACGGTTTGGTCGTGTCCGATCCGCCGTGGCCTTTTTCACGAACTTCCTCCATCTGTCCCAATCTCTTGCCATCTCCACCATCGCACGCACTCAACCACACACTTCGGCCGACCCCTTCCCCGTGGCCCATAAACCAAACCCAGAAGTAGTGCTCTGCCGATATGGCGGAAATTGTTTGCAATGCGTAATTAACTCTAGGACTGGAGATTGGTGACCACTGTCTTAAATCATTGATATTTAGTCAAGAAAAAGCTGGGCCAAGCTCGAGCTTAGCCCGGGCCAAACTCCTCCATGGCTGGAGCCCGGGCTTGAAGTTTTCGTACTATATAGGTAGCCTTGCTTTTTCATTGTGCAGAATTGAAGCTAGTTTTTCAACTATTTCCGTAAAATATTGATCGTTATGACTATGAATGATGCCTTCACATACTTTATCACCATTCTATTTTTTGTAAGAAGCACACTGGCAGCCTTCGAGAGCATTAGCTGTCTATGAAACGACATACGATAAAGATTCAATCAATTCTAGTCTTTTACACGATAACAGTTTGCTTAAGTTCAGAAAATATAAATTTTCTCATAAAGTTCTATCTAAGTTCCATTCTAGTTCTCTTGACAAACTTACAGTTACTGTGAGTTATACTTGATCTGGTATTTTACTGAATTTCATTGCTTAAAAATAATAGTTTTATACTAGCCCCATGGTTACTTTGTTGGAGAAGTGTGGCCAAGAGGCTTCACAAGCCATCGGAAAAATTTAAAACTGAGATCCATGGTGATATAGGATACAGGTACCACATCATACTACACCCTAACAGGATTACACATTAGGTACGACTTATAAGCGTCTGTGTCTTTTTAACGATTCTCTTGTCGAACGTTTAAGCTTCTTTTGGGATAAACAGCATCCTTCTTTCTGAATCAGGCCGTTTGTAGAATACACTAACCTATTTATTTATATTTCAAGATAATTTGACTATAAATAGCAGTTATGATCACAGCATAGGGGGATAGGTTATCTGAATAGTTTAACTCCCCTACCTCTGCTCCTACTTCTACCCTTTCTCGGTAACCTTAGGTGAAGGAGTTGAAACATGTTCCTAATTAACAAGGACGATTTCATAGTCACGTAGATGCCAATAATGATTAGATGTCATAGTCATCAAATATCCAGAGTTGATTTGTAGTAACAGATCCATTCAAGCTTTACCCATTTCTCTATCATTAATTACCTTAGCAATCATGTTGTATATTTTCTTTATTAGCTCATCCTGCTAATGCTTTAGCGTATGTCTTCATATTCGACTTCAACAGGGATAACGTGCGTTTAATTCGTTTGCGTCACTTGAAATTTCAAAAACATAGAAAGGATTTATTAGTTATACACCAGTCAGATCCACAACTGCTAATATTCTTTTAAATGCTGATAAGCTAAAAGTTATTCTGTTTAGTTTCTTATTCCTTCGGATTGCTTTAGCTAGAATCACTACAGTAGTTTATACGCAGAAAGCTTACAGTGAAAACGCCAGTAAGTCTTCGCTTCAATAGTTATATTTATGCAATTTTTAAGTATCTTGTTTTCTTTTGTGACAGGAACCAATATTATGGATCGCAGTGGGCTACGTTTTCTTTTCATGATTTACTTGAATGGATAGAAAACTACCAAGAGGTATCATTATATATATTCTTACTGCTATTATGTATATGACATGTGCACATGCACATCTCATCCCAGAATAGAACATCTAACTTTAACACCCTTCCATTTAGAAGTAAACTCTGTGTCAATACATACAATAAACCTGCAGCTGCTAACAATTGAAGTCTACAAAACCGTACCAAATATCAACCCGTGCTTTGTGAGGGAGATATTTGTACAAAAGTAAATAACCCACAATAATAATAAGTACTTTATTTTAGGTTGGCTTCCAGTCTATGTAAGTAGTGTACTAATTAATGCCAACCGAAACTTAAATACAGACTAATATGTTACGGTGAAAGAAAGATGTTACTCGTCAATAATAGCTAATTTTCAAGCATAAAATCCATGAACAAAAGATATATTTACAATCATACAAGCCCTAAATTTTCAACAAATCTTCTACATAACCTACAGTTGCAATCAAATTGATGGCTTTTAAATACCTCTTTTGAAGCTATTAAATGTCTGGGGCTCTTTGAAGGAAAATAGCATTGTACGCCATATCTTCGCTCGAAGAAAACGTGCATTTTCAATAATTTACCCTATCGAGCTCGGTTTTGGTGTCAATATATTTCTGCCAATACGAAGGGTGTATGGATTATCTTTCTCTTCAAAGATTTTATTCATGAAACTTGGATTGAGATTCTTTTGAGTTTTAAAACTTTCAGTAGCAAGCAACTGTAAATCTTTGCAGTCAATAGATACTGTGTTTGCTTTCATCAATAATTCTTCGAAATTTGAACAGCTATCCTTGTATGCGATTCTCAAAGCTCTCTTGTGAACTTTGTTTATTTTATTATTCACCGACCTATCATGAAACATCCAATCAAGTGGATTGTAGCTAGACTGAGAAACAGCAAAGACGTTCCTCATAGTCCTCAGTTCCTCAACATTCACATAGTTTGAAATATGTGCAAGTGCATGCGGTTACTGTCGAGCTTTTCTGCAAAATGAGTTTACGTGGTTTTTGACATCTAGGTGCTTATCTAACGTGACACCTAAAAGCTTTTCTTCTACAGATTCCGTAATTAAAGTTGCCTCTAACTGCACTGATACGTCAGTGGTTTTCTCCCTAAAAATCAAAAGATGACATTTGTCAGGATTCAGTTTCATATTATTATAAAGAAACCACTTAGAGAGCTCTTGAGCATCTGTCTCAAGGCTAGATACAATATGTTCGAATTAATACACACGTAGATGGTCGTATTGTCTGCATAATTGCAAACTTCAGCCTCCTCCACCAAACGTATGGATGCTTGTATGCATTTACGGCAATATCTATAGGCCTCCGTAGTTCGTTTGTTTTTATCAAAGTCTACTCTACCTCTGAAATTTCTAGACTAGCAGTGCTATTGATGAAGTAATCGTGTAGGATTTCGGCAACTTTCTTATCATCAGAGACCAATTCATTACTCTCTTGTAAGGTGATGCTTCCAGGGGTTGAATTTTATCTGAAAAAAGAATCTTTACCTTTCTCCACAATTTTTTATTATCTGAAATGTCTTTCAAGTGTAGATTTCCGTAGTAACCAAAACTCGCTTTTCGCAATATCTTTACACATTTGTTGCGCTGCTTTTTGAAAGCATTCCAGTTCTCAAGCGTTGTATATTAATTTTACACGTTACGTAATCTTGTTCTTAGCATAATGTCCTTCTTTAAAGAATTGATCATTAAAGGACCTTAGGTACAGTTTCATAAAAGGATCTTAGGTACAGTTTCATTAAAGGATGTTAGGTACAGTTGATAAGGGCATCATGTTGATCGCGCAATGTTGATAAGCGCATCATAAAAGGATTTTAGGAACAGTTTTCCAATGCGTATCCCGAAAACGCGAATTTCTAATTATGGAATGTAGAGCTTGTCCTTTCTAGGGTGTGCGTTCTGGAATAACTAACCCAATGAATTTGAAATGCATTAAAGCTCTTGCACCATTTAAAGGCAATTAAAGGATGGAAAGATAACTGCAACCACAGATCATGTGGAAAGTTCGTTAGCCATGTCGGTTTTCTTTCTTAACTTTAAGGGTCATTCACAAGTACGTTTGCTTTTTAATATTACAGATTCGTGGTTTTCCAATATTGATAAGCGCAAAATTAATATAAACATATTTCTTGACCTGAAAAAGGTATTCGATTCCGAAGATCATGGAATTCTCTTGTTGAGACTAACTAAATATGGAATAGTAGGGACTCCTTTTCGGTGGTTCACGTCCTACTTGAATAATAGAAAGCAATACTATGAAGCCAATAACTGTTCAATATGGTATTCCTCAGGGCTCGTGCTTGGGGCCTCTCCTCTTCATCCTGTATTGTATGTCAATGACTTCGAACAATGCTTCAAGAAATTTACCTTCAATATGTACGCGTATGATACCAATGTAACTTGTTCTGCAGTAGATATTGATGAAATGATCTCAAAGCTGAGTTTGAATACATTACAGAATGGTTACGGCAGAATAAGCTGAGTTTAAACACTGACAAAACGGAGTATTTGGTAGGAGGTCACAAACGACAGACCATGGATCCTTAGGCCAATAGTGATAAGTGTAAATGGAGAACCAATCAAGCGAGTTAATAAAGTCAAATACCTGGGGTTTACGGTAGACGAATGCCTAACATGGAATGAGCGTTATAAAAAGCTCAAATGTAAAATTAAAATGCCCCCTCGTCCCTCCAGAAACTTCAGAATATACTAACATAGTCTGAGCTTGATCAGGTTTATAAGGTACTGTTTGAAAGTCATCTGAGATAAAGTGATGAAATATAGAGCAATTTATCAAATAAAAGATGGGTGGAGATGCAACTGTTCGTCAGTTTTCAAATATAGTACAATTTGACAGTGCAGTAATGATCTATAAAATAGTGAATGGTCTCTGCCCGGACAGTCTAAGAGGGAGACTTGTTCCCAGATCTCAGTTATCGAGCTACTCCACAAGAAATCTGTTAGATCTGGACATTCCAAGGTTGAACCTAGAGTTCTCAAAAAGTAATTTCTTTTATTCTCGAGTAATGACTTGGGATAACATCCCATTGGAAATTAGAACAAGCCGACAATTGCTACGTTCAAAAGGAAACTGAAGGAGTTCCTGAAGGAATACAAAATTGGCATCCTTCCCGAAGTACGATCCCTAGGAAGACAAGTAAATCCATGCTTTTCTATTTTGGTTTTATACATTTTTAGATGTAAATGTATTAAAAGTTTTCGTTTCCGTTCTTATTAGGTAGTGGCTGATAAGGGAAATCGTAGGTAAATATGATATGACGATGATGATAATGATGTGATGCTCTGAAGGGGGGTACCCGAGAAAGCGTATAAAAGCGTACAAATGGGAGGGGGGCTCTTCAAAGAACGTACGTACTCTCATCTAATTTTGAAAAGGTAAGTTCTTACAAAGTATCCTAAACAAAAGATCTCTGGAACATCATACACGCAAAATTGCACTCTCGATTATTATGTTCCAATTTTTAGAGGTGTCTTGTATCAACATTTGATACATACATTGAACATTTGATTCATACTTGCAAACTTTGAAGGTTTAGGGGGGCTTAATGAATTAATTAATACGTACGCTCAGAGGGAGGGGGTACCTTGAAAACGTATAAAAGCGTACAAGGGAGGGGGTCCAAGAATTGATGGAATTGAGCGTACGTACTTTTTGAATAGCCTCTTATTGATCTTCACTCATTTTACATTTGTTTGGTAGCATTTTTCTTCTTCTATGTAAACAGATTATTGTCACTTTATTGTATTATCGGAAGTTTTCTTTTTGTAAGTAGGATTTAATTAGCTTTATATCAGCTATGCATATATTTGTCCACGACTACCGTAAGTAATTGAATTATTTAAAAGAACTCAAACATCGTTCCCCGTAACTGATATTGGCAATAAGTATCACTCAATATAATTCATCAATCTTTGCGTAAGCTGTCTTGGTACATTTGGTCAGTAATCAGAATCTTCTCAGAATATGTACATAATTAGCATTTCCATTTTACTATTTCCAAGATATCTACTATTGTCACTCGCACGACCTACTATATATTTTGCATGAGGAACAAACCATGATGCAACCCCGAGCTTCTCAATTATTGATTACGCTAATTGTTATTGCTAAAACTCTTGTACTGAACTACATATAGTCTGTATTTTTTATTTTATTCTATTATATATATATATAAATTCTTTTCATTCTCCTTTTATTTTTAATTTGCATTTGTAGATTTTATTATGATAAATATTATGAAGTTTGAAAAAAATACATTATTATATGAGAGTATTATCTTAGAGTGTTACAAAATCCAAAATTAGCATTTTATGTAACAGAGTTAGGTGTTGCGGCTCCAGAAATAGGGTCATAGAGATCTGATGAATGGGGGCCCATTCATTATGGGAATTCCTTTTGGGAATTCTATGGGAAGCATTCATTGTGGATGGGGCCCATTTGTTGACTCAGCCTGGAGAGTATTAAGGTACCTTTAAAGCGACCCAGCAGGGATTTTCCCGGTTTCCTGCTTGGCCACCTGCTCCCGTAATATGTAATGAAGGTGAAAATGTAGAGTAAAGTGCATGAATATTACTTCAAATTTGTTTAAGTGTTACGTTAAGGTTATAATATACTGCTAAATTGTCTTTATTTTTGTCAGCTATTCTGCCATTGCTTTGCAAATGGGAAGATGGTAAAATGCTTTATTTCTATGATTAGTCCATGTGTATTTAAAACTACAATTTCAGTACAGCAGTGCTAAATTATATACCAAACTTTGCCTTAATGGCTCTACCCCTTCATAGGAACAGTAACTCCTAGTTGTCAAAAGCTTCATGCTGAATGGTAGAACTGCTATTGGAGTAACCCTCTTAGATTGTATTTTGAAGGACAGAAATGAAGACAGTGATGCATCTGCTACTGCATATGAGGGTAGTGACTTGTTACCAGTACCTTCCCATGACAGAAGTATATCAAATATAGTGGTCAGATCATTTATCAGGTAATTTTCCACTGCTGTATAGATATTTGTTACACGAATCAGTTTATGGCATACCCATTCTTCATCATTTGGTTCTCAAAGGATATTAGTGCATAGATTTCTGTGTTCTTTTCTTTAGCTTATATTTAGATTTTTAAAAAAGTTTCATTTTGTGTTTGTTTTTGATCATTCTTGCTATCTCCTATACAAGATTTAATGCATTATGTTAGGATTTTCATACATTGGCCATCGTTCTGGTTTTACATTAGCAATATATATGTAAATGTTACATGACCAAGATGCATTGTTTTCTTCAAGTTTTGGCATTATCTTGATTATAGAATTACCCCCATTGCATTGAAATCTAGAAGTTTTTGAACTGCTATGCTTTTATACTTTTTTATTTAAGGGATGAAAATCAACTGGCAAATGAAAGATCACATATTGGCACACAAGATGCTGTTGGGACCATAGCTACTAATAAAAACGCTGAGAATGTGGATAGAGCCGTCCAAGAAACTGGTGAAAATACAACTCATCCAGTTAAGCAAGAATGTTCCCAATTAGCAACTAAAATATTTGAGAACCTTTCTAGTGAAGACACCGTCAAGAGTAGAGAAAAAAGTGATGCTGCAAGCACCAATTCAGATTCGCCTCTTGATGTGGAAGAAGTTAATCAAAATTCAGGCAAAAGTATTGAGCTGACTGAAGATGAACTTTCTCAACAGTTATCAGAGGAGAGTTATCAACAGAAGTCAGATGAGTTGATAGAACATGTAACAGAGGCTGTTTCAAAGCAGATGTCAGATGAGATTTTCCAGCTGACTGCCGATGACGTTTCTCAACAGATATCAGTTGAAACTTCGGAACAGTTACCAGATAATGCTTCTGGGCTGCGCACTGTGGTATCTCAAGAGGTAACAGGCTTGGGCGATTCAAGTGCCACCAAAGCAGGCATACCATTGAATACACTTCCAGATACAGAAGTTGATAATTCTGAATCTGAAGAAAAATTGTCAGTACCTTGTCATGAACCACCGCAAGCAACTTTGCGCCTGGTGGCACAGTCAAAAATTGCTTCTCATGCGGATGATATCTCAACTGCGGATTTTAAATGCCTATCACGTAAGTTCAATTTGGATATTGCGCCTAAATTACTCTTTGCCAGAGGTTCATTAATAGAGCTATTGATAAACGCTAATATTAGTCATTATTCTGAGTTCAGGACAGCAGAAAGAATTCTAACACTGAAAGACAATGAGATCAGCCATGTTCCTTGCAGCCGTGCGGATGTTTTTAGCAGCGACACCGTAACTGTCATGGAGAAGCGCGTTTTGATGAAGTTCCTTTCCTTATGTATAAACTATAAAGAAAGCCCCCAAGAATATAACGCATTTGCCGGTAAACCGTTTGTTGATTTCCTCTCGCATAAAAAGCTTTCAAAAAATCTTCAACATTTTGTGGTTCATGCTATATCAATGGTGGAGGAGGATGTTGATACATTGATAGGTCTGCAAGAGGCGCAAAGGTTTATGACATCATTGGGCCGCTTCAGCAACAGCCCTTTTGTTTGGACCACTTATGGAGTTGCAGAATTACCGCAATCGTTCTGTAGGATGTCAGCTGTTTTTGGAGGAACATACTGTTTGAATCGCTCTGCAAGAATATTGAAAGTCACTAAAGAGAATAACGAATTTAATGGCATTATCTGTTCAGAAAATCAGGAAATTTCTGCGAAATATATCGTTATGGAATGCAGCTACGTACCGCGTTTGTACTCTTACGCTCCAAAATATTACATTTCGAGAGCCATACTTATTACTGATGGATCTCTGAAGAAATCTGATGATGAACAGGTCACGTTGTTGACTGTTCCTCCCGGTAATGGAATTAAAAGGAGCGTGAGAGTCATTGAAATTGGGCCTACTTCAATGGCTTGTCCCGTCGGATTATATGTTGTGCATTTGACGACGACTGGGGATGAAACTGCTGAAGGAAACTTGCAGCCAGTTATTGACTTGCTATTTGACAAAAAAAATATTGAAGGTATGTTACTTTTATTATATATTCTTAACTTCCATTTCCTGCGGACAAAATTCGCATTCACATTCGGAACAACATTCATATTCCATGATACTCATAAGGATATTGTTCAGCGCTTCTCTGTCATAAAATATTTGACTATTAAAATTTCGCCATTATCTGAGTCCGATCACCGTGAAATTATCTAATTTTTCAAACTGTAATTATTATTATTCAGAAATGAAAACCACTTTACATCCACCTAGACATGTAAGGCTACGCCTTGAATATATTTTGAAAATTTTCAAGCAAGGGGGTTTTCCAGGAAAACTACCATTCCGTTCAATTTCGCCATTATCAGAGTCCGATCACCGTGAAATATTTTAAAAAGCATATTGAAGTTTGAAATTTTTTATGCAACTGTAGATTATTTAAGAGTTTTATTGTAAATTTAGGTTATATTGTGGTATATTTTCGTTCTTCATTTGTTAGGTTTTATTCTGTTAGATTTCTGTTCTCATTTGTTAGGTTTTAGTTAGATTTCCGTTCTTTCGTTGTAGATTTTTATTTTTCTTTTGACTATTTATTTATGCTGTATTAATGGTTGGCATTAATTAGCTTAAAGCTACCATTCAAGCCAACTCTAAATAAAGAAATTACTATATTTATTATTAGCACAATTATGGATCTGATAATCAAAACTGATAGCCTTCCCTGTCACCCTAAATACAAGCTCCTACTTTGCCACCGGTTTGTTCTTTCTAAGCTGTCTTGGCATTAAACTATTGTAGATCTTAGTAAGACGTGGGTTCTTGGTAATCTAGATAGTATCATTACAAGTTATGTAAGGATGTGGCCTGAACTGCCCATAAGTGCTACTATTAGTTCTCTCATCTTAAACAAGTCTAGATATGGTATCAACCTTATCCTTCCATTTACGAAATTTATCCAATGTCAAACTGTTATACGCAATGCATTAGAATCTTCTCCAAACCTGGATATCAAGACTCTTTGGGCTGAGACTAGTTATGGTACAAATCTTCAATACGACCAATGTCAAAATACTAAGGAAGTTCTCACGTCTATTCAACATTACCACAAAGAGCGAATAAAAAACACCCTTTTATCCCAAGGTTTAGTTATTTCGTCTGTTATCAAGAATTCATGCCAGAATTTAAAAGGCCTATGGTCAAGTGTCCAGCAGAACTTGCCTAGGAACATTTTCAATTTTTCTGTAGAGTATCTTAATAATACTCTTCCTACTCGCAAAAATCTCTGCGAGTTGGCACTTTCTCAATCGTCTAATTGCTCTTTTTGTCTCCAGTCGGAAACTTTACAACATGTTGTATCCAGCTGCAAGTCATGTCTAGATTAGGGCAGATACATTTGGAGACATAACTCTGTTCTTCTTTTTCTCGCAAGCACATTCGCATCACTTAAAAAATGCAGTTTATGCTGATCTGCCTTCCTTTCTATCTCCATGTTTGATTACGTGTGATTCTTTGCGTCCAGACCTTCTTCTTCTTATAGACGAAAGATACTTTACATCCTTGAGCTTACTGTCGGTTTTGAAACAAATATACAGGACAATAGCGATCGTAAAGCTGCCAAATATAGTTTATTGATCAATGATCTTTCTCTTTCTCATAGTAGAGTTGTGTTTATTAATCTCTCAATGGGTGCTAATGGGGTTGTGCGTTCTTCCTGCGATTCTCTTTTATCCTTACTACATGAGTTACATGTTGATCACAAAAAGTATTATAATCAAATCCATGAACATCTCTATTCAATCCAGCTATTACATTTTCTGTCGTCGAAACAAGCCTTGGACTAACCCAGAACTTTTAACTATTTAATTTCCCTATTCCTTGTTCGCATACTTCTACTGTTTTTGTTTCATTTTATGTTATGCTCTATACAAGCAAGCCAATTTTGCCCTGCCATATACTTGAAAGGTGTGTTATTGTATTTAGTTAATGATGTATTCAAATGAGAAGTTTAAAAATAAATTATGACCGTGGAGGAGAGCAGCTAGACTCGCTTTGTTCACGATCTCGGAGATTTATTGATACTTTTAACATTGTCTGCTTATATGTTTAGAAAGACCTATTTCGTGTATTATTTCGTAATTACTTTGCGATGATTCGTTTGGGACTCATTGCATTTTTCCTTATATTCATAACTTGTGCATTTTATGGAGGGGATTTTAAGTCGTCAGGCTGCCACACTTAGGAGTGCAAGGAAAAACTGAAGAATGCTGCAAACTCCAGTACCAAGTCAAGTCATTTGAATAGCGCATGTAGCAACACGTTATCGGTGGCAATTGATGGCTGCATGAATGCAAGTAATTTCTCAGATGTCAAATGTTGTTGTGGGAAGCATTTTAACGGACTTGGCGGTTTGAGAATGTACCAACGCAGTTGTCATGTAGTCTAGTGCATGACTAGTGAAACGTTTGGAGTTCTGGAACAAAGCAATTTTACGGATACTGGTCAAGATTTGGATAGTGTTGATTGGTATTCATTGAGCGCTTATTTTGTTGCCTCAATGTCAATATCAGACATTGATAAAGCTAACTTGGATTTGATAGTTGAGACTATGAATTCAGATATATATATATATATATATATATATATATATATATATATATATATATATATATATATATATATATATATATATATATATATATATATATATATATATATATGTATGTATATATATATATATATATATATGTATATATAATATATATATATATATATTTTGTGTTCAAATTTTCATTTCAACAATATATCAACTAATTACAATTATACATCTCACTGTATAAGGCAATGCACCATTGGCTGTCACAGTGGTACAAAAATAAAAGTAAAAACTCAAGCGTATTAGAAAAGAAAAGTCTAGTTAATTACTGAGAAAGTCCATATTCATGTGCCGTGTAATTTTAGACTTGTCCATGGCTTATTTCGACAACAGAATATGTAATATGTGCATCTTTCCTACAATGCCAAGAGCACCTAAGGATAAGTTAATTAAATTTATTTGACGATATGTTGAATGTAATGAATAATGAGGAGGATTGTATTTTAGAGCTTTGCGATCGCTATTGACCTTAATGTTAGTTTCAAATCCTATGGTAAGCTCAAGGATGTACAGAGTTTTGTTTTTAGTGATCAAAAGAAGGTCAGGCCGAAGAGAATCACCTGTAACCAGAGAAGGGGACAGAAAAACAGGAAGATCAGCGTATATGGAGCAACTTGGAAGCGCTGATAGCGAGTTGGCTATAAAGTTAAGGACCGAATGATGCCTCCAAGTATATCTGCCCTGATCGAGGTACGACTTGCAGCTGGAAACGATGTTTTGTAGTGTTTCCGACTGAAGACTAAAGGAGCATGCAGACGACTGTCCAATAGACCATTTAAAGAGGTTCTTGAGGGCTGCTAAAGTGTTGCTTAAGTATTTCAAGGAGAAATTGAAAATGTTCTTGGGCATACTTTGTTGAACAGTGGACCAAAGGCTATTTTACTTTTGGATATGCAAATTTGATAATTGATCAAACGATGAAGCCTTGGGATGTCAATTCGTGTTCAAGGCGACCTTGGTGTTACTTTTGAACGGCTTTTAAAACTTGTTTTGTATTTTTGTAGTGATCATACTGTACATTTGTATACTGACTGGAATCTTGCCATAGATGTCTGATATCGGGGTTGGGAGAGGATTTTAGAGCATTTCGTATAGTTGTTTGGCATTGAATGAATTTTGTTGAAGGAAGAATAAGACTCAGACCATAATTAGATTTGCTAATAATTAATTGGCTCAGAGTAGTACTAATGGGCAATTCGAACCAATGACGCACGAATTTTGCCACTATTGTGTCCAGATTTTGCACTACCCATGTTTTGCTGAGGTCAGTAATTGTTAGATGCCATGCAATCTAAGAAAGAATAAAACGATGATACAACGATAGCTTGTATTTGGGGTGGCACGGGAGCTGGTCAATTTTAGTCATCAAATCGTTTGTAGTTTCTAAAAGAATTGACATGTGTTTGTTATTGTCCATTGAAAAATTAAAATAGCTTCCTAGGTACTTGAATGATTCACCTAAATTGACGACAGGGACCAGTTTTCTGTTAATGATCAGTTTTGGAAAAAATTGGGTAGATGAAGTAGAAGATTTCTTGATTCCGAAAGAGACACATTTATCAACTCTGATTACCATGTTTGCCCAGGTACATCATCTCGTGAAATGATTTTAAAGTGTTTGGTTTTCTTGTTCATGTCCAGTAACTACCGCTGCATCGTCTGCAGACTGAAACCAATGTAAAGGAGAAAGGGTGCTTGTTGTAAATCCAAATTAAGTAAACATGGGGTCCGATGTATACTTAATGAATGTATTAAAGCAGAGGTTAAGAGTGAGAGGGCTGAGGCAATCGCCTTGAAGAACGCCTTTTCCAACCTTTAGGAATGGGGTTTGATATGAAGTAGTAAGTATGGAGGTGTGGAAGTTACAATAGGGACTCTGAACCATGCTTTGAATATGTTGCGGAATGTGATGATAGAGCGGTACCTCTGGGATAAGGTTGAGGTGAACTTAACCGAAAGCATTCTTTAGATCAAGGAGTGTGATTACAAGTGACCTTTGCTTGACCCTAGTTTTGTTGATGATATTTGACATTTGAGCAGTGTGCTCAAAAGTACCTGTCAACTTGGGAAGGAAGCCTTTCTGGATATTGTGTTCAATATAGCCATTGGAGCTAAGAAAGAAAAACATGGAATCGCGCAGGCAAGAAGTGAAGACTTTCAAGGGCACACTTTCAAGCGTAATTGGCCTAAACTTGCAGGGGTCAGATGTGTCACCCTTTTTGTGTATTAGAACTGTACAAGCCTTTTTCCACTCGTCAGGGATATTGCCAGAAATCTATATCAAGCGAATTACCTCAGTGATATAAGAGCGAAGGTACGGGCATCGCTTAAAAGGAATTATAGAAATTTTGTCAAGAGGACAAGGTGAACCTGAAGCTTTCATTCTGCGAACGATTTTAGTTATTTGTTGATAGGAAGGTGGAGAAAGATTGTATGGAACTACAGGCGAAGAGAGAGAAGGTATCCAGTCCGGGATTGTGAAAGATCTTGAAGAATTGTTAGAACGAAAGAAATCCTGGAAAAATGTTCTGCAAGTTTCTATATCAAAGGAAGGCAAGAGGGAACTGGAATGCTTTAGGTGTGCTTTTACATATCCCCAGAAGTTCTTTTTTATTTGCTCATTATGGTCAATTTCCGAGGTAGGCTTACCTGCTGTGTTTCGTAGTT
>OLMO02000001.1:6315006-6329596 GCA_900291935.2 Cassiopea xamachana | reverse complement strand
TTTCAAGTGGAGAGGCCTGGGTCTGTTTTAAAAATTTCAAATTAGATTTTAACGATCGTTTAGGCATGTCTTTGTATTTTCTAATAAGTTCTTAGTGATAGACTTCATCTGAGTACCCAAAATCCTCTTCGAAATTACTGTAAATAGCGGCATTCAGTATTTGTACCGATTCATTTTACTTCGATGAATTTATTCCAGAAATCGGCAAAGCATTGAGAAAAAATAAATTGGCAGTTGACCATTGCTCATCAGATTTTAATAGTTTAATTCCTCTTTTAATACTTGGCATTTCGCATTCATACTGTGCGTCCAATTCAAAATCAAAATTATGATCACTGTGTTCAGACATAGTTTCCTGCATAACTTCGAAAGTTTCACCGTGTAAATCTTTAATTGCTCGGCAATTCCGTTCATGCATTTTCAATCCTCTAAGCCCTTTACAAACTTTGCCACAACAGCATGCTACATTGTGGCAGTTGCTTGGAGTTGACGTGTTTACATTGGCAATTATTGCTTCGGTATTTTGACGGGTTTGCTTTGCACTATTTCCAAAACCCCCCATTCATATGTCGTTTACTCTTACAACGCTAAGAATGGCGGCCTACGGACACAAAATCTTTACCACAAAAAGAGCATATCGCCAAAACCAGGAAGAGTAGCATTAAACTGTTTCGCAGCATATTCTCAGTAGTATTTCTTCAATTCTTACTAAGCAAATCGTAAATAAATAACACCAGACAAAGTAGTAATAATGTTAATCCAACAGGTCGTGCACTTCACGCGTGTAGCTCAACGACCGATGATAATAATATATAATATATACCTATTTTAGGGAACAATTTTGACTGTTAGACGATTGTAGTTCGACTTTGATTACAAAGTACAAGGAAATGTCTAAGTCGGCGCTAAAATCAAGCCTTAAAACCCTGTAAATGTCGACCGCGCCGCTTGCAGAAACAAAAATATGTTAAGAAATGTTTACGTTTTAGATTACAACCAACTGCTCATTCAGCATTGGCAGGTAAGAACCATGTCATACAAATTCAAAAGAACTTTTGGGGATACATCAAAGCAAATTTTAAGCAGAGCATGTCACCATCACCAACCTTCGATTGCTCTACCTCCATACAATTTTTGGCACTTTCTTTCGTAGCATTTTCCCTTTAAAATCCTTTAAAATTCGTGATTGGATTCCTTCCCTTGCTCAGCCATCCATTCCTTGTGATTTAACTCCCCCATCATATCANATGAAATCACAAAAGTTGTCCGAAGAATGAAAGCTTCCGTTTCCCCTTGTCCACTCGATAAAATCTCCATTATACCTTTCAAACGTCCTTATCTCCGATCTTACATCAATAAACTATTCCGTATAATTTGGAAGTCGGGAAAAACTCCTCATGTCTGGAAAAGGCCATGCACCATCCTCATACATAAAAAGGTGACCCTTCGGATCCATCAGTTTCTAAGCCTACCTGGAGACAGTTTTTCTTAAGATATTCACTTCCTGCTTACGCGATTCAATGTATGCTTTTCTACAACGCAATGGTTACAAGGTTCAAAAGGGCTTCCTTCCCAAGCTATCCAGAACTTTCGAACACACTGCTCAGCTTGCCAATGTAATCAGTACAGCTAGAACTAAACAAAGGTCCTTGTCGTCACTCTACTTGATTTATAAAATGCTTTTGGTGAAGTCTACCACAACCTCATACCCGAAATTCTTAGGTATCATCATATTCCTGACCATATACAACAGCTTATAATCAGTCTCTAATCAAATTTTCAAACATCTGTCTTTACAACCTCTCTTCAAACTCCATTTATCACGGTGGGTCGTGGAGTACTATAGGGGGATTGCCTAAACCCTTTAACTTTCAACCTCTGCTTCAACACGTGTATTCATTACATCTCCGACCAGAAATTCAAGCAGTTTAGTTTCACAATGAACTCTCTCTATCCGGTGCACTGGTTTCAATTTACGGAAGACGCGGCTGTTATAACTGGTCTCGAAAACGAAAATCAAATTTTACTTAACCATTTCACTAGATGGTGTGCTTGGGCTAATATGAAAATCAGGGTGGATAAATGCTCTACTCTTCTACGCAATACATTCCGAAGTTCATAATTAACCATGAACTTGTTCATACTATTGACATTGGCAAATTTTTTAGATATCTTGGTAGACATTTTAACTACGCTATGGACAACCGTATTCACATGTCTGAGGTTCTCGATCTTCTCCAAGACTTAATGAACAAACTAGATAGTCTTTCTTGTCATCCAAAAAAACAAACTCTTAATATATCATCAATTTGTGCTATCCAAACTGTCCTGGCATCTTACTGTTGCTGATCTTAGTAAAACATGGGTTGTCCAAAATTTCGATAATATAGTTACTAAATATGTCAGGCAATGGCTTGATCTTCCTATCAGGGCAACTTTAAGCACACTAGTCCTTAAGGAGTCTAAATATGGAATTAATCTTATTCTACAGTTAGCTAAATTTACTCAATGTCAGACGGTCATTAGGAATGCTTTCAAAACCTCACCCAATCTTGATATCAATGCTATGTGGGCAGCAACTAGCAATGGCTCTAATATTCAATATGATCAATATAAGAATACAAAACAGGTTCCATCTGCTATTCAAAAAGACCATGAAGATCGTATCAACAATGAGCTAACATTACAAGATTTCATCATGTCTTCCATTCTTAAACTCTCCAACATTAAAAATCGTAGCCTATGGTCCACTGTGCAACAGAACATGCCTAAAAACATGTTCAATTTCATGATTAAGTATCTAAACAACACATTGCCAACTCGCAAGAATCTCCATAAGTGGTCTCTTTCTTATTCACCTGAAACGCTTCAGCACGTTGTTTCGAGTTGTAAATCGTACCTAGAGGATGGAAAGTACACCTGGTGTCATAATTCTGTCCTACTTTGTATTGCAAATTCATTTTCTTCCTTACAGCGCTGCCGATTATATGTTGATCTCCCATCTTCACCTTCGCTAATCACCGATGACTCTCCTCGACCTGATTTGACCTTGATTTCTCCCGACAATACTCTCTATATTTTAAAATTAACGGTGGGATTCCAAACAAATATTGAATGAAATAATAGGCGCAAAGCTATGAAATACGATCCCCTTTTATAAGAGTTAAGCTCAAAGTATCGCACAATAAATTTCTTAAATTTATTTATGAGCGCCCTTGGCTTATACGAAGCGTCATCCTACACGATATTGACCATGATGAAAGACCTAGGTATTGACAATAGTGCCCAGAAGTCCATAATCAAGAAAATTATCAACCTTTCGGTGAGGTCAACGTACTATATATTTTGCCGTAGAAACAAGGCGTGGACCGACCCAGCCTTGTTATACTTTTAAGAGCTAAATTGCATTCTCACATACATATATGTTCTTTTCGTATTGTTATTTTATTTTTTTTGTAGATCAATTGATGTTCTCTTTATATACTTATATTTCATTTCTAGTTAGTTTTAGCAGACAAGCCAATTATACATTGCCTATACTCTAGTGAGATGTATGATTTTATTATTTAGTGATTGATGAATGACAGGAAGTTTAGAAAAATTATTATAGATTTGCTATTCAAAGCACAGGTAGGTGTTAAACCGACGTGTAATGCGGGGAAGCTGATTATTACCAATTATCAAAAGTTCCTCGTTCAGTTCCTACTCAATATTCTAATACTCTCCTCAATATTCTGGCTGTCCCTAATAATGTGGATTTTTGTACAAAGTGAATCTCTAACTCTATTACGATTTGTTTCATAAATTTCTTGAAATTGTGTGTTACACTTCCAAGGGCTCCTACAATAACAGGTGCCACAGAAACTTTTCGAAGACTCTAAAATCTCTGGATTTCCCGTTTAAGGTCCTGATATTTTTCGATTGTTTCTTTCTCTTTTTCATTTATTCTCTTGTCTCTATGGATGGCAACATTAATATTTATTGTAGGCTTCTCTACCTTATCAATAATGTGAATATTGGGCCTTCTTGCTTCGATGATGCGATCGCATTGAATATCCATGCCCCACAGAAGCTTATGAGACTTATTTTCTGAGAGTATTTCTGAACTGTGTTCGTATCATCGATCAGATCTTTCACGCATAAACTTTTCACAAAGTTTCCAATGAATCATTTTTATGAAATTGTCGTATCTCCTCTTTTAATCTGTCTGAGCTTCTTGCACTCGCTAACTATATGGCTCACAGTTTCTCCTCTTTCTTTACATAATCTACATTTCGGAGAATCAGTTTTCTTATCAATTTTGTACCTTATATGGTTCGTTCTGATAGCTTGCTCTTGAGCAGTGCATGTCAATGCTTCCGTACTTATCTTCCGATCAGACTTTCTCATTCAACTCAAAGTTTCTTCTTTATCCGTTGTTATAGGTATGTCACTAACAAACTGGCTGTACATCTGCTTCCCCATCCAGGCTTTCATTCTCTTTCCTCTCATTGGTTTTTAAAGTCATCCTTACTACTGCTGTTCTCGAATTCAAAAACATGTTTGACACCTTGCAGCAGCCCCCTATTAGAATGTTTGAGGTACCAGCCAAGATTGTTCTCTTTACTTTTCATAGCTTCCTCGCAACTCAACAATCCTCTTCCTCCATCCTTTCTGCTAAGATAGAGTCTATCTACATCACTTTTTGGATGCAAACCCTTATGCATAGTAAGCAATTTTCTCGTCTTTCTATCTAATCCCTTTATTTCTTCTACATGCTATTTTAAAATGCAAGCCACATACCTTAAAACTGCAACTACCCAAGCATTTATTGCTTTCATCTTATTTTTACCATTCAGTTTAGACTTCAGTATTAACCTTACTCTACGTTTGTACTCTTTTGCGAATTGAAGTTTCATTTCATTTTCTTTAATCTTATCAACTTCCATTATCCCAAGGTACTTATAGCCTTCTTCATCAATAGCTTTCAGTAATATCCCATCTGGCAGTAGTACACCTCTACTTTTAACAACGTTTCCTCTCTTTAGAAAGAGAGTCCCACACTTATTAATCCCAAACTCCTTCCCGATATCCTTACTATAAATTTGCACTGTCCTTACAAGTGATTCAATTTGGCTATGAGACTTTGCAAATAACTTTAAAGCGTCAATGAATAGTAAATGATTCAACTTCGTAACCTTATCACCCAACTCATAGTGAAAATTAGCTTTCCTCAGCACCATAGTGAGAGGTATCATGCATATAACACAAAGAAGTGATGATAAACTGCCCCCATGGAATATTCCTCTCCTCTTCTAACATTAACTTCGCCTAAAGAAACTCCCGAAGATTTAGCTCCAATTTCGAGTTCTTCATGCTGTTGCTCAAAACCCTGTTAATATTATCAGCAACTCCAAACAATTCTAATTATTCTCTTATCTAACTATGTGGAATCATATCATGAGCTTTTCGATAATAATAATTATTATAACTAGTATTGCAAAACGAGAAGCACAAATCGGAATTAGTTGAAGTTTTAGAATCTTTAATTTCTGATATTGATAAGTTACCAATGCACCCCAAAAACAAATTGCTTCTTTATCAAATATATATCCTTTCAAAAATATCATGGAATTTGACAGTGGCATATATCTCTAAAACCTGGGTCTGTGAAAGTCTGGTTAATAGGGTTTCGAAATATATACGCCAATGGCTCGAGCTTCCTGTAAGTGCAACTCTCAGCAATATCTTTTTGTCCAAAACAAAGTTCGTTTTAAATATACAGCTTCCTTCAACAAAGTTCACACAGTACCAAGTGGTTTTAAGGAATGCTCTCAAATCTTCAACAAATCAAGAGGTAAGGGATCTTTGGAGGTGCACTAGCTCCAGTGTGAATGTACCAAAATTCTAAAGGAGTGTTGAAAGCTTTCCCAGCTAACCATGAAGAAAGACTTCAACAACATCTTGTTTCACAGGGCTCTTTCTTTTCATATGTCAAGGATCAATCTCTTTCAAGCTTAAATTCTATATGGTCAACAGTGCAAAGTAAATGCCAAAAAACATATTCAATTTTACTATTCGTTATATAAATAACTCACTTCCCACTCGAAGTAATCTTTCTAAATGGGGTATAAGTTCAACATCGGAGTGTTCTTTCTGTTTAAACCCTGAAAGTCTTCTTCACATTGTTGCAGGTTGCAAGGCCTACCTCGATCAAGGTCGCTTTACATGGCGTCATGACTCTGTCCTCCACTTCATTGCCCAATCCTTCAGAGCTGTGCCAGGCATAAATATATTTTCTGATCTTCCAGGCTACCTTAGTCCATCTATAATCACTGGGACACATTCAGACCTGATCTTCTCTTAGTTTTGCCTTCAAATTGTCTTTATGTTCTTGAACTGACTGTTAGCTACCAATCCAACCTCTACTCCAATTCAATTAGAAAAGAAAGAAAAGAAATAGCGGCAGTTAATGTTGGAGCTAAGGTCTCAATACAAGGAAGTCCGTTTCGTTAATCTATCTATGGGAGCCCTTGGTGTCATGAGTAATTCCTTTCTGGACATGATGAAGGATCTTGACTTTGACGAAAATACGAGGAAATTCATTGCAAGAAGACTAATGGCCATATCCATTCGAGCGACGTACTACATTTTCTGCCGCAGAAATAAAGACTGGCTGAATCCTGAATTGTTGACTTTTTAAGACTTTTATTATTGTTTATGTAATCTGCAATGTTATTCGGGCAAGCCAATTGTAAACTGCCTACCTTTAGAGAGGTTTATATTTGTATCTTTAAATTGTACCATGATAAAGAAGTTTCAAAACAATTATTATTAATGGTATTGTTCTATATCTTTTAAATTGTGGCTTGCCTTCCTGTAGATCCAGATCTAATCCATAGGTCTTGGGATACACAGGGTCTCATAAGTCAGTTGACAGAACTTTTCTGAAGATGTGAGCAGTGCCCATCAGCGTCATCATCTGTAATTCTTTTAAGATTATTTTCCCTCGACTATTTTCAACTGTTGATCCCCTTCCTTTCTTTATAACTCCAAGAGTACCGATAACAACAGGAAGCGTAGTTGCCTTCATTTTCCGCATTTTACTTCCTTCAATTTGTAAAGGCCCATTTCCAATTCATTCGCAATTCGGAAACCAAATGCGATCTTTTTTTGAAATTCGCATCCGAACGTTCGGAATTCGTAATGCGAATGTTCGCATTGCGAATTTGACCTCTTCGCAAGTTTTGATTTTCTTGCGAACATTGCATGCGAATACAGGTCATTTGATGAAAAAAGCAAATCAGCAAGCAGCAATTCACTCAAGTACAATGTAGTAAATAATCCCAGTTGGAAATAGGGTTAATTTTCCCCGAGACCTCAGGTGTGCAGCGGAAAATATCCAGGCACGGGTAGAAAAAATCGACTTCATCCATAACAGACTGCTTACTGACCAAGCAAAGCCCACTTTTAAAAGTCTGTTTTTTCTAGATTGACGGGACTACCGTAAATAGATAATCTTAAATTAAATGATATGAAACTCTAGTATGTTTTTGACCACGTTTATTGACGTGGTTTCGATTTGTGTTCTAACCAGTTTACTATTGTGCACTGTTTCTGTGCTATGGTGCACATTGTGTAAGGTTTAACTTTAATCTGTGCATATATTTTTATTGTACTTAGGGAGTCCTAATAAACAGGAGGGTCGGAAAAAATTCTAAAATTTAATAAACGGGGGAGTCAAAATAAACGGTGGGGTCGGAATTTGAGAAATAGTTTTCCATGATTAGAAAACGATGGGAAGAACAAAAACAATTCGTCATAAAGCATAGAGCTAAAATATATACCGAACCACTCTAATTTGCCTTGAATATTGTTCGTGAATAGTATTATCAAACAATGGAAGTGAAAAGAGGGGTTCATAAGATAGTCAATATCCTTAAAATTAATAAACGGGGGGTCCTAATAAGGTCCGGGAGGTTGGAAAATAATTGAAAAATTAATAAGCGGGGGGGCATTTACTATTATGCACTGTTGCTTTGCTATTGTGTACATTGTGTAAGTTTTTAACTTTTTTAATGTTTATTTGGCACCTGAGAGTAAGGGGGTCAAAGACAAGCAAAACAGAAGGGGGGAATAAAGAATCGCCCTGAAATATGCCACTCTTTACTTCTATCAGTCGAGATGTTACGGTGCCAGTAACATGTCTTAGAAGCAATGTTCTTTTCCAGTTTTTTATGTTTACTTTCACAAAGTTAAAAGTCTCTGGTGATACTTCGTAAAGATCCAATGTCTTTATAATTCAGCTGTGCGCGAAACTGTGGAATGCCTTACTATAGTCAATCTATGATGTTGTCAGATTCTTCTTTCTTGTCTTGCAGTCCTCCGTTATCATTTATTCACTAGGAGCTGATGTTTACAGCCATAAGAGCCTCTTTTACATCCTTTTTGCTCATTTGGTAGTAACCCGTTGTCATCCAGATGCACGTAGGTTCTATCTGTAATGATTGAGGAATTAGAGAAAAGGCTTTAAACGATCATACAAGGACGAAAAGAATAAAAACAGGTTGCCATAGAGCATAAAACTTAAATATATGCAGCAGTACGCTATTTCGCCATGAAAATCGGGCTTAGATAGTTCTGACAAAGAAAGGAAATGAAATGAGAGGTTTTTGAAAAAATTCAATTTCCTTAAAAATAATAAACGGGGATCCTAATAAGGTCCGGGGGAGGTTGGAAAAAATTCGAAAAATTAATAAGCATGGCGGCGTTTATTTGGCACCTGATAGTATTATATTCTTTTGCCACGTCTATGCACAGCTCTTCCATGTTCTTAAGCCAAAAATTAGGAATCTAATCTAATCCTGGTAATTTCCAGTTGTTCGTATGACTTCTTGCTTGTTGTACATGATTAATTGTGATATCTATCATTTCTTGGTGTCGCTGATTGTTCTGCAATCCATTCTGCCACTACGTTGTGGCTCTTTTCATTTTCCCATACATTTGATCAAAAATCTTCAACTTCAGCTAATATTCGTATATCATCTACATCGATATTCTTCTTGTCAATTTCCCTATAGAACTGTTTCGCATTATTTTATACAATTTGTTTTGACGGTATTGTTTACTTCTCGTTTCGTACCGCCTTACCCTTTGTCTTTTTGCTGTGACATTTTTTTATCTTTTCAGTGATTACTGGTGTCTATGCTTCATTCTTACACTTAAATTGAGACAACAATTACCTAATCTTTCTTTGTGATACCTTGCCACCTTTCATTTTTTCTGTTAAAATTGACAGTTTCTTCCTTAGGCATTTGGCCTTTCTTTACCTGTATCATTGCTCCAAATTCTTCTGTAATCACTGATGCTGTAGCATATATTATTTGGTTAATCTCAGTTATTGCAATTGGTTCCTCAGTTTCTGATTTTATTATGTGAATCGCAGTATTTCCCTTTAGTATTAGTTCTTTTCTATCTTTTCTAATTCTAGGTAATTGAATTCTCTCAGTCCTTGGTGCTTCAGCACTTCCAGTTTGATTATTATCGAATTGGAAGAATTTGTGGTCCAATCCTACACCTATGCCCAATTGTATGGCATTCATGGAAAACCATTTTTAACTATGAGGCTTCCATGGCTCTCTCAGCCAAAAGGTTCACTCCTAATCTAGAACTTTGTCATTTCCTTATTGTACAGGGCCCGACATACCAACAACTAATCTTCAAGCAAGTTGTACACGCTTTTCATTTTATAGGAAACATGTGACAATGAATCTTAAGTAAGTTGCTTACAAGAAACGCTACTACTATGTGCCAAAAACAGTTTTTCGAAAAATCAGATGGTTATCTCCTTCTGCAACACTTCTTTTATGTCATGATCTTTCATTGCTGCTGAGAAGTGAATTTAACTTTTCATTTTTGTCTGTTTGAGCCTTATTCGTGACGATCAGCATTCATATCTATCCAAAGTCCTTCTAGAAATGCTCCACTACCAAGCAATATGGTCCGGAAAATAAGAAAAAAATCAAGAATCTTTCATTTCCAAGAGCCAGAAATTTCCATGCAAATTCAAGACACTACTGGTACTGGTTGCTAACCCAATTTCTTATACAATAGAAAACATACAATTCAATTGAACTGTCATGATGACGCAACGGAGCCAAACGGTAGTTTCCCCAGCTAACCCTCTATATAGAAATCACCAAAAAGCATTCAGAATGTAGCCTGACATTTGCTTATTTTTTCTCGATTTTATCTCCGTTTCTCCTAATTCCTTGGGGCTTGGAGGGTGCCTCTTAGCTTTGATTCCTAAATAACTGTAAGTAGAGTTTGAAAAATTTCACTATTTCGAAACACAAAGTAGAATTGAAAAGGTTTACCGTATTTCCCTTAATGAGTAAGGCCCTCTGATAAACACCGCCCTCGAAAGAACACCGCACTTCTGGCCGAACATTCTCAATGAACGCAACACTTCTGGCCCAACATTTGAAATGAACGCCGCCCCTATAAGAACGCCATTCTCTATTGAACGCCGCATCATAGAATTCGGGTTTTTAAAGAACGCGCGAGGAAATACGGTATGTGAGTACAATTTAGCTCTGGATGGGTTGGTGTGTTCAACTACAATGACTGTCATTTTCATTATTGGCTTCAATATACTTCGACATGAGTAGAACAATAGAAATATGAAAATAGAATAATTGGTCTATAGACTAGTTGTCACAGTTGATTGTTATTAAGATTTTGCTGCTTTTTTAAGGAAGAGCTGTTACACTATTTAGAACTTTGTTACTTTGCAGACGCTTCAACAAGTTTGATTATCAATGCTGTAGGTTTTTTGAAGTTTATTTTCTGTGAATTTGTAATGTTTATCTGTCAGGATCTCTAAAGCCGAGGTTATTATGGTGTGTTTTCTTCAATCAAGTCGGAAGAGAATTCGAAAGAAGCGCCAATCTACCGAAAAATGTGTTTGTAACAAAACTACCTGGAGAATCGCTTGGATATGAAGGATCTGTTATTGAGGTAACAAGGCTGTATGAATTTACATGTATATGAGATTGTACTTCGAAGTAAATCCAGAGTTTCTCTTCGACCAGATTTTTCTGCAAGCTGTATAAAATAGCTTCACAGGTACTCTTGAAAAGTGAGAATTGGTAAGCAGAGCCTCCAAGAGTAAGGCAGGGAGGGCAGTTGCCCCTAGGTCTCAAAGTGGAATAGGCCTCATAACACCCAATGCTTCAAAGTCTGAGGGGGGCTCATAACGTGTAAAACCAGCAGTAATTTCCAAAGTTAATTTCTTGGCCCTGATATTTTCCTGCTCGCTTCGCTAGCAGCAGAGCTAAATGTTGCCGGTCTATGTTAATTAGCACCAAAAGGAAATTGAAGTGTTCACTGCATCTATTGTAACGGTAACAGCATAGTTAATGCAAAGGTTAGTAAATAACCCACCTTACCATCTATGCTTAATTTATTGCGGTTGTTTTAGACATTCCGCTTTTTTAACCCATTCTCTTATATCATGCTATATTTATATTTATACTTATCTTATGTTTATAACTGTATACTGCATAATCGAGAGCCAAAAACTGAAGGATGTCTGATGAAGCTGCTTTCCTTCAGGACTCGAATTTTTAGAAAATTGCCACAAACTATCAAAGTTCCTTGTCACTCTTAGTAAGCTTGGTTTACTAGAAGATGCATTCGAAGTCAAAGTAAAGGGCGTGGTTTAAAAAATTTTTCAGGGGATACAGTCCCCAGACCGCTTTCCTCTACCTAGGCGGGGTTTTATATAGGGCGCTTAAAGCCAACTGTTCTGTTCTTCCGCCAAAACTTCCTCAAAGTTTAGGAGGTGTGGCCTAAAGACAGTTTCAATAAGCCACACCCACGTTTGAAGCCAATTTATACTTGTGCCCAGATGGCCCTTCCCCATTGATTTTCTCTAGATCTTTGCCTGGCTCTCGGGGGGCCTCGGGCTTCTCTTTTGCCCCGGGGCCTCTGAAGTCTCCCGGCGGCCCTGTTGGTAAGTGAAAATAAAGTTCGCCAATACAGCTCCCTGTACTCAATTTAGCGCATCCCCATGGTGTTTTGAAACTTTGCCATTTTTATCAAATAATGACTTGGAGTTGTGTAATCTAACCGTTACTTTGTTATTACTAAAATTATTAGAAATTACTAAGCCTTTTTCATTTCGTTTTGGAGCGGTAAAGAGTTTAAATGAGAGCACTTAGCCTTTGGTAGGATTTCGGTTTAACCAGATTTGATTTTGAGGAGCTAAGGATAGTTTACCAAGTTGCCTTGTTGTTTAAGATACACCCATTGATGATGTGTTTACTTTTTTTAAAAGCTGTTTTGTAGTAGTTTTCAGGGCCTGAAAAAATTGTTTCTTCTTGGCAGCAAAAATAGATATTCAAAATTTCCTGCGGAACAATCGTAAAATTTCCTGCAACTAGAAACACTGTATTTGATTTTTGTTACTCCGTTGAAAAGCTCAGACTGATTCGATGTAATGTATGAAAAGATAAAAGAGAACTTAATTTGACAATTTGTTATTTTTGAGGGTACAGTTAGTACTTGTAAAAACGTGCGGCTTCCAACACTGTACATTACAGATGTTTATATATAAAATTGAAGCAAGTATTATACAGATAATTGTTTATCTGCAAACAGTAGGCGTGATACTTCTGAACAATGAAAAAGGACTTTTCAAGCATGGGTTGAAGGGACTGAAGGTAAGTATTTGTGAAGACACGTTTAATCTTTAAGGTAGCCAACCTTAAAACATGCATCTGCTGCAGTAAGAATTTTAAGCCATTTTAATACACAAACTGAAAAGTCTTATGAAGCTTGAAATTCCTGCGATAAAATAAATGCAAGATTGCCTTACGGTGTTTTACCGTCTCTTTAACGACAATACAAGGAGAGGACTTACGGCTTTTTTAGCCATGAATGGATTTAACAGCCGAATGTCTTACTTAAAATCTTTGTAGCATCTACATTACTAGAGCAAGTTGGATCCCCATGGAGGCGCTAAAGCCCCCCTCCTAGCTCCCATGCTACCATTCCAATTTTTATGATTATAAGCGGTAAACTCGAGACGGAAGCGTTCATGGAAACCGCAGCTATATAGTGAACCTTAGAAGAAGGGCCACGACGAGAAACATTGTAATTCTTTTCAGTTTGATGTGACATAATCAGAATGCAATTTAGACATGTCCATACTAACTAGAATGCAAGACATCCGTTTTAATTTTTCTTGGTATGGATATGTCTGAATTAAAACGGTGTGTATTGAGAATATCACTTCTCGTACGCTGACTGGTTCACAGAAAGCTTCCAAAGAAATGGCGTTCATAAAATTCTACATCATTTTGCACACTACTATCTCCAATCTGGTTCAATGAATAATGAATATTGCAACATAACCACGCGACTACTTGTTACTGAGTAGTATTGCAAAATAATCTGAAAAGAATTGCCATGGTTTTCGTCAGGGCCCTTCTTCTATGGTAAATTTAACTGCTAAAGCGAAACTTTAACTTTAAGTTTCTTTTTATTCTTGCCTGTTCCATGAAAGACAACTTTGAATTCTGTCTGATCATATTATGTATTCGATTCTATTACGTCATCGGCCTAGCTCCCTGCGGAGCTGTACTAAAGATAGTGTGTCGCGATGCATGTGAACCAGTTGTGTGTTGGTGCTTGTGCTAACCAGTCACATTTACAGCATGTCCTTCGTTTGGTGCATTATTTGCATTCATTTTGGATCAAAATAGCTGCTCAAGTTGGTGCGTCTTACATTTCAGAGAAGTACTTTATCTTTTAATAGTTCTATCTATCATATATCTCCTTTATTTCTACAGAAATTTGCGACAATTTTGCAATGGCGTCGAGCCAATCTCAATTCTTTAGGCTCCACCCTACACGAAAATGTTGTTTATTTCATCCCTTCATACTTACTTTCAGGGGGACTACGCTCATATGTTTGATTTGTTCTTAACACTTGCTTGCAATAGCAGTGAAAGTAGAACTAGCGACGGTGACGTCTCGTCAATTTTAATGTAGTTCAATGGCTTTAGCTTCCAATTCTGATTCCCGTGACAGGGAAAAACTAAGTCTTTTTCATAGCAGAAAGCATCACTTATTGCATCATTTGCGTCACATATACCTAATGGCTTGTAAGCAAGCATTGCTGAAAGATAAATTACAGGCATTCTTCAGCCTCGGCAGCCAACTGTTACTGCTGCCTGTTTGATTCTCATTCGCCAACCCTTTCACATCCGGGCATTCTACGAGACTCGCCTTTTCAGTTGACGATGTTTGAGTCTCTTTTGGTGAGAATGGCTATTACAAGGCCATTATACTGAAACTGATATGATATTGTCCGACCCGTTTCTCTCATAAAAGCTCCGTAATTACAACCGATATGCATAGACTTATCATCAAGTTGAATCAGAACAGCTAGATTTTGACATTGGACCCAGTGCAACGAAATTCTCCTACTAACATATCTTTGTATCAAACTTTCGCTCAGATAACACTGGTCAACAACATTTTTGGTGTCTGAGGTTTGAAACTTGATTTTGGTCAATTTTGATGCGCTGAATTCAAAAATAAT
>OLMO02000001.1:6293279-6304412 GCA_900291935.2 Cassiopea xamachana | reverse complement strand
AAGCTCTCATTGATATTTCAAGCATTGTGCGAAGACAAATGTGTCTCGTACGATTTCTAATTTGTTTGACTTTTATCGTATTGTAAGCCATTTAATAGCTATAGCTCTTGAACCTAACCTTTGCACTGGGACCTAATGGCGTGAGTTTTTAATTTGTGGGATTTATTCTTAGAATAACACACACTCATGCAAAACAGAATCTTACTGCAAAGACTGCTATCAAACATGCTCTTTACATGGTAGAAATTTAAAGCAGTGTCGTACTAACTATTTAACTTTTTTCTTTTATAATAAAGATAATGAACTGTTTTTATGGAAATAAGAAAAGATGTGACCCAAATTTCCCCCATAACTTGTTTGAAAATGGTGCCCTGGCAATAGGTAGTGAAGAATCTTCCTAAGGAAGTTATCTTCCAAATTAGCTCTCAAAGTTCCACTTGCTCTGATATTATGATTCTTTGAGAGAATAAGTACCCCTGGTCTAAAATGTTAAAGGTTCAATTTCAAAAACCCTAAAAGTGACCTGTATTGCCTCGGCTTTCCCTACCACAGGAATTTTTGGTTAGATGTGTGATTAAACAATCTTCTTGTAAAGCGTAAGAACTTTATTCAAAAACACAGCACTATTTTGCCTCTACAAAATGGGGAAGCGGTTTAAAGAATTGCGAGCTAAAGATGGTCTGGTCCGTCCTTTTTCTGGACTCTGCATCTGGGTATCTAAGTGTGATCTCCTTGCGTTTGAATAGCAAGTACAGCACTGCAGTTCTTGGCATCTTTTCTATATCTTGGCATCTTTTCTAGGCGAGGCAGATATTTGACGAAATCTCTCCGAATTCAGAATTCTTACCAGCCGTTCCAAATCCAGAAGACATTATTTGGGATGATACGAGCAAGGAATTGAAACCTGCTGGTGGTATTGAGATGGAGCAAGATGACACCGCACTAGACGACAGACATGACGGAGAGGCAGATACTCGAGAGAATTCACTCGAAAATGCTGATGCTTTGGGGGAGGAAAGTGGTAAGGAGGTCGTAGATGAGGCTGCAGGATCAAATGATATGCACGATGCTGCACGAGAGGTTGATGTTGCTATTTCACAGGGCAATAGAGATACACATGAAACATCTAATGAGTGAGTCTTTCTTTTAGTGGAATATACTTGCTACTGAAAGGAGAAAGATTGTCTGATCGTATTTAATTTAAATGTAGGTAGTTAATTTGAGAGCAAATAATGATGATTTGGTATAAGATATTGCAAAAAATCTTTTCAGTGTTAGTAATTAGGAAAAAAATTAAGGAAAATAGTATTTAGAATAATTAGAATCCCACTTCTATTCCTCTTTAGTTTGGAAGTGTGCCAGTATTTGCAATTTGAGAAACATTAACTTGATATCTAAGAGCATTGTTCGCTAGATATGATAAGTGTGGAAAAAGTGTTCAATTAGCAAGTGGATTCTGTAGGCTTTCAAACAGATTTTTGATGTCATTTACTATTCAGTCACTGAGAAAACAGCTTTTGAAGATACAGCAGAACATATAACTCTTTTTAACATATGAACATATGAATTATCGTTAATTATCCTTTGAAGGACGATGTAATTTGCTATTTACTACAACCATTTTGGAATTAGTCTTGTCTGCTTGTTCAATATTGCTGGTTTTTGTGAGAGCTTAAGCTGCTGACAGTTTTTAACTTGTTATGAAATGCAGTTACATCTGCATTGAAAATTATTTTAGAGTCTGAAGCTTTCCATATTTTAATACAACACTGAAATTTTGGGAAAAAGGCAAGCAGTTTTGCTTTCTCGTGATTAAGTGTAATTTTTCGACTTCAGATCTTGCATGTATAGCATAAAAGTAAAGTAAATACCTACGGGTTCTTTGGGCGTTACGAATATCTTTTTCTTGAAGATTATCTTGTAGAGAAAAGAAATCTGGAAATGATAAGTTTTTCCTTATCAGTTTTTAAAGTTCAATGTCCTTTTAGATATTTCTTTATACCTTTACAGCATATCTTTTCCCCTATCTTATAGTTACTCTGAAATTCAGTTTGAAATTAGTGTCAAGATATATTACTTTTAACCTCCCTGATTTAATGATAAAAATTGGACCATGAGTCATGCATTTTATTTTTCAGGACTCACGATTTCAGCTTAGTAGATACCCAAGGGGGACACTCAACGTTATAGCTTATGGGGACGTAAGTCCGATACTTTTGAGTCAAAACTTTTTAATTTTCGATATATCTGAGTCATAAAAGTTTGTAAACTGAAGTCTGATACTTTTAGATAGTTTTGCATTCCCTTCTGGATACAATCAAATTGGCAGCAAACTGGATCCAAGCCCCAAGGGGGTTACTCCCTTTCATTCTATACAAGGGTCTGTGTCCTTATTTGGAGTTTGAGATTTTTCAAAAAAATCGTATTTAGGGTTTGTGAATTACAGCTTAAGAAAAATCCAATATTTTGGGTCTGAGAATTACAGCTTAAGAAAAATTAAATGTTTTGCTCTGAGAATTGAAAGCCAAGTTGCAAAAGAAACCAAATTCTAACATTTTAATACCATAAACATAATAACGACCTTATCTCAAATGTTGTAACATTCAACAACATTTTACTAAAGTGATAGTCCATAACATGTAACAATATTTGAAGTCTCAAAATGTGGAGACTCAATAAATGTTTTTTTATAAGAAAGTGGTTTAGAAGAAAGTAGTACTCAACTGCTCAAAAAGTTGAGAATGTCCAGTACTTGATTTTTGAGACTTAAGAAAGTTTTTTAGAGTTTATGTATTTAAAATTCGATTTATCTGAGTAAAAACTGTCGTGTACGTGATGTTGACTACCCTCTAACAGTTTAACGGCTGTTATGTACTAAGATTTCCTCCTAAGATTATCATCTTGCCAAGTATACTTGGAGCTTGTTCACTTTTCATCAAGCAAACCATATGAACTCATAATTTTTGCTAAGAAAGTCTTAAGAAAGTTTTGTTACTGGAATCGTGGAGGTTAGAAAAGTTTCAGCACTGGGCCAAAATAAACTTTCTTATGACAAAAGCGTGCATTTGGAGTCCTCAAAACTGTACTCAATATTTGGAGGTCAAACAGTTTTTGCTAACATGGACCCCCCGTATAGAAAAGTATGGAGTAGCCCAGGGAGCCAAGCTGTTGATTTGTTTTTTCTATAATTTGCTTACGTAGCCTCTTGAATAACCCACTGATCTTCACAATCATTTGCTGATATTGCTATTTTTGGTTTCTTGGGAACAGAAAGCTGATATTTTAAGGTTTTTTTTGAAATGGGCTAATATTTTGGGTTATGTATGGTTTTTCATGAACTACCATCCCCATATGCTAATAAACTGGGTGCCCCTAAGAGTAGATATGTAATGCTATAGATTTTTATCTATAGATGCAAAAAGTCATCGACAAAAAGGAAGAAGTCGGGTAGACACTTGCCTACAGGAACTAGTGTCGCAAAACTATTTGTGCGCTGTACCTGATGAGATAAACGTGGAAGAATAGATGCTTGAAACATTTATCTGTGCTTAGATGTTGAAAAATAAGGAAACATACCAACGAAAATGAAATTCTATTGATCTATCGACAAAAATTTACGAGAAGTAGAACATGTTCTACTTGATCGGCAAGTGAGTCATCGACTTTCTTCGAACGCTGCGTCTTTGTTTGCACTTGCCGACATTCTTCGTTTTGTCGATGCCTTTCCGAATCTATAGACGAAAGCCTACAGTGTGAACCCAGCATAAGTTGTGGCATTGGCCATGGATAATGTCGCTGCATTTGTATTACGAAGTGTTATACAAACCTACAATAGGATCGGTGCAATATTGCCAAATAAGTCTTAACGAAAGTTATAAAGCATCGCAAATATCGATTTTAAAATAAGGTTGTCTTCTCTCTAATACTGTGGATTGCAGCAGATTGAGTCGATAAAATCAAACATCAATTGAAAAACCTGAATGTTGCAAGACAAAAGAATAATATATGTTATTTTGAAAGTGAGGTTGATGTAAGATGGTGGATGATTCATGTATTATGTTTATTGTGAGTAGCATAAAGATAAAAAATGTGTGATCATAAGAATGAGGAGGTTGAGAATATGGTAAGATAAATTTTAGTAGGCTTACATTCATAACATTCTCTGGCATTGAATGTTCCATTCCTCAACAAAATAGTCCATATTTTTGTTTACTCTGAAACTCGAGCTATGCCAAAGCAACTTCTTGAAAGTGCCACTTTGCATATTTAAGTGGGCTAATTACCTGTATGTTGTTTCTGTCTTTTCTCTAAATTCTAGCGACATATAATTTCCCGGTGCAGCTGATACCTTGAGGAACATGGATACACCAGATAGATGTTTCAGCCTCTCTTTTCTTCTTCCAGTTTCTACTTTATATGTAGACGTACTATCTTCCCATTGTGGCTTTCATTACAACTGACTTTCTTGGATCTCATTTTGATCTTAATACCAAAAGTAGCATTCTATCGCTTTTAGACTTGAGTCTAGATTTTGAATTTAATCTAGATTCTTTTACTTGGGTCTCTGGGCTTTTTATGGACCTCTCCAGGCATTTTTAAAGATCCTGTATTCTCTTAGGGCCCTTACACACGAACAACCACATTGCATTCTTCTACGGATTAAGTTAGTTATCACGTTTTTACCCTTACCCTACTTGTTGCTGTGTTCTCTTGTCATCACTAATTAAGGTACTCTCTATCCTGGCTTACTGAGTTTCTAGTTATAGCATTTCTACCTCACTATGAATAGCCAGCAGTTGTAGTAGTCGTATTTAATAGTTAACTTCGATCTCCCTCTTTTTAGAACGTATTTTAAGACATTCTAATGTGCCAATTAACATTGAAAATACTTGTTTCTGGCTTATTTGGGGAATTCTCACGTGACGTACGTGANACATCCAAAGTGAAAAATCTGAGATAAAATGGCTAAACTTCTAATGACTACAGCCAAAAAGGAACTCAAAAATATGTTGGTCATGAAATTGAGTGCACGGAGCTTAAAAATTTACAAACGAACTTTGCATTAAGCAAAACCTATTTTTAGTAGAAAGCTTTAAAGTTGCATGACGTGCATGACATCGAACAAATTATATCATCCCAGCAATATTTTGTTTCTTGAGATTTCTCTGAATTGCTAAGAGCCAACCGTTCAAAGTTTATGACTTGGCTATGCCAATAGATGAATTTTCAAAGCAATGATGATTCGTTTGGTACTAGCAACAGGTTCACCAAAAAGCTCCCAATATCATATCAGTGATGTGAAAGTTTTGAAGTGTTTTCAGCATCTAACAGAAACTCCCTCTTCTTTCGAGCATACTTTGATTTTTCCTGGCCCTTTTGCCAAGCTTTCACAGTCCGTGAACAAAATGATGGCTGCTTTTTATCAAAAAGAGGCTGTGTAAAGATGGAGTAATATTTTGGCAGCTAGAGATTGTTGCAGTTGTAACATGGTTGTATCTGTTGTATGGACATCTGCTGGATTATTGATACGATATTATGCTAAGTATGTTGCTCAAGCAGTAAGAATCTTAGAAGAGAATACAGAGTGAGAAAGAAAATATGTTGTATAAATTGACTATTGATGATTCACATGTGNGCTGAAGAAATAGCCTAAAATAGGAAATATTGCTAAATGCACACTTATGTTCAGAAGGTAGATGTAAAATGTCATGGCCCACCTTTTCAGCAGGAAATAATTTGTTAGCCCAACATTCTTCTCTTATAATTTTTAGTGGCTTTGTGCAATCCCTTCCGCCCCGGTCTGCTCTGTACTTCATGATCGCTCCCTTGGGCATTGCTAATAGCGTCAGGGCCCTACTGTTAGTGAGAGTTGACAATCACCTCACACCCCATATAAAAATTGTAGTGTGTTCAAGGCCAAGTACACTATACTCTGATGTGTTAATTCATCACACAGTCAAAAAAGCAGTGAACATGTAAGTTTAAGCCTGTAGTGTACTTGGGGCCTTAGACCTTTTAATGCAAGTTTCTGCGGAATATTGAAATATGGTGTACGAAACGGGCCTAACTCTCAAAAAATGATGGTGAAAACTAATGGGCAAGTCTTAATGGTCTTATTCTTGGTGTCTTCAGGGGTCATTCAAAAAGTACGTCACATTCAGGGGGATAGATTGGTATGTGCCATTTTTGTGACAAACTATTACGGAAAATGCAGGGGGTAGCGCCAGAAGTTTGTTGCAATAGTTAACCTTTTCACTTTCTGGTGGATGCTTGCCAGAAATACTCAAACAAAAACTTGAAGAACTTGTGGAGCTCAACTCTTGCTATGCGTGGCTGATAAACTGACTGATAATCGGTGGCTGTTTATAGCTCGATTCCACGAACAAGTGTTATGGCTGTTTAAAGTTTCTCGATTCCACGACCAAATATTGGCCTTCTTCCCTTACATCATTTTGAAGTCCGTTTGGCATTCGTCTGAGCTTACCATATCGATAGAAGCATAAGTTAGTGAGATACGTAGTGCCACTTTGTGTGTCAATTTTGAATAAAAGGACACTAATTTGCATCCTGTGTAAATCGATTATAAAGTTCGTCTTCAAGAATCGAAATTATTGGCAATTTGGCAGTTATTAAGAGTAATGTTAGGTAGATTCTCTGGAAACTGAGTTAGTCAGAAAGGATACACGTGTGCAAGGGCCCTAAAGCTACAACAGAAGTTACAACGGAAATTGGGACCAAAATCAATGACATTACTGTGGGCACAGACATGTCAAACAGCTGACAAGTTCCCTCTTACTGCTTTGTTGATCATATTATCTTGATGTCTATAATTACCTGGATTAGTAGAAAGAAGTTACAAAGAAAATTGGGACCAAAATTATTGACATTACTGTGGGCACAGACAGTTCAAAAAGCTGACAAGTTTCCTACTACTGCTTTGTCGATCGTATTATTTTGATGTCTATATCTATCTTGATTAATATGTCCCATTGTTAGGTGACTTCAGTGCTTTTTTTTACTGTTTTATATGTATTGCTAGTAATTGACATTGATGTTTTCTGACCTGTTTTGTATGAACTGGCAAACTTGCTGACTATTTGTTCAATCTATTGCCCTTGGTTTTACATAGCAAGGCTGCAGAGACTTCTACGAAATGCTAGGACAGTTTTTGTACCAGTTAGGGAATTGCTTCACCTCTACAGGAGAATGATCATCGTTTGCATTGTCATGCGCTAAAGAAGCTACACTTGAAATTCACTAAACTGGCCAATACAATTTCTGGTGCTAGCAAACCAAACATGACTTTTAGCTAACTTGGTGGTGCTGAATCCGAAAACTGCAATATTTTTACAAAGCAAGCTACCGTTTTTGCTTTGCAGAGATGGCTTAGTTTTAGAAAGCTACAATTTCCTTGAATTTTGTTCTACTCTTATGATAATGTCCAATAGCTGCTACCTGAAAAACAGTCATTTAAGCATGTTAACTTCAAACTAGATTCATTAGTTTATGCCATTTATAAATTAAATTCATCATCATCAGCAGTCGGTCGAATCAACAATGACTATTTATGAAGGCTTGATCAATTCTCTCCGCGACTTTCTATCGGTTGCCGTTAATTTCCAAGTGTTGCTGTGGATGTTATGATGCTTCATGTATCTCTTCATGACGCCTTTGAACACAGTAGTTGTCTAGAAAGTCTATCTGGTTCCATTCTGTGAACATGTCCTAGCAATCTAAGGCCTATTTGATCAAGATATTTGATATTGAAGGTAGTCTGCATAGTTCGTACAGTCTTGAAAAGTCCTTGAAAATCGACGTTTTCTTTGAAAAGTACTTGAATTTAATTTTTCTTTGAAAAGTCCTTGAATTTAATTTTTCTTTGAAAAGTCCTTGAATATGAGGCAAAACTCCTTGAATATGAGGCACAAGTCCTTGAATGTGAGGCAAAAGTCCTTGTGGTATATGAAATTGTCCTGGTTCTGGTCATATATATGATTTTAAGTGCATGATAGTTGTTCATTGAAATGTGCTTTGTGATAAATCCAATACGGCACCCAGAGCCTAGTTTTGATGAAAATATAAAAATACAAAGTTTTTGTGGAACAATGGGCAAAAATAAATGCTAAGCTGTTAGTTTTTCTTTGCTTTTACATTATACGCTAAATTGTCCTTGAAAATAGCAAACTTTACCTTGAAAAATCCTTGAAAAGTCCTTGTTCTTATTGGTGAAACATTTGTCCATGAGTCTGCCTCATGGATCCCTCACTATTCATCAAAGCAATTTGTAGTTGCTTGTGATGGAAATATTCAAGACAAAGAACAACCTTTTTCCAACTTTTGTGAAGAATATTTTTGCAGAAAAAGTAGCTATTATAGTCCGCGAAATCCAAACCATTTGCAAGTGCCGAAAGTAAGAGCAACAATATATGGCACAGAAAATATTCAGTTTAGATGCTGCTCCTTATGGTCCTCATTGCCAAATATTTTGAAAGACAGTAACACTTTGCAATGATTTAGAAGGAGAATAAAACATTTGGACACAATTTGTTGCAGCTGCAGATATTGCAAAATTTTTATTAAGGATTTAGGTTTTTCAGATTAGTTTTGTATTTATAATTATTGTAATTATATCCTTTTTCTTTGTTTTGGCACTATTTAGCCGTAATTACCTTATTCTGTAGCTAAATAGAAAAATAGTCAACTGTAAATAAATTGATGATTATGATGATGATGGTGGTGGTGGTGGTGATGATGTTGATGCTGATGATGATGATGATAATGATTATGATGGTGGTGCTGGTGGTGGTGCTGGTGGTGCTGGTGATGATGATGATGATGATGATAATGATAATGATGATGATGATGATGATGATGATGATGATGATGATGATGATGATACTGGTGGTGGTGATGACGACGGTGATGATGATGACGATGATGATGATGGTGGTGGTGGCTTTGAAAAACAAACCATGAGTCTGGCTTTGGTGAGAAGTTTGATATTTGTTATCTTGTTCCTCCATGTGATGCCCATGATTTGTCTCAAATGGCGCATCATATAGGCATGCAGTTTTTTGACTTGGCAGAGATATATCCTCTACTTTAAACGCATAAATAGTTTCATGCATAAAATGCCACGCGTGAAAATCGTAGCATTTCATGTGCGTGATATTTATTTATCTCACCATTCGCAGCTTTTAGTGCGCATGGTATCAAAACGACCATTCGCAACTTTTAACGCGACTTTTATCATAACAGCCATTCGCGACATTTAACGCGCGATACTTTCAAACGTTTGAATTTTTCAAATTCTCTCAAACCTAACTTAATACGTAGCCCTTCCCATTCATGCTTGTTGCTGCTTGTATCCATTTCATATGATATAACTCACGTTTTCTTTTACTTTTCCCTTCCTCATAAGAGATGGAGCTTGCACTTTTGACATTTTTGGGCAAGTTTTCAATTTTCAACATGAAATAAACGGGAAAAGAAATACAGTCACATACCAACACTCACAAACTGGAAAATATGGCACCCTCAATGCTAATTAACGTTTTCTACATATTGCTGTTCGAGAACTGTTTTAGAAATTGAAAAGGAACGTGTTAAGAAAATTGAAGGCACTCTTATAAAAAGGCGCTACGGAATTTCTTAAGAAACTGAGGATATTAAGTTCTTTTTCGATGGTAGATGTGATCAAACTGGACACAAATTTTCGATATTGAGGTGTAAACACTTTTCATTTATTGGAGGGTTTTAATGATACGCGTCATTATGTGCGCGTGACTTTCCAAATCAGCCTCTCGCGACAGTTAATGCATGCGCGTTTTGTTTAATAGCATTTTCATTTTTCATCTATTTATTTTAAACTTATTTATGCAAGTTTACAATTCATTAGTTTACATTTAGCCTGATCTACAATTTGCCCTTTGAAAAAAGAAGCCTAATCACAAAATAGGATGTCTAAAAGAATATAGTCTACATCTGTATAAATAATTACAACTGCAGTGAAAAGCAAACTAAAAGAAGAAAACCTAACCCATGCTATTATTCTTGAAATCCCTCAATGAATAGAGGGCGCTAGTTTTGTTCTTAAATCAAGATTGTTCCACTCTTTTGCTCCACAAAAAGCAAATGATTTTTGCCCATAAGACGATTTCATACGAGGTATTAGTAGATCAGTCGCAGAATTCCGAAGTTCACGTGTGTGACGATCAGAACGTTTAGAAATACAACTGCTAAGGTAGTCGGGAGCTAGCTTGTTCAAACATTTACATGACGTAACCGATGTTTCACGATGAATAAGCTGCTCTATTGTAGGCCATCCTAGATCTTGAATCAGAGATGTTGCAGGAAGATCAAATGGATTATTCGTCACTATTCTTGCAGCTCCATTTTGCAATTTTTGTAAATTTTTTAGCTTAGTAGTTCCAAACAGAGCAGCAATAATTGAAGTTAGGCTCTACTATACCCTTATACATGTCTTTAAGAGTGGCAAGTGGAACATATTTCTTGGCATATTTCAGAAAGCCTAGGGCTCGCGAAATTTTAATCTGTATGCTCTTAATTTGGCTGTCCCATTTTAGGTTGTCATCGATTATTAAGCCAAGGTACCATTATCATGGCTTGGGTTTTGTTAGCGTTTAATGACAGCTTGTTACCTTGAAGCCCTCGATTAAGGCGTGAAAGCTCTAAGTTGACAACGGCAACTAAGTCTTCCATGTTGTCAGATGACATATTGATGGTAGTATCATCAGCATGCATAGTGGCATTGGCTTCACTTAGTGCAAGAGGTAAATCGTTGATGTAAAGCAAGAAAAGGACGGGCCTAAGACACAAGCCCTGTGGGACTCCAGTTTCAATAGACTGAATTTTAGAAGATTCGCCATTGACTTTGCAGAATTGCTTGCGATGATTTAAATAAGAACGAAACCAATCATGCTAGATACCATTATTGCCATAGTGATGCAATTTGGCTAAAAGTATACCATAATCTGCAGTATCGAACGCTCCTTTCAAATCTATAAATAGAACAGCGCTGACTTTACTATTGTCTATGTCTATATACCAGTCATTAGTGGATTTGAGTAATGCTGAGTTCACACTGTAGATTTTCGTTTATAGATTCAGAAA
>OLMO02000001.1:6245118-6273684 GCA_900291935.2 Cassiopea xamachana | reverse complement strand
ATGTAGCCGATCTGTCTGATTGAAATTAAACACTTGTAATTCATATTACTCGTTGTTTCTTGCTTTGAGTTACCTGCCATCACAATCAGATGGGCTCTATTCTGCAATCTTTGGAGAGTTTCGATTTTTCTCACTGGAAGACTTCCCCAGATAACATCTGCGTAGCGAAGATGACTTTCCACAATAGCATAGTACACACAACATAGCTTGGACTGAGGGAGAATGTTTTTCAGCTTCTTTAGTGAAGCAAGTCCTCCACAGATCTTACTCTTAGCACTTTTAAATTGCTCATCCCAATTGAGATATTCATCCACCATTACTCCTAGTGATTTAGTATTAGAAACTCGCTTAATTTCCTTGCTACCTAACTCTAATCCAGTCGGAGCATTTGCACCCTTTGCTTTCATCGGATGATCTATGATCATATATTCAGTCTTTGAGGGGTTGGGACTAAGCTTGTTCACTCTCATCCATTCGGTAATGTTATGCAGCTCAGCTTGTGCATCAGCTACTAGTTTCTCTTTGTCATTCGATGCTATTGTTATATTGGTATCATCAGCATAGATGTTTGCTTTGGAGTATTTTAAGCATCTTTCAAAATCATTTAAATATAATATGAATAGGAGGGGGCCAAGACAGGAACCTTGCGGTATGCCACAAGTAACTTTTCTATTTTTAGATTTCTTGCCATTTAGGGAACAGTACTGCTGTCTGTTATGTAGGTAAGATTTAAACTAGTTCCTAGGGATCCCTCTAATGCCATACGACATCAGTTTTTCGACCATGATTCTGTGATCTAAAGTATCGAATGCTTTTATTAGATCTAAAAAAATCGTTAAATTCAGTTTTTTGTGATCTATGTTTTCATACCAATAGTCTGTGCTACAGATCAGAGATGTTACTGTTGAGTATAGTTTTTGGAATGCAGATTGATTGCTAGTGATTATTTTATTTGACTTCAGGAACTCATAAAGTTGGTCATGAACTATTCTCTCTAAGATCCTTGAGAAAACCGAGATGACTGAAATGGGCCTATAGTTATTGACATCATTTTTTGCACCAGATTTGAAAATTGGGGTAATTCTAGCAATTTTCCAAATATCTGGAAAAACTCCATTCGTTAGCGACGAATTAAAAATCATTGTCAGTGGTTTTGTAATAATATCCCCTACATCTTTAATGATAGTTGTTGGGATCTTATCTGGACCCATCGCTTTTCCATTCTTCAAATTTTTAATAGCATTATGCATATAAGTTTCGTTTATAGTTTTGAATGTCATTACGTTTGACTTAGGTGTAATGTAGCAGAGACAATCATCATCTGGCTTCGAAGTGATCTTCTCTGCTAGCTTATGTAACACTGTTGTTGGCCAGCAGCGCTATATCGTCAGCAAAGTCAAGATCCGCAAGACATTGGCCTTGTGCCCAAGCCATGCCGTGTGCAGCACCATCTATTGCCTTACACATGATGTAGTCTATTACCAGAAGAATAAGAAGTGGTGATAGGACACATCCCTGTCGCACACTAGTTTCAATCCCAAAATAATCGGTGTGCCCTTTCTGAGTTTTAACATAGCAACTGCTGTCGTGATAGATGTTCTTAATGATGTTAATATACTTAGCGGGAATACCATATAGCTCAGCAATTTTCCACAGGGAATCACGATGCACGGAACCGAACGCTTTCTTAAAATCTATAAAGTTAATTTCAAGTTGTTGTTGAAATTCATAACATTGCTCTATGATGTTTCTTAAAGCGAAGATTTGCTCACAGCACGAGCGCCCTTTCCTAAAACCAGCTTGTTGTTCCCTCAGCCTGTCATCTATCGCGTCTTTTAGTCTGTCAAGCAGCAGAATGCTAAGCACTTTACCTGGGATGGAAAGTAACGTGACACCTCTCCAATTATTACAGTTCGCTAAATTCCCCTTCTTTGGTATTTTCACTATTACTCCATTTCTCCAATCTGATGGTACATGTTCTTGCCAGCACGAGTTCAATAACTTCCCCAATGCTTGTACAACCGCCATTCCACCATACTTGAGCATCTCCACTGTCATCTGGTCTTCACCTGCTGCCTTGCTATTCTTCAATTTCATGATGGCACGACCAATCTCAGCACTATTAAAATCGTCCATGGAGACGTCTAATAGTTGTTGCGGCACTTCTTGGTCTAAGTTAATCAATGTAGTGGGACTTGGCTGATTTAGAACTTCTCTGAAATGCTCTATCCACCTCTGATTCTGCTGTTCTGTTGTAGTGAGGGTGCTGCCATTTTTGTCTTGAATGGGCACTGACTGACAATTTTGCCTACCCGTTAAGTCCTTGACAAGTCTGTGTAGAGTTTTGGAATCGTTTCGAGACGCCGCCTCTTGCGCTTCTGCTCCTTTCTTCCGAAACCACTCATCTTTGTCCTTTCTACAACTTCGTTTCACTGCCTTGTCAATATCACAACACTGCTGACTTTTTTTCGTTCATTTATTAAATTCCACGTTGCTTCCTGGATCCACATTTCCTTCTTTGAACCTCTCCTCCTCCCAAGATGTTCATTTGCTACAATTGTCATTGCCTCTTTAAAGATAGTCCATTGCTCCTCGCAATCGTTAGCTTGGAGTAGTGGGAGAAACCTGTTGCTGAGAGCTTCCGTATACTGCTGTGCTAGGTTTTTGTCCTTTAGTTTTTCTACTGCAAATGGCCTTATAGTTTGGGGCTTTTGGATTTTCTTTAGCTTCAGGTGCACTGTCCCACAGACCAGGTGGTGATCTGACCCGACATCTGCACCACGACAAACCCTTACATCATTCAACGAGCTTCTCCAACGTTTACTAATACATATATAATCAATTTCGTTTTCTACTTGTCCACCAGGTGATCTCCATGTCTTTCTATGGATCTTCTTGTGAGAGAAGTAAGTATTTCCAATGCATAAGCCATTGATGTTACATAGCATTATCATTCGTTCTCCGATGTCATTTGTTGCATTAGCAGATCCGTAAGGACCAACCACAGTTTCTATACCACGCCTGTCACTGCTAACTTGCACATTAAAGTCACCCATAAGCACCACTATGTCGTGGCTTGGAATGTTACTTAGCACTTCCTGGCAATGTTGGTAGAACTCATCCTTGTAATCTTCGCTTGCATCTTCAGTAGGAGCGTATACTGTCATAACAGTTGTCTTGCTGTGCCTAGATTTGAATCTTGCTGTAATAATACGGCTATTAAATGGTTTCCAATCAATTATTGCGTTTGCAGCCTTTTTGTTGAGCATTATACCAACGCCTCTACGATGTTCCTCCTCTGCACCAGAACACAATAATGTCGTTCCATCGCTTTGGATTTTACCACTACCAGTCCACCTAGTATCCGTTAAACCTAAAATGTATAGCTTGTACTTCAGGAACTCCCTGCATACTTGCGCCATTTTTCCTGTTTGAAAGAGTGTCCTCACATTCCATGTTGCAATTTTGGTAGGTTGAGTAGCACTAAACGTACTGTTCTTTATCGAACGTTGAGCTCCCTTTCGGGTTTGACCCAACATTGTCATACAATGGGGCGAACTTTCCGTTTTATGCTGGTTATGTAGAGAATATTTGTCTGTTTCCGTTGCTTGAGAGGTTTTTACAGGGTAGGGGTGCTAGCCTTACGCCCAACCTTCCTCCTTTCTCATCCGGGCTTAGGACCGGCAATGGCGGAGTTAATTTATAAGATAGGGTTGAAAATATATATACATTATTGAAGGCAAATTTTGAAAACGTCCCAGTGCTTCTAACGGCAATTACTCTCTTTTAGCCCACATCCGGTGACGGTCCTTCTGAACCTGGATCAAAGTATTTCATCTTGTCTCAAAATTAATAACTGCAATAAGAATATCCTGGCACGTATATTTTGGAAAAATGAATAGTCGGGTAAGGAAGTCTATTTTGAAATGGTAAGCTTGACGGCCCTACTGGACAGTACTTATCAGTGAGACTTGTGTGTCATCATGTATTGCAAAATAAATCAGTGGTTCTCAAATGGGTTCCATAAAATGTTCCTGGGGGTCTGCAGGCAAAATTTAACATCTTCAGGTTATACATTAATGTTTTGTTAGTCCACGAAGCTAGTTCACTCCAGAGAGGATTTCATAGGCAAAAATCAAATTTTCTATGCTATTTACATTAAATGAAATACGCATAGTGTGCTGTAGTAATGAGTGATTCCTTCTCATTATCTGTAATCTTTCGATTTAAGTTATTGACATTGAATAAATCAGCATTATTTTATAAATCTAACTTATTCTTCTTCTGCAACCATGTTCGATCTCGATCTTTGGTCTCTCATACTAATTATTGTTCATTCACAGTCTTTCTCCATGTTTCCTTATTTGCAGCTCCACATGGGTTCTTTCTTACATCCTTGCTGTCTGTTGCCATAACCATATCATCCATCCACTATGTCATTGTTCTCCCTTTTCCAATTTTCTTCCAAGATTGTTCCACACATGCTCTAACCCAGTTGAGTTAGCCTCGTTTTGGAACCCTGGGGACAGATAGGATTAATGGCAGCTATAGAAACACGTTTTTCGAACAAATCGTACACTATTATACAGGCAAGCAAAGGTCTACATACAACCCCTTCCACTTTTAAGGACATTTCCTTATTTTAAGGAAATTTGACCTCCACAAGCACCTTTTTAAGGAAGCAGATTTCCTCTATTGCTTCTTGATGTTTTTAATGGCAATATGATATGTGACAATGAGAGGATGCTAGCCCCTGATAGCAACCATCAAGGAGAGGACAATGTTACCCTGTAGTATGGGATCCCAACAGCACACTTTTCTTTGCTGGCCAGTGCATTTCATCCTTACTCGTTAAAGGTGGGGGTGGTATGAGAGGATTCATATTGGCTTATGTCCCTTGTTGGAGCACTGGACACAGGAAGGAGAAGAGCTGTTTTATAGCAGTTTTTGCAACTATTCTAGCAGTTATAGCACCCTACTGAGCTTATCTATGCTTTCTACATGGGAAGAGTCAGCCACTACCGTCAGAAAATTTTTGCCCCCCCCCCCCCAGTGAAAGGAATGAGGTACAGGCCTACTTAAAACTTAAAACAAACAGCACATTGAAATCATTACCTGGTTCAACATAGAACTTTACCAAGCATTGCTTTAGAATTTAACTCGTACAGACGCATTCTATTTCTTATAGGACAAAAGGCATGCTACATTAACGTTCTGCGTACGCATTCGCTGCAAGTTAGTTCATCAAATTAAGAAACTTTTAAGAAAATTTTAGAACTGAAACACTACCAAAAATTAAGAAACTTTTAGTACTAGGCCTTGAGCTAAGATTCTTATAGAAAAGCGTGTATTTGCTAATCTTACTTGACAGCTGTTTTTAAACTTTTTTTGGCACTTGCTGCTGTTACTGTAGTTGAACGGAACATGGAATAGGAATGAGATTTCTTTTCTTCTTTCCCTATCCTTTTACTACTATAAAATGTCTTTTTGCATTGGAGCTAAGTTGCATTGGGGGAGGGGGTGTTAGTTCTAAGCATGAGGCAACGCTATTGGGTCTTGTGAAGAAGCATGACAGAGCGTAATGTGTGGGTATATAGGAGACTATGTTCATCCTATTTTTACTTGTTTGTGACTGCCCCTCGTTGGTTCGTTGATGCTTCACTGTTACCTTATTTTACGTGCAGAGGACACGGAGCCAGAGATACACGCTGTCTGTAGACTAATTTCTGACTAAATACACAAAACAAACTACACACGTATATACAGAATGTTGCTACGAAACTAAACAATGGGTAATGGGTTGTTGTTGAAAAGGTGACTGTTTGGATTTGTTTGATGTTTGTGTTACAATTGAATGGATGAGGAAATGGCCTTGGCTACAATGTTTACGTTCACTACAGGTATGTGGTTCAAAATTGATATTTTTTAGCGCAATGCAGTTGTTGAACTAGGGCAAGGTGGTATAATGGTTAGAGTGCATGCTTCCCGTGCGTAAGGTCTACGGTTCAAGTCCAACTCGATGCCCTGACTGAATGGTGACTCAGTGTTCATTCAGCAGCAAATGGGTACCTGATAGCAACACTAGGGAGATGATTGCGGCGAGGAGAGGAACTTGCCACCCTACCTCATATATCGCTGGCTCAGGAAAAGTGTTCTCTCTATTTGGAATTCCCTTACGTACGAAAGTATACGGGACTACCTTTACCTTTTAGTAGTTCAACTAGAAATGGGCAATTTAGTAAAGTAGTGTTGACTCAGCAACAGATGTTGAAAGGTATTTTTATTATATTTTGTTGTTGTTTTATTGTCATTAGTAGTCTGGGCACTTAACAGAAAATTTTGGTCCAATTGTGCATTATAGAGTTTGATGTGCTGAAAAAGAAAGGGTTGGGACCCCAGCTCGAAAAGGCTTGTAAGAGCTATTTTAGACTGGGGTACTCGGTTTCAGTCTTGTTCACCAGCTCATGTCATAACTCTTGTGAACATTGCGACGTCAGCAAGACATTTGGCATTCAATATCATTTTGATGCGCTGAAAAGATAGGGTTGGGATCCCAACTCAAAAATGCTTTTAAGAGTTATTTTTAGAATGGGTTACTAGGTTCCAGTCCTTTTCACCAACCAATGCTATAACTCTCGTAAAATTGTAATGTCAATACGAAACTTGATATTCAACGTTATTTTGATGCGCTGAAAAAAATTGGATCGAGACCATGACTCAAAAATGCCTATAAGAGCTATTTTTAGCATGGGATGCTCGGTTCCAGTCTTTCTCACAATTACATGCCGTAACTCTCGAGGAGCTCAATATTTAGTATCAGTTTAATGTGCTGAAAGGAAAGGGTCGAGATCCCTTCTTTAATATGCCCTAAGAGCTCTTTCTAGAAGGACCTTGCACCTGAGATGCATATTCTGGAATACCAAATAATTCGGTTATGAATAATGAGGGAGTTAGATAATTCCTTGAAACTTGATAATCAGGGAGTGGGAATAAGTGGAGGAATTTGGAATTATAGGAGCTATGTTTATTTCGATCATCTACTTTCCCACTTTCTTTCCTATGCTAGGAAGAAGTATAAAGAAGAGAGTTATAAATAGCGTTGATTTGACTGATAGATCTTAGAAGAAGCATGAAAACTCGCATGAATGATAATTGGAGGGGGAGTGGAATAAGCTAGAGAGGTGGAAAAGCTTTTGAGAACCAACAATCAAGGCGGAGGTCAATTTTTCAGTATTCAGGAGTGAAACCATAGATTCAATAGGTGTTGCAGGCAAGGACGTCTGCAGCACGAGCGCAAGGGGGCAAATTTTTGCCCTTTTGAGATAAGACTTTTCTTTCTGTACTCTGTTTACAACAAACGTCCCCGTTTTGTTGACTTTACAGACTTTACCTATAAGTTTTTTGTTGTCTTTCTATGTACTATCGTATGAATATTGCATTTCGTCTTATGTTAGCTTTGTAAGTATAGGATTTCTAGACAGCTGGGGTAGGGCTTTAAGACAGCTTCTATTGTTTCCTTAGTAAGATATACGCCCATGCAGTTAAGATAGATACTCGTTTTAGGTATATCGCTAACCAGAGAAGTACCGGATTACAAAGTACCAGGCAATAGAAATACGCTTGAAAACATGGATAACTCCATAGAGGAAAGTAGAAGTTCTATTTGCCCTATTGCTATCTTACATATCATTTGCTTTAACAATTTATATACTTCCTAGTTTTTCTTTAGCTGAATGTATGTTACTATCCTATTATTGCAGATAGAATAAAACAATTAATTGCATGTATTATATTATATATCCGATTTGATAATTCATTATATCAAGCGTCTGGAAATCTTATTCTCGTCTGTCCAGTCCCCAAAATTGCTTTTTCAGACAAATAGGCCCAAACTTGAAATGGTTTTGGTGCTAAGCACAAAAGTAATTTTTGATTGTTTGTATCATATCTTAACAAAGTAATCTGATTTATTTATTTTTATGATGCATATTATCTCTAGAAACATCTGTATCATTTTTATAGAAAAAATGCAAAGAGAAAGGGAATTATTGATAAAAGTTTTAACATGGTAAGAGGCAAGGAAATTTTGTGGGAAAGACAAGGTGGCTATTACAATTTGCTATAAATGGGCTATAAACTCGGAGAAACTGCAAATAATATTGGCTTTACCAATTAAGTTGCTTTTAAAGTATTTAAAAAATTCCACTTTATAAACCAATTGAAACCAACCAATTCGTATATACCAATATTATATACCAACCAACAAATTGGCATATAACGCAATTTTGAACAACATTGTTCAATTGTATTTCAGTAATGTTTTAAGGGTGCAATGGCAGTAGCAAAATAAGCTAGCTTGTCCTATGCCCCTAAAATATAAATGCCTTCATGTCCGGATTGGGATCAACATGGAATGCACCCTGGTAAAGATTGAACAATCGACAAAAGTTATAATAGCACTGGAAATGAAATTGAGGGGATTCTCATATCAGCTACAAACCTAGAATAAAATGAATTCGAGGATTTGGAAGAAGTTTGGCAGCTGCTTGGTACACACAGATTAATGCCTCGTAAAAGTTCTATGCAGTATATTAACAGTAAGCTTTTTGGACGGCGAAATTTTTGGAAGGCACAATTTTTGGATGGTAAAATTTTCGGACTATGCATTCGTCCAAAAATTTTACCATCCCAAACTTTTCGGAATCAGAGTAAAGGGGTCCAAAATTTTTGCAAGTACGCCCATATTTTGCAATAAAACCCCCCTTTGAAATATCAGAATACATCCCATCTCAGATGGGATAAGCTTTCTATAGTATGACGTCAAACACTAGCAAGAAAGTGAGGGGGCTGCTACCACCAACTCCCCTGGCTCCAGCGTACTTGATGTAAGCTATGAATGTCTTTACTATTGCGCTAGAAGCCTCATATTGTTTATTTTTGTCATTGAAACAGTGAGAGGGCACGCTGAACCAATAGCAATGCTGTTTTTAGTGCACTAAACCCAGGTGTGAAGAATTTAGACTTCATGTTTAACAGTCAGTGTCCACTTTCTATTGTAGTTAAACAGTAGAGTACATTTAGCAATAACCGGTGGAAAGCAACCACCTTAATTACGAAAAAGCACTATGTTGCACCCGTTAAACCCAAAATGATACATATGCAGTACCTAAATTTGACAGTATCACCATTGTCTATTTTCAGATGCCCTGCCCCATGAACCATGATGTTATCTTAGGCAACACTAATATCAAACACACTACTCATGGTCTAAATACTTTGTCATAGAAAGCAACACAGTATGCCAGGGGATTGGTATACCCATCACTCTGTGGGGTGAGGTGATATTATGGGGTGAGTGGCCAAGCAACCCACCCAGTTCCATTAGCTTAACTGAAGTTAAATATGGCTGTGTACGGTCAGAGACTGGATAGGCGACCTTCCAGATGAACAACCAAAACAGCTCACTCCACCGTCCTGCGGAGGGATTTTAAACTAGGAATCCCATGCCTAGATGCAGCATGCAAATTAGGCCTAAATTAGCTGAAAAAGCTAGGTATAACAGCCTACTCAAAATAAAGTAAACAACAACAACAACAACCTCTGAAAGCCTAAAAAGATGACGTTTCGAAGATTAATTTGGAAAATTCTTGAGATTCAGGTTCAAAAACGTATGATTTTTGGCTGTGGCACAAACTGGAGGAAGGGTTAAATGGACGTTGTCCTGCCAATATATAGAGGGCATTGGTTTTTAATCTTCAATGGGGGGAAGAGTCTCATATTATTACATGAATAGGCTTGCACCCTCCCAAAATATTTGACAGCTATGAAATGTTCAAAAGCAAAATAATTTTAAATTAAATATTCACATTACTGTCACTCTTAAATATATCTGTACAACCATTAGGGTTTTTCTTCATAGTTGTAGCCTTTTGCAGCCTTTTTTGAATTTTCTAGAAGTTTGCTCTTCTGGAACAAAGCTATGAGATTTTGGTGTTACACCATGAGACCATGAAATTTGATCAGAAACCATGAGAGTTGGAATGTCTGTATTATACCTTGGTGTGCCTGTGGTGAAGTATACTAAACAAAGCATGTCTAGAAAGCCAGGTGATTTGCAGTCTTACAAAAAGCTACAATCACTCACTGTGAAGGTACATTCTCTTTGTCACAAAACCGAAATGATAGAGAATTCATCTTACCAAAAAGCACATAGCCCATACGCTTTTTCCATCATTTTCAAGGAAAGAAGCGGGATAAGCCCCAATTACGGTAGCAACTACTAATCAAAATTCTTCAAATAACACAACAATTGACTCCTACGATAGTGCTAGTTGATGTGTCATGCATCACTGTATCTCAAATGACATGATATACGATGCTCCATGAGGTGGTGTACTTTGATGCTATTTGTATTGTCATCATGGAAAGTTAAAGCTGAAAATTTTAAATTAACGCAACCAAGAAAGCAAATTGTGTGGCATGCTGCATTTAAATAGCTTATTCTACCTCACATGAGCGAGACATAGGGGGCTGCAGCAACCCCCATCTAGTTAGGCAGATACTCACATCATTCAGGCAAGCAGGTTCCAGAAAGACACTTCTGGTTAAGAAGCAATGTATATGATCATAATCCCTGAAGCAAAAAAATTTGAAATCACGATGAGTCATGAAAGAGGTAAGATGCTGGAAAACCGACTTCAGATTCATCACTTCAGTCAATATGACCATAGTGCATGCAGAATATGAGGTTTCTACATACAGGTTTCTCCATGTGAGAATTTAAGGGCATGAACATGTTAACTTGGAAATGGTGGCAGATATAGGAGAGGTCACATCAGAGAATATGCTTGATTATTGAATCTAGATGGATACAAAAACGTTTTGTTTGATGCACTGGGGTTTGGGGATTCCACGATACTTACATGAAAAAAGCGAAAATGTGGCCAACAAGTGCCAATTCTCCACTATTTTTGAAGAGTTGTGGCAGGAAAACGAGAGAAGTCACAAATGGTGTCAATCTATGGGAGACTTGAAGGAAATTTTTACTTAGACTAGTCTGGAGGAGGAAAAGTATGGCATGTGCCAAAGTTCTTGACCAAACTGTCGCGCCATTGTGCTGACATGTGGCAAAGTTGATCTTTTGCCCATATCATTTGAAGGGCATGTAGTAGTGAACTAAAACCAATAGGTCATAAGACTATTTGGTGCAACTCACCAGATGACATAACTCACTTTGGATTTGAGTGGGGCACTTACGTCACAGTGACATAACAAAAACTGGATATGTGATACAACTTATGAGGGCTGCACTTTACTAATGGTAAATGACAAGAGTGCGAAACGTACTGCAAAATGTGTCAAAGATGATCAGGATGTGGTAATGAGAAAGAATTCTCTGCATCTGGTATGGTGTAGGGAATATGTCCCAGAATGTTTGAAAGTTGGGTTAGAAAATTTTATGTTGGCAATAACTTCTGAAGGACCAATGGTGGCCATTACGACATACGGATTCATTTGAAACTAAATTGTACGGCCTCTATGATGAACACCATCTGAACTCATTTTGAGTGTAGCTATCAAGTAATAATGATTCACAAAAATATCACGACCTCAAAGTTTGATAGTTTGTATCTTGCCTTTGGTGACGTGTCAGTGGTTGTGAAAACACTGACACCTTGTCTACAAGTGAATTTAAACTGATCTTCGATCAATGTTTGAACTGGCACAAAGCTTAGGCCAAGAAAACTAGTACTAATGTTTTTCATACATATCTCCATACATATCAGAGATGTGGTACTCCCGAAAACATCATATTTGAAAGGATGCCCCTTGGCGCGCGGCACCTCGTGGTCGGTTTGGTTATTTCAGGTAAACGTATATTGATGTTACAACCAAGAAAAAGTGGGAAAAATTAAAATTTTCAGCATTAACTTTGCATGAAAACAATACAAATATCATGCAAATTTACTGCCAGATAGAATATCTTCTTTCCAGTCATTTGAGAGACAAATAGTGATCCATGATTGGGCATAGTGCTGATGTCACAGCTGTGTCAGAATGCAACAGGTTTGAATGCAAAAGGTTTGGTCACTTTAAGAGTTGATAAATTAGCTTTAGATAAGGCTTAGTCTCATATGAATAGCGAGTCACTAATAGCTGTTTCTTCCCCACTACAAATGCCAGAGAGTACTCCATGTTTGCTGTCTTGGTACCCAAATTGGCACAAGGTAGAGCGCACCAATTCGGAATTTCCTTTAATGTATGGCTGTATGTGCCAGGGACCCCAAAATTCATATGTGTACAAGCAGATATTAAGATAATCTAAAAGATGGGTTAAATTTTTTCCTTTTGGACAATTGCTCACTGTGGCAAAAGGGGACTTGAAAGTAACAGGAATTGCCATTTTTATCTTTCTTTTGGCCTAACCATTTTGTTGGCGAGAATTCACATTTAAAACTACTAACACATTAACTATTACTATTATAGGAAGCAATTTATTTTTTATTTGAAGCACTTTGATAAGTCGTTGCTGCAATAATTCGAAGTTTTCCTGCCCCGCTATTTCTAAACTTTCCATATGGCTCCCTCCTTCATTGCAAAGGAGGGGTTATTAGAGACCTTTGCTCTATCGCTTAAGGTTTTTTCACTTTGACATCCCATGACCTTCTACTCAATGAATTTTCTCACAGTAAAAGGGGGGGATGGTTGTGATGCATTGCAGATGGCAAAAAGCCTATAGATTATGTGCTTGTAAGTGTAAGTGAATATAGTGTTTTGTAAAACTTCACATTTCATGGCTTTCTGGATTGCTTTGTTTAGTGTTGCTCACCACAGGTATACCAATCCCCTAGACATGGAATGTTGCTGTTGTACGATAAAGAATTAAGGCCATGACAGTGTTTGATGCTAATGTTGAATAATATTACATTAAGGGTCATGGGGCATGTCTTCTATAATAGACATTGGATATATTCACATATTTAGGTACTGCATATATAATTTCCATGGTTGTGGCCCACTAGTTATTAATTAAAAGGCAGCCTTTACAATCATACCAGAAATCAAAGAAATACTTTTTCTTTCACATCATCGGGCAGGGTATAGGGAGGCCCAAAAACTACTTGCAATAGACACCTGTCAATGCTGCCCTGCTAAGGAGGGTAAGGATGGGTCAGGTTTGCAGGGGATTCGGTAGTAAATCACCAAAAGTATCCCTGAGCAGCCACTATAGATGATATATTTTGAGAATATCTCCAGAGGGATGGGAGCTACTGTAAAAGTCCCAATGAGAAAATGGTAGGAGCAGTGCAGCACACATATTGGAGGGTGGTTACCCTCTGGTTGGGCATGTTTCTTGCCTTAAAAGTGAGAAAAACAGTGCTTTGATGGCACCTTTGGGGCACTAATGCGGTACTTTTTGGATGGATTCTATGGGGCAGGCATGAAAGAAATGGAAAAACTGATGCCTTGAACACATAAGCTTTACTGTGGCTTTGAGTGACCACCATCGCATATTGTGTCACTTTTGGGGCAGAATGCGTTGGGTGCTATGAAGGTTTTGGCACAAAGTGCATTCTGGTCCACAACTCTGGGCCCTCTAATCACACAGAGATGGAACTTGGCTGTTTAATGAGCAATGTGAATAAGGCAGTGCTAAGTTTGGTGTCACAGTTACACCACAGTGACACCAGAAAGTTTCACTTTTCACCCAACTAGGAGGAGAGAAAGGGATAAAATTTTGGGGGACCTTTTGTGTAAAAGTATTGGAAATGTTATCCATTGAAAAGGAGGGGAGCATGGTGGGCATGGCTTTTACAGCTAGGCCATGGTGGTACAAAAGACGAGAAAAATGCCATTATTGAGTGTCTTGAGATGCTAACTTTGAAGTAGTGATAGATGGCAATAGGTAGCCTTGGTTCATTTGAGAACATTTTGTACCAGACGATTCATCATCATCATCATATCTTGTCAAGCCAGTGGGTGAACCAAACTCGGGCTGCCTCGTTGCATTCCCGGAAGTCTTGGTCGGTGCAGTGGGGGCCTTGTGGATATTCTGAGAGAATATGGTTAACGATTTGGATGGGATGGCTGCATGGGCATTCGCCCGTTTAAATGAGGCTCCATTTTTGCAGAGTGCCGAGTGTTTCTCCCACTTTGGCTCGTGCTCTGTTGAGAGATACTCGGTCTTTCCTTTGCAGGTCGCTTCCTGTCGGTAGTTGTTCGTCCGAGGATTTGGTGGCCTCGTTTGGATGATCATCCCAATTGTTCAAGGCCTGGAGAACTGAAACCATCTCCTCTGTTTTTCCTTCAAGCCCACAGGCCTTTCCAGTTTTAATGAAGGTAAGTGCACTGTTCAGCTCTGGTAGAGTAAATTCTTCAAACTGGTTGTCGCACTCTGCCAAGACCTTGTCTGTTTCAATCCTCATTCTCTTTCAGTATCCCTTTTCATTGGTGGATGATTTCCCGTTTTGTAGGAGTTGATTTGCTACTTCATCCAGGGTGACAGAGACGATTCTTGTCTGGGTGCGTTTCTCGGAGTTGATTTTCTTTATCGCACTCCCGGCTTTCTTACTGTTGTGGGTCATATCCACGTAGGTTATCAGTTCTCTCCAGCATTCTGATCTTTTGTCCGCAAGCAGTACAGCGAGTTCTCCTCGTAGCTGTATGGTCCCACCGCAAAAAGGGGCCCTTTTGTATGCCTCGATGTACCGCTCGTATATTTGTTTATTCTCGTCATTCAGGCAAGGGATGTAGGTTTGTCTACAGCCCCTTGATATGTTGTTCTTTGCTGCTTCCCAGATCAGTTTCTGAAAGGCCTCATAGCTTCTGGGGTCAGCTTCGATGGTTTCAATTCTGTCGTCCAGGTCCTTTGTGAAACTTTCCCAGTTTGCCTTCCTGAAGTTGAATCGGGGTATTCCATTTGGATCCACGGCTTTCACTGCAGGTCTGGTAGTTAGAGTGTCGGATCTGTGTCGGGACTTCGAGATTGGGTCATTGACAGTCCTTTCAGAGCTGCTGAAGTGGCAAGGGGAAGAAAAGGCCAGGTCGGGGTTGTAACCTTTCTTCCAGCGTGCACTCGTGAAAGTGTGTTTGTCCTTCGGATTGTGGAGAAGTGTGCAGTTGGTGGAGGCCACCCAGTTTTCCACGACTTCCTCGTTTATGTCATTCTTCTCGTATCTCCATGGCGTGTTGTAGCTGTTGAAGTCGCTAACGGTGATTATGGGTTTACTAACAGAGTTGAGGGATTGAGGCCAGGCATATGGTGTTTTAGGGGGCTTGTAAACAGACGTGATTGTTAGCTGCGCTGTTTCCACTCTGAGGATCTCCACAACTTGCAAGGATAGATCTTGACTGGAGGTGATGGTTGTTTTTTCTTGGGCATAGATGGCACTTCCATGCTTTGGATGCTCGTGGTGGACGATCAAGTGCATACCACAGATATTGGGAGGTGTCGATTCCTTGTGGGTCTCTTGGGGACATAGGATATCGGGGCGTAAGCCTGATAGTATGTCACATTTGGTATGTGTTATTCCTTCGGCGTTAAATGCCACTACTTTATAGGTATCCATGTTTCCTTGGGTTGAGGGGCTATCCTTTTATCACCCTTGAAGGTTTGGAAGTGTTGCGCGTGGTGTAGCAATCTGTCGAAATCAGGGACGGCACGTGAGGCCTTGCTACTTGTCCCCACCAGATGACTTATTACTGGTCGGTGTTTTAATTGGGTGCAGGTGTGATGTCAGAGTGATATCAGAACTTCAAAATGTCTTCTGGCTTTAGAGGTGAATGGCAGTATGGAAAAAACAAAAATGGTAAAATAATCGTGAATGCATAATAGAGTAGACTTTAACATTGGCTACTAGGTGGTGGAAGTCAATTCTGGATGCTGTCACATGTTGACACTGAAACAGTTCCAGAGCAAGCTTATGTTAAAAAAACAATAAGTTTCTTGTTGAAAGCCGATGTGATAATGTCCTATTGGAAAATGCTGATGTCAACAAATGAAGTTTAAATATACATCAAACGAAGGTTTATCTTGTGGTTAGTCTAAATTTACAATTTTCATTAATAAATTCTGCAGCAGTGAAAAGCTGTTGGTGATTTTGTTTCGATTTTGACCATCAAATGATGTCATTAATCCCATGAAGTCTAGGCATTTCCAAAAATTTCACCTTGCAGATTTTGAGAGCCTGAGCCTTCCTCTACAAGAATCAGTTGAGAAAAAAAATTAAATTGAACGTTAGATCTTCATGTTACCTGCCCTGTCTATACTTCAGAAAGTAACGCTTGGCATGGGCTCTCCTGCAGTGGGGTTGCTTCTTCAGTTGAAATCACTGGCAATGCTGCAAGGACCCCTAAACAGTGGCAGAATTTGTCTCTTTTGTCTTTCACTAGCTCTCAGTCTATTGGTAGGTGTACTGCGAGTAGTTTTCTTTAGTAGTTAGATAGAACATATTGTTGTAGGAATAAATTTGTATATTTTGGGATGAAATTGGCCCATTAATTGCTGAGTAAATGAGGTATTTCTGTACCCCACTTCTTCTATTCCAAACTGTGAGTTTTGGAATTGATTGTGGAGGAGGCATCATTTGATGCCAACGTTATACTGTTCATGAACAAGGCATGGAATTCCGTTTGGGGTACATGTTGTTGTTGGCTTCACTTCATAGGCAAAGATTGTAGAGTTTATTCTCAGTTTCATTGTTTCAGTTACTAAAAGAAATGGCTATCTGTTATAAAGGAATCACTGTATAATTTATTGTCGACTGTTTGTGTGAAATTTCAGTGTGAAGATGTGAGGATTTTTGTCAACATGCATTTCACCATTGTTGTGTTGGAACAAGGCCAAGTTTCGATTGGCTCCTGTTTTGGCTGGAAAAACTGGAATTTTATTTTGTGGGCCTAATAATACTTAACAGCATTATTAGATGACAAATGATCTTATCGAGGAGCAGGGTTAAAGAAGAAAATATTGTTCAATATCATGTGGTACAGGCCTTTTTTACCAAATTGATCCAGGATTGTAAACTTTCCCTATATTTTGCCAGGGTGATTGGTAGACTCTTGCCCTCCAGGGGTGGTTACTGGAAGATATTTGACTTCACACTGGAAACTTTAATTTATTGGAAAATTTAAGGTCATTCGATATTTCATGACAATAGTCGAATTGCGTTTTCATTGGCTGGAATTTCATATTAAAGTTCATGGTATGGCTGGAAAACAATGTGTTTTTTCTGCCCAAAAGGCTAGAAAAGAGTCAATTTTTCTTAAACTTTGGCTGGAATTTCAACTTTAACTCAGTGGACACCCTAAAGACAGTTGTTGGCTGTTATAGGGGGTATGGAGTATTAGTACTTTGCATGCCTATCTTAGATGCGTTGTAAACAATCTATACACTGATGGGCCTAAGTCCAGCTTTTTACCCATGATGTGCTGTTTTGTTTTGAAATGGGACTTAGACTGTATTGACTCTGCTTTATTGGTGAAAGTGCACACTTCCATCATCAAAAGGGTTATGGTATGAAAATATAAAAGGGCTACTCAAAGGTTTTGTAGGGAGGGGGATTGGAGTTTGAATAATTAGCGCAAGCTTTTTCCTTATTGTTGCGAGTTCAGCAGAGTGAGTCTTGTAAAATCAGTACAACAAATTGTGTTCTAGTCTTGACAATTTCCTAAGACTCTCTACTCTACAAGTAGTTATATCTTATTGTGAAATAATACAACTTGATGCCAGTGTCACTTAGGTCCCTTAGCAACAATGCATATATATTGACAATGTCCAGGCACTACACTATACTTCCTAATGTTTTGATATCAAGCAACTATTGTTTTTTCACAAGACACAGGCACACATAAGATCACAAACACAATTGTAAGTTGGTAGGATTTGTGGAGGAGGGAACATTTATGCAAACTTTGGCAACCATTGCATTTATCTCATCAGGAATTAGGGATCTATGCATGGGTATGACAACATAGGCATGACACAGTACAATATGGTTGAAGCAGATAGGAAATACAGAATATATTATGGGTGTGGTAAGATATTAATGGCAGTAAATAACATGGGTGTGGCAAGGTAAGCATGGAAATACATGTCATAGGCATAGAAGGGCAAGAATGGCAGTTTACCGCATGGTTGTGACAAGATAGTCATAACAATTTATAGTATGGATGTGGCTATTTAGGCATATAAGTAAACAGCATGGACGTGGCAAGATAGGAATGGAAGGTTATGGTATGTTTGTAATTGATGCTAGTCCATAGCATGGGCATGGCAATATAGGGGAAGTAGGTAGCATGGATGTGGCAAAATAGACATGGCAGTACATAGCTTGGGCATGGCGAGATAATGATGGCAGGCTATGGCATGAGTGTGGCAAGACAGGCGTGGGCTAGTACACAATGTATTTCAAGCAATGAGTGGTGATCAGCTGCTCAGGGTAGACTGCTCAGACTGGATAAAGCACTGGTGTTTGGAGTAACAATAATCTTGAGTGAGTGGCGCTTTTCTGCTGGCATGTGCATTGTGGCTTTTTTGTATAAGTTGTTCTTGAGTGGCCAGGTATGATGCATTGTGATATTGTAATTATGGAAAAAGTCCTTGAGCTTCCACTACTGGTTTAGCGCATGGACATTTAAACTTCCTTTATTTGAACTGAGTTCGGTCCACAGGGTTATTGATTAAGACGCAATATATAAGATCATAATCCCCAAAATCGAGAATATAAGATCGCATTAAGTCTTCATTAAGTTAGAGACTGGAAAACCGACTTCAGATTCATCAAATCAGCCAATATGAGCATAGTGCATGCAAAATCTAGGGCACTTAGCTGCACAACTTGATGGGGGTAAACCCCCACAAGCATGGCTTCTCCATGCAAAAACTCAGGGGCGTGTCCAGGTTAACTCTGGAAGGAGATAGAGGAAAGTCCCAATAGAGAAAATGTTTACACCATTAAGAATAGGTAAAAACTGCAAAGTTTTAATGCAGTTGGGTGTGGCGTTTCCATCATACTTACATGAAAAGAACAAAATATGGCCAAAAGTGCCAATTTAGTACTTTTTGAACTTTTGGAGCAGGAAACCGATGGAGACTTCGAAGTCACGCAGGTATCCCACACTTTTTCGACTTACAAAAAAAGGATTTTTAAGAAGAGAAGAGGAGATTTGTTAGTAATTTTTAAGAAGAATTTAGCTTGATCAAAAAACAAAGTCCGCAATAAGTAAGGAGATTCAAGGAGATTTTGTGACATCTGCCCTTTCATCACCTACAAAATTCACAACAAGGTTTTTAAGCGTTTCTGAGAAAGTAATTCCTTACTTTCCTTGACTTTCTGGCTGAAGAAATTGGACTTTTTTTCCCCTGACTCACGGTGCATAATGTTCATGTTCTCCCTGATCCTATTACGTAGATGCTAAGCAAAGGCCCATAGACAGCTGAACTTGAGTAGGGGGGTACAGACGTAATAGTCTAGTTAAAAGTATGGGATGTTTCGCATGTTAAATATCTGTGAGAATGAATCTATAAATATTTTGTCTGCATGCACAGGTATTGCACTGGAAAATGGGGATTGGGAGGCTTGCTCACAGAACAATATTTTTGCTGCAGCAGCCTCTAGAACATCAAAAAATGTCCTTTCGCAGAATAATATCTATTTCTGTTCATCGTTGATCTTTAAAGGCTGAATACCAAAGCTAGATGCAAACAGATTTCTGCTTATGCCAGTGCTTCAAAGAAAAGACAAGGTGCAGATATCTGGCATGGAATGGACTCAGAGGATAACGTTCCCTGTCACCCTACAGGGTCATTATCTGCATGTTATCTGCAGTGGGCAGGCAAATCCACAAATTGAAGTGCTGATATCTTACTCTCTGATTAAGCTGCACAATGAAATTCCTATAAAAATCATGTGGAGATTCAGAGTAGGTTTGAATTTATTGCACAACAAAGTCACAATCTCCCCACTGCACATATCTGTGTTCCTGTGGCCCTAGATTGAGAGTTATGGCTTAAAGCACTTGTATTTAAAACGTTAGTGAATTATTAAGGGGCAATTCCCTCAGTGTCTATTGGTTTATGCTCCTGTAATTTACCATTAACAAAGTGCAGCCCTCATAAGTTGTATCACTTTCCAGTATTTGTGATGTCACTGTGACGTAAGTGCCCCACTCAAATCCAAAGTGAGTTATGTCATCTGGTGAGCTGCACCAAGTAGTCTTATAACCAATTGGTTCTAGTTCACTACTACATGCCCTTCAAATGTTATGGGCAAAAGATCAGCTTTGCCACATTTAAGCACAATTGTGCAACAGTTTGGTCAAGGAATTTGGCACATGCAGCTCTTTTACTCGTCCAGACTAGTCTAGGTAACAGTCTCTTATATTGGGAAACTATGGGGAAACCATGCCTTTGGGGAAACCTCGCATGGAGAAAGTGTGTCTTTTGGGGCTCACTCCATTAAACTGTGCAGTCAACTGCCTCATTTTGCATGCACTATGCACACATTGGCTGGAGTGATGAACCTGAAGTTGGATTTCCAGTATCTTACCTCTATCATGACTCATCGTGATTTCAAATTTGTGACTTCAGGGATTATGCTCATATATATCGCTTCTTAAACAGATATTTCCTTCTGGAACCTGCTTAACTGTATGATGTGAGTAAACTGCAGGGGGGTTGCTGCAGCCCCCTATGCCTCGCTCATGTGAGGTTGAATAAGCTATTGAAATGCAGTTCCTCCATTATGGTACCAGATACTATGCCACACAATTTGCCTTCTTGGTTCCAAAACATGGCCTCACTCAGTAGTCACAGGTGGCTACTTGTGATGAAAGTGCCAGAAACATCTTGTTAGGCACAATTTGTTCATTGGGTTTTGCTTGAAAGCATTTTGTAATGCTACACGACAAAATTTACCACAGCACCTGAAAGTGATACATGTAACATGGCCTCATGTGTAGCAAAGTGGTACACCATGCCACCCATGGAAGAACCAATGCTTTCAAGAGCAAGAACTCAGCTAAACAAGGGAGGCCAGACACTCTGAGCAATCAAGGCCGAACAGTTATCCAAAATTCCAATGATGTTTCTGAGATGAAATGCAGTGGCAGGGCCTTTGCATTTGGCAATCAATATTTACTTTAGGGTAATTCACTTCTCACACTCTCAGGAATTGTTGCCACTACTTCCAACAAAATCCATCAAAACGCCCATCAAAGATCAAAGCAAAATTGATTAGCATGGTATAATCAATTTGAGTTTTTCAGGGACTGAAACTTTAGTATGCCACACTTTTCAAACTTGGGCATTTTGATGCAAAGTTGTGCCCCAACATGGGCTGCAAGCTAATATGTACCAGCTTTCATGCTAAGAATTTCAATATTACCTGTGTGGCATAATCATACTACATTGCTTGTTAGAGCAAATAGCACCTTTCAAAGCAACTATCACCCTGTTTCCCAACCTTTTTCTTTCTTTTCTCCTTAGGCCACGATACAATGAAAATGATTCCCCCCTCATCAACTTATGCTGACACTATATGCATGTACAGGGTTTCTACATATTTAGGCCCACCAAAGTCTAGTTCAGTAGACACCTGAGCTGAACTGGGAAGCAAATATGTAGAAGCTCAATTAGAAAGCAGAGAGCTCTTGCATGTCCAGAAATATGTGCCAATGGGTTACACATTACAGTCTTCTAATGAGAGGCGTAGCTAGCAGGGGTGTTAAACCCCCTCAACCATCGGTAGTCTCGACATTAAATTTAGATTCAATGACTTTTGTCAGTACATGACTGGACGCTTTGCAAATGTATTCAAGATTGTTGCATCAAATGTATTCAAGATGTATTCAAAAGATTGTTGAAAATTTCCTTTCCAGCACCAACGAACCCCCTTGACATGCGAAATTCTTGCCATGAAAACGCTCCAGTCAGTAACTTCCAACCTCTATTAGTAGATTCACAGTTTTACCTTTTTATGTTGGTAAATTATGCTTTAAAATCCCTCTCCCCTCAAAAAGAAGTGACGCAATGCCATTGCTTCTAATATTTAATGAGGCAAAATGGAGGTTTGGTGACCTTTCCCCAGAAAAATTTTTGAGGCAACATCCTTCAATAAGTTGGAAAACACCCTTTGGAAGAATAAAATGTGCTGTTTTTCACCAATGATTTCTTGCTGAGAAGAAGAAACAGATCTTTCTAATATGTGTGGAAGTCATTTCTAGAATCCATTCCAAAATGGAAGGAAGTCAGTCCTGAGATGATTAGAAAGTACAGTTTAGAGCACTTCTATATACAGCCTCTGTGAAATATTGGGGGACAATCCCCCTGTCTTTAGGGGCATTGTCCCCCAAATATTTCACAGTGCATATACGAATTGCATAACAGTTTATTATCGAATAGAGAGATATATTATTTATTTTTTTAAACGTTAATGGTAGGAGTCGATCCCCCCATAGAAAGGCTGAATCTCCCTCCTAGGGGAGAACTCCTCCAATTTGGAATACATTGAGCTATAACATAAACACGAGAAAATAACATTGTGCTTCTATATTGTGAAGTGAGCACTTTCTGCCGATATTGTGCCTTGCCTCTTCAGTAGTGTTCTGATCTCATACTACATATCATCCATAATCTCATTGCTATGACACTACTACTATAGCCTACACTCTATTCACTATCAATCTCGCTACAGAGTTTGCTCCATTTAATGCTAAAGACCAATTTCCAGCTGTAATACTTTGGATAGCAGCAGATTGAGTCGATAAAATCAAACATCAATTGAGAAATGTGAATGTCATAAAACAGCCTACTATCAAGAGCAACCAATACACAATAATGAATGTCTTAATGTGAAAGTGAGGTTGATGTAAGATGGTGAATGATTCATGTAGTATGTTTATTGTGGGTGGCATAAAGATGACAAATGATATGTGATACTAAGAATGAGAAGGTTGAGAATATGGTAGGAAAATGTGAGTAGGCTTACAATCATAACACCAGCGAAAAATACTCAGTGAAATATGGAAAAGTTCGAGTGAGATACATCACAATCATGCGCATTAAAATGTCGCGAGTTCAAGTAAAAAAATTCCCCAGCGAAAAGTTGACTCGAGATCAACTTTTTTCACATTTCAATTGAGAAATTCTTTTGCAGACCAATCATAAGTTACATGGGCTTGGCAGGGTGCTGTGGTGATGTAAACAGAAAGAGCGAAAGAGCCTAAATAGTAGTGGCAATATGAGATCCTTTGTCCAATTAAGCAGAAAATGCAACAAAAATAATTAGGAATGGTTTTACGTTCAGCAATTTGTCGCAATGATGTGGAGGGTCAAGATGCCGACAGATGGAGAGTTTGAAAGGGTCGTGAAGTCACACTTTCCTATCAAGATTTTTATGCTCTCCCTTCTCCATGAAAATACTCTGTAAGCCCAGAGCCTTTTCTGTTTTATTTCTTTTTTAATGTTGATGCAGAGGGAACAGAATCAAAACCTCGCGGCACGACGAGTTCAAAAAGCAAATGAATTACTGTGCAGAGGGAGTTCAAAGAGAAATCTCGCCGACTGGAAATTTACTTGCCTAATATTTCTTAAAAGATTTCGCGAGAACAATTTTGCTGAGTTTTTCTCAGTGGAAACTGGCCTCCGTCCCCCTAGTGAGCTGGGATGGCGCGATGGCGAGAAACATTTGAGACTGAGAAACATGCAGCACAAGATATTTACAAAGCTACATACAGCAATGAAAAACGAATTTATAGTGAAAGTATGCAAGAAAGGTACGGTGAAATTTTTGAATGTGTTTCAAGGAAATGCATGAAATAAAATGCAATTGACAAATTAGTTTTATAAGTTTAGGTGCTATTTGGCTTCTATTTGGTCAGAATTGAAGTTTTAACGCACGAATCTATGATATACCTAATGTAACTGTTGATCTTGTCAATAACAATATGGTTTTTCAAACAATTCGTCAATCTAAATTATATATCATCATTTATAGTCAAGTTTTATGACATCACAGACCACCTAAAATCACCATGAAGGCCTTAAATGTCAAATTATTTGGAGAAATTTTATGGAAGGAATATGCAGATATTCTCTTCAACAATTGCTAGGTTGGATAATTAGTTTCACAAATTTGTATCATGTTCCTTGCACCCTACTGTATCAAAATTCCGATTTTGAAACAATTTCACAAATGATCTAAATTACTTTTAGATGGTATTTTCTTGTAAAATTGGCCATAACAAGGTCCTCCTAGCAAGGCTGCTCTCTTCTAAAGCGTATTTTGCAATTTTGATGACGTTATAAGAAGTAGGGGTGTAGTGCTAGATTTTAGCAAAGGGGGCTCATAAAAGACTGTTACAGACCAAGATTTTTAAAGGGTGCATCCTTTAGAATCTTATAAAATAACTAATGCGTTCCTCGATATTGCACTGAGCACCAAATTTGTGCCAGGGGCTATAACAATGTTTTGTAGTGAGTAGATCTGTTCTTAGCAATGTTCTAGGGAACGTAGGGGTTGCATTTGGATGGAGTTATAAATTGAAAGTTTACTGACGAGGTGAACATAACAGTTACACTTGATTGTGAACTTAGCAGTAGCACTTGATTGCAAGTAAGTGTATAGATGAGGAAGAAGGAGGGTTTTGGGGCGGTTGGAGCTCAAAAGGCTGAATTGCCAATAGTATTTATGGTGGAGCTTTTAGAAGATCGTTGACTCTAGTACTATAGCTGATGGCATTTGTAGCTCCCACAGGAGAAAAACCATAAACAACCATTTGCATTAAGGGAATAGGATGATACAATAGCAACTCTAATCAGATACCTATAAGGCGCAAGGCCAACATGATGATAATTTCTTTGTTGTTGCATTACAGCACAGATATTGCACTGTCTTATATTTTGTATTGATTGGATTGCTATTTTGTGAGCTGCGGATTGGGCTTCCTTTATGCACTTGGATTTAGGTTGTTGAAATTCTGAAGTATGTGCAGCATTGAGATTTTCAGCAAAGGGCATACAGTTTTGTTGGGCAAGGCTGGTGCTAGAAAAATTCTTGGGGGGTCAAAGGTCTCCAGCTGCCGAGTAAGGAATGTGAGCTCAAATTTTATAAACCAAAGCTGCTTTTAAACCATTTTCAAATTATATAAGATGCACAACTAACAATTTTGGAAGGCAGGGGTCTAATTCACGCTGAAACGTGTTGAAGAAGAAATGGTCTTCGAGTACTTTTTTCAAATTCATAAATGGAGGAAATACTGTTGGAGAGTTACCGATATCATTGCTTATGAAGAGAAATGATTCTTATTGCCATTTCTTATCATAGCGGGAAAAGGAAAACGGGGAGCCGGAGGTGAGGCCCCCAGAATTTTCCGCCACTCATTTTTCATGTTAAGAAAACGCCCTTTATGAAAAGAGAGGGCACTAAACAAAAGGCACTTTCATTCCTAAGTTGAAAAGAGCAGTGGTGTAGACCACCAGGGCCCCCTAGATGGCGTGTATAAACCAAGTACTTTTCAAAATGTAGGTCATCTATAGAGAAGCACTTTTCATGTACCAAGGTATCAACTTCTTTGAAAGATACTTGGGGGTTTGGAAGCTTGTCCCCAGAAAAAATTTTCTGGGATTACTCTCTCTGGAAAGTCAGAAAATGCCTTTCTGCGTACTTGGGAAACATGTTTTCATCATTGATCTTCATGTTGGGATAGAACGTATAGCCCAACTTCCACTGAATTTTGCATCAAAATGGAAGACAAAACAATGACCTTGAAAGTGAAAATCTTATTGTTAGCGAGTATAGTCAGGCAAATGTGAAAATGATGAGAAATTCTATTGGTATCCACTTCGTCCAGAGAGACTTGGGAGTCTAGGAGCGTGTCCCCAGAAACGTTTTAAAATCACTCACTCTCTGGAACTTGAGAAAATACCTCTTTGCGTGGTAGGAAAATTTGTTTATATGACTATTCTTCATTCAGAGATGGAAAATATCATCCTACCTTCCAATCTGTGTTACACGAATTTGGAAAACTCAAAGGTTCGATCTTTAAAAATAAATCTTATCGTGAGAGAGTCTACTCCGGCAAATGCAATAGTGATGGACTGAGCCAATTTCTGATACTTCAACAAGTCTCTGCGCCCAGCCTCCTGGCTACTAGCTTTTAGCTGCAGAATGCTATTCCATCATCAAATTGTGAGGAAAACTGCCTACGTGTGCCTGTGTAGGAAAAAGGAAAAGTAGCACATCAGAGTATTTCCTAAATGCGCCTGCACGTCCATGTACAGAGATTGATACACCTCATAAATAGCGTAAATTGGCCTCTCCTTTGCAACCTAAGCAAATACAGTATCTTTCTCTAGGAACTGTGGCCCTGGTGTCGCACCCCACACCTCCCATTGTACTGCCCCTGTCTTGGGGCATAGAGAAGTTTTCTCTATGAATAATGGTTATGGCTTTAATCATATATGCAGAACTATGGGTGTTTATTTTTCACAATTGTACAGAATTATGGGTCACATTTTTTCCTATATGGGTGGAAATATGGGGTCACATTTCTGTAAATATGGGCAGAAGTTTGGGTCAAATTTTGAATCCAAATGGCACATCCCCATCCAAACTAGACTTAGTTCCCCCCTGAGGCAAAGCGCCCTTACTAACAAGAAATTTCTATCTCTACAGCCAGGAAACAACCATAGTGATAGATGATTCCAATTTAGAAGAAGTTTTGAACTGCAGAACTTAATAAGTGCTATCATTAGGCAGTTCATGAAAGAATCCGCAAAAAAGCTTTTAGTTTCATATCCCCGCAACTTTTTCAAAAAGGTTTCGGCTCCCCACAAATAATCTTCAAAAAACTTCATACTTCTGCAAGTTTGCTTCCACACTGGTACCTGTCAAACTTAATGGCTGCTCCCTTAGTGTCAACAAATTCCATTCTCTGGTTGAAGTGCAATGTCAATAATCGATCGAAAGGCTCTTTATGATGCTACTTCACAGCGGCGCAGCAGACAGTTACCTCTCATTGGTTTTGTAAAGAGTTTGCTCATACGAAACTTTGTACTAGAAACACCGTAAGTCTGACCACCCCGATGGTGGAATCAACCTAAAGATTGGCCACACCCAAATTGCCGAAAAATCGATTATTCGATGAATACCAGACCGAAAAACTGAATAGTGAAGTTAAAAGTATGGACATCTCTAGGCGCGATGCTTCTAGATTCTAGATTGAGTAGAAGCAATCCTGATAATATGAAACATTGTAGCTTAAAGCGCTTCTGTACACAACTTCGTTCAGTTAGTGGAAAAATGCCTCTTGCTTCCAGTGTCCATGGGCCTCTAACAATTTCATTTGAATTTGAGTCATAGCTTCAGTTTTGCAATCATTCTAATTCATTCATGAAGACTGAAGCTATGGCTCAAGTAAACATTAGACAAACAGCAAGTTGGAAAATCTGTGGTAAGTCAGAATATTCAATAATAGGCAGGAGACGGAATTACATACAGCAATGTCTGTTGGAAAATTCTAGCCTTCTAAGAAAAGCAGTTTGTCAGAATTTTCCAACTGGAGAAAGGATTAAGAGGTGTCACACCCCCACGTCCCCCGGTATTTACGTGGCTGACTGGAAACACTCCACCATTAGGAAAATCTACACAGGATGAATCGTGGAACATGATACTTCTAGACTGCTACTCTACTTCGTCTTTTGAAAAATGTCTCTCTAGCCTGCCTTGTGACTTTGGACCTTGCATGTAAGTGTTGCTCATTTTGATCACCACAGAATGGATCAACTTAATTATTGATAGGATTCATGATTGTGGACTTTCGCTGCTGTAAGCTTAAAAGCCAAAATTGCACCCGGTTACTCTACAAAGAATGTATGTGTTAGCCAAAAGGTACTTCAATTTCATCAACATCTTAAGAGTAGACAAACACCTTTCTGTCACTATTTGCAATTGTATCAATGGATACTAAACTAGTTCATTCTTCATGTCTCATGTTCATGTTCATGACCAGCTCACTCTGTATACGATCAGTGGTGTAGAAGTGAATTGATAGCTAGTGGACTCTATTGATTGTTGGAGGGGGGAATTTTTCTTGCACATATCTTTATAAGAAACTTTGAAGGTGATCCACGCAGTTGTATAAGAAAATGATGTTTTCCAGTAAACAATGCATTTGTAATATCCTTGTTGGAAAGGTAAGTAGAGCCCAGACTCCCGCGCGCACGTGCATTAGTTCATCGCCAGTATTAAGTGTAGGCGCTTTTATATTTAGAGTTAGTTGAGAGATGTAATGATCGAGTTGAGACATGAGTAAAATATTTATACGAAAATAAGTGATTGCTCTCCTGATTCATCTTGAAAGAATACAACACTTGGCGCACAACTTGGGGCACGAATCAGGAGAGTCGTTTCAATGGCAACCGAAGAAACTAGTGAAATACCGAGTGCAGACGAGAATGGCGATGGCATCAGAATTATCAAATCGCAGCCTACGAAACTTAAGGTTTATAGAAGAGGCAATAGGAGTGTTGTTACAAAACTCGACAACGAAGTTACAATGCTGTTA
>OLMO02000001.1:6154012-6245018 GCA_900291935.2 Cassiopea xamachana | reverse complement strand
AGTTGGTTTGAATTAGTATTAGTATTTTTTGTAAATTACTTTATTACTATGTATTAACCAACTTTAAATATATGTGAAATGAAAAAATGAAATGAAATCTCATTGGTCTTGCAAAGAGTTCGCTCATACAAAACTTTGTACTAGAAACACCGTAAGTCTGACCACCCCTATGGTGGAATCAACCTAAAGTCTGACCACACCCAAATTGCCGAATAATCGATTATTCGATAAATACCAGACCGAATAACTGAATAGAGAAGTTAAAAGGCATGGGCATCTCTAGGCGCGATGCTTCTAGATTCTAGATTGAGTAGAAGCAATCCTGATAAGATGAAAATTGTAGCTTAAAGCGCTTCTATTCACAACTTCGTTCAGTTAGTGGAACAATGTCTCTTGCTTCCAGTGTCCATGGGCCTTTAACAATTTCTTTTCAATTTGAGTCATAGCTTCAGTGTTGCAAATGATTCTCATTCATTCAAGAAGACTGAAGTTATGACTCCAGTGAACATTAGAAAAAAACGCAACAGTTGGAAAATCTGTGGTCAGTCAGACTATTCAATGCTAAGCAGGAATGATGGAATTGCAGACAGCAATGTCAGTTGACAAATTCTAGCCTTCTAAGAAAAGCAGGTTTTCAGAATTTTCCAACTGGACAAAAGATTAGGAGGTATCACACCCCACGCCCCCCTTTATTTAAGTGCCTGACTGGAAACACTCCACCATTAGGAATCTATACACAGGATAAATCGTGGAACATGATACTTCTGGATTGCTGCTCTACTTCGTCTTTTGGAAAATGTCTCTCCAGCCTGCTTTGTGACTTTGGACCTTGCATGTAAGCGATAGCTAACTGTTAAGGGATATCTTGCATTTGTATTTCCCGCTTTGTGATCGTTCTTTTCTCTTAATCCTTCCTTTGTCATTTTGCCTGCTTTCCTTCATTGTTGCTCTGTCAGTTACACAGCTTTTTTGGGTATACAGGACCAATTTCTTTGTTCAAAAAGGGCGTTTTCTTAGGGTAGAAAGGACCTGGTCAAGAAACTCTTTCTATGGGCCTTGCTTCCAGACCCCCTTTTCTCTTCCTCCTGCCTAAAGGCCATGGCTCCCCGAATTTTTTCCAGGTAGATTATGATCTATAAAATCACACATAAAATTTGCCCATATAGCTTCCTAAAAAGTATAAACCAAGGTCCAATTTCTCATCTGACAAGATCCCGAAGCATACGGCTGAGCACCAGAAGAACAGCTGTCACTAATCAGCTTTTTAGGGCTGGGGTAAATTGCCTGTTGATATCCGTGAGTTGCCAAAAATAAATGCCTTTATATGAAACTGAAATTATATGTGACGAGCAAGATGTAAATAAATACACACATCGGAAGAACAACTTCAAGCAAATTAGGTTATTTATTTGTTTGTGGTTTGTTTCAACCGCTACGACTAGTATAATTAACTTAGTTCGTAGCTTTTTTTGCTGTTGTCATCTATGCTAAAGAGCTGATTGTATAGAAAAAATTATGAAATAAAATGAAAAAGGGAAAGTAGTGGTAAGAAAAAGTCCAATATTGAAAACAGGATACGTTCTGTTTTACAAAAAGGTCGATTTCCGACGTTTTAAAGGGTGTATCTTACAAATTGCTCTGGGGCAAGCCCCTAGAACCCCAGTTCTTCTCACTGTTCACTATAGCAGTAGTATTGCTTTCCTTTTTACAAAAAAGCAGCCTCTTTTCTATCTTTTTTCATAACTTTGGCGATGTTCCTAATAATGGGCCCGTAAGTTATCAGATTTGTCTGGCCTTGTTTCTAGAGCCTCCACGTCCCTGGTGCTACTGGTTCTTCTAGAACAGGCAAGATTTTGATCACCACAGAATGGATCAACTTAATTATTGATAGGATTCATGATTGTGGACTTTCGCTTCTGTAAGCTTAAAAGCTAAAATTACATCCGGTTACTCTACAAAGAATGTATGTCTTAGCCAAAAGGTACTTCAATTTCATCAACATCTTAAGAGTAGACAAACACCTTTCTGTCACTATTTGCAATTGTATCAATGGATACTAAACCAGTTCACTCTTTATGTCTCATGTTCATGTTCAGGACCACCTCACTCTGTATACGATCATTGGTGTAGAAGTGAATTGATCTAGGGGACTCTATTGATTGTTGGGGGGAGGGGGGAATTTTTCTTGCAAGTATCTTTATAAGAAACTTTAAAGGTGATCCACGCAGTTGTATAAGAAAATGATGATGTTTTCCAGTAAACAATACATTTGTAATATCCTATATCTTGTCAGCCAACAATTTTTCGTCAACTTTCTACATCTAAAATAGCCTTTTACAGCAGGATAGCTATTATTCTTTGCTCTTCGTTCCAAAAAATTACAAAGTTGGTTTAGCTCATGTTCATGTGAGCAGGGGTGGACGCAGACTAGTGCTATCGTAGCTTGAGCAACAGTCGTAGTCTTCTATTTGACTTTGACGCGATTTGATGAAAATGAGAGACCTCTGGTCTCTTGCTGTTTACTTTCCACATCCTTTGACAGAAAGTTATGCGTGTCCAAGTGTTTCATTATGCTCCCTTGTCGTATTCTTTACATAACTACCAATCAAGTATTGAGAAAGCTTCATACTGGAAGCAATAGTTAAGCTTGAAAATATGATTCAAACTAGTGCTCAACTGTAGCGGTAGCACTAGTAGGATACGAGACAACTATTATCTAATGAAAATGAAAACATCACTAGTGCTCATTTATAGCGCGGGCACTAGTGACCACTAGTGGATTAACAGTAGGTTGTCCAATGCTAACATGTAGCTGAAGAGCAGCTTTCGCAAAGTGTCAAGAGACATGCGGAAGTGCTGGTTTGATAAGGACACAGAAGCTGCTCTGTAAGAATGAGTCATCCATTATCAAACTGGGTAGATCATGTTATCTGAGTAGCCACCACGGAAGCGATGGGGCCTAAGATCTGGGGAAAGTCGAACACTTATACTTAATCATCAACACAACGTATTAGACGCTACTGTACGCAAATTGCAAGCCATAAAGCGAGACATGCATACAGGGACGTAGATTAATACAATTCTTGGGAGACTTTGAACTGCGAAAATGAGATCTATAAATCTATAACCAGCAAGTTGGCTGGAGTATTCTGTGACCATTTTGTCAGTAACAGTAGTTGGTCAAATGGCGAAAATACGTTCAGTCCATAGATCTGGGTCCAGTAAGTTGCCCTGCAAAGATACGCTGTACTGCAATTTTGAGCCCTAGACCACCATAAAATTTAAAAACCACAATTTGCACCAGATGGAGGTGAATTTTGGTGAAGTTGTAAAATTTAATGTGAAAATTACAAATTACAACCTTTTTCTAATTTTCACACTTCGTTGAGCTGTTGTTGTTGTTTTTGTTGTCTCAAAATAGCTTGGTTTGTATTATCAAAACATTTGTGTAACAACAAGAGATATTTGGAAACAGACTTCAAAAATGAAAAGATCCATTGCCAATCTACATTCTGAACCTAAAATAATAGTCACTAAGTTTGTTATTGAGAAGATATCAAGTGTCAAACATGAAATCAACTTTTTTCATCACGATCTGAAAAACATGGAATTTCTTCTTACTGATAAAGAGCTATACATGAGCTTTTTGAGGATTAGATTGTTAAGCATATTGTAGGCATTGGTTGTTCAAAGTTTGGTTGCATTCAAAATAATAGTTTCAGAGATATTTTGATAACAGCAAAGCAACATTAGTCAAAAACACAAAGTGAGAAAAATCTAACGTAAAGTTCAACAATGTGGAAACCTAAAACCTGAGGCCAAAAATGCCCCTGACAAATAACTTTCTGACTTCTCATTCTCTTTTTCTTTGTCAAGGAGTCCCTTTCTAGTACTTTTGAGATTTTTCTTCTGTATTTTACTTTCTTGCTTGACTTTCTTCTATTGGTTGTACCCTTTGCTGATCCGCTTCTAGAACAAATGTATTGGTAAAAAAACCATTAAAAATCCAAGTGCATTGAACACTGCAACAATACCACAGTATCCATCATCAAATTCTATGACAGCAGAACAAACATCAATCTCCAGCACTTTTCTATTCACAAAATTGTTTTGGGAGACTTTTCCCAGATTATTGCATTTAAGCATCCATTTTAACTTTGAGTCTGGCCATGAAGGCATTTCTTCAGCAGTTTATCCTTACATAAATCAAAACATATTGGTTCAAGCTCCCTTTTAATGACTATTGGGAGGTTCACATTTTCCTTATACTTCTTGGTACCATTTAGTTTATCATTTGCACTATTTGCACCGTTTGCACCAACTACTTTCTGCTCTTGGGCAGTACTTATGTCTCTCATTGTTATTTGTGATATCGGAATTATGGTATAAAACTGCTCTGATTGACCATTTCATGTTATCAATTTTATTCATATTCTGCCTGACTGCCACACCATAATGGTTTTGAAGAGTATTTATTGCTTTGTCAGTCAGCCTTCCTCTACCAGCAGTTTTTTTTCCATCAGACAATACAATACTTTTCAGTGTCTGCCTCAAATGTCTACACCGTATTCCCATTCTCTTCTGCACATGGACAATGCATTCTCTTTTTTCCATCACAACAGTGTCCCCATAAGGCTTGGCATTAACAACTTCAGAAACGGGCGAGCTATCACCATCACCAATATATCACTTCTAACACATATTGTATTTTTGTATTGAGCTACTAAGCATTTCAATTGCTCCTTTATCCTCCACAGAGCCTGATGACCTTCCATGATTAATATTACAGTCATGGTTTGCCAGCCAACTATTGTATTCACGGTGATTTGTCCTATTTGACTATGTTTGAGATCCATTGCATGCTTTCGATAGCACAATAAGGTCCAAACATTTCCCATTTTCTTTGAAATGACAGTAACTACACCATTCAATGAGGAATGACCACGCTTTTGCCAAGTCTCGTCCACAGACACTTGACAATCTGTAACTGCATCTGAACTTCCACCAAGCTTAATAATTGTCTCTAATACTGCCTCTTTACAACTTTGGAGACAGGCTTCTTGATAAGCGTTCAAAAGCTTCTCATTTGCTGTATCATATTATGTCTTTGAAAATGGCTTTGAAAGATTCATAAAACCAGGAAAGGTGCTCATTGCCTTATCGCCTTTTCCTATACCAAGGAATGCTAACACTGATCTAATGTTAATATCAAACACTGGCCTTCTAGCTTGGAGTCAGGATAAACATTACATATGACAGGTGATGAATAGAATATGTGCAAACTTCCACAATTTCTACACTGGAGTGATAACTTGTGAGCTAAACCTGCTTTACGGGACTCATTATCAACAAGATCTAAACTCTCATGACAAAATTCACACTTACATCTGCCTACCACAGTCTGGATAATCGGAAATGTCATGAGTATATAATAATTATCGCATTCCTTCTTATCACTTTCAAAGCTAAGTCGCAATTTTTTAGCACTGGAGCAACTAAGATTATTTTACGTGTCTGCATCATTCGTTGTCCCATCAGCTGATGTTTGGACTAGTCGTTTCAATACCACACTGCGTCGCAGAATCGTCACCTTGACCTGCAGGCTCAGTAAATTGATTACCATGAAATTTCCTTCTCTTCGATCGATTAACGTTTTCCTATACTAAATAAAAAACAACAAGTTCCAGATGCACAGAGGTTTCTAGATGTTCACTGCAATACGTAGATTGCCGAGTTTGCCTTCACAGAACAACTCTAAATGTGTTGTTGATGCTCATAGTGTCACAGGGAACTAATGTATATAATTATTCCCTAAGCTGAACCCCAAATATCGGAAAGGGAAATTAGGGTACAAGACAAGACACAGTGCCAAGGCGTTGCTAAGGAGCAAATTTTTGTTATAGTACAGAAAAGAGTAATTTTTTCAATAACTAAGAAGAAAATAGGAAATCTAAACTCATCGTCTTATTCCTCCTACATTTCAGGCTAGAAAATATCATGAAAAGAAATTTGAAATTTTTGGCAGATTTTCTGAATTTTATAGTGGTCTACCCACTTAAGTTTCGTCTTTATATGGATGGTTTAGGGAAAAATTTTCTAAGGGAAACAAATTTCAATAAAAAATCTGATAGCCAGAAGCTTCAACATACTATTTGCTGGACCCTGAACCTCATAACAAGGTAGTGACCATGCCCAAAATATTCTTGCCACATCCTCTCATAGAAAAAGCTCAAAATCAGATTTTCTCCTAGGTCTGCCTCTGCATGAGATGGCTTTACGAACTGTGCTCAAAGACTGCAAAAATGATTTTAGTTCTCTCCTAGGGCAGATGAGGTCGGTATTCATCCATGCAAGAAACCTACAGTTGCTCATGACGGCAATTTTTACAACAAAGTTTGATGTAAGTTCACCTTTTATGAAAGATACTTTTATGGAGCTAAACACTAACCTAAGGGGCTAACCTATGGACCTAAACACTAACCTACAACCTAAGGCATGGTAATGGCACTCAATTCCCAATGGTAAGGACCACGTCTTTTGGAGTAAACTCTAGCCTATTTTGGAAATAAACTATGGCAGTATTTGCCATATGATATAAAACAATCAAATACCCTCTCTATTTTCAATACATGAACTAGACATTGGAAGGCAATAGATGCAACTGTAGGCTCTGCTGACAAAGTATTCCAGGAGTGCGGATTATATTATAGTAATTTTTCATAGTTTTAAAATGAAGTTATGCTTATGATGAGATGATAACTGTAATGCACAAGGGTGAAAGATCTCCCAATCAACATTCTTCAGTGGCGTGCCGAAAAACTTTTGAGTGAGAAGGCGGGAAGTAGCGATGATCCCCATGCAAGCTTTTACCGAAAAGTTATAGAATCACAGACGGCTTCGGCAAAAGTGGAGGATGAGACACCCTTGCACCCCTACTTCAGCACGTCCATGCCTTCCTGCATAATTTATTCTTTAACTTAAGGGCTGTATACATATTCGTGCCTAGCTGAGAAATTTTGCCTATTACCTAACCGTCTTGCCAGCACACTTTCTTATATGTATACAGAAACAGACGGATAACCCTTCTTTCTGGAATGTAATTAAATTTACCGCGCATGTGTAGCTGTAACTCAAGATCGCCATCTACATCGGAAAATGGAAGATATGGAGCAATTTTTACATGAGCACATTGCTCGTGAGCAATTTGTGGCAGTACTTCTTATGTAAACGCAAACAAAAATGTCTCATCTAGGCGATGAGATATTCCGGCTAGGCAGATGGGATATTCCGGCTAGGTGGAGTCGTGTATACAGAACTAAGCTTTATACACATTTATCAGTTAGGCAATGGCTGACATGGAGAATGTATCTTAGCATAAGTAGGCTACTACATGTGGTAGCCAGCAGAGACAGTTATAACAACGGCCTCTGCCATGCTGCAATCCCAGGACCTCAGACTTCTGAGTCTCTTGACTATTCCACTGCACTATAGAGGCGTGCAATGAAATTGTCATGAAACTCTAAAGTCTTTCTTCCCATCAGTCCTCTATAGCTCAACAATAGACGTTTCTACTAATGACGTCAATACGCAATGCATCACGGTACTTGTGCTCTCGGCTTCGGTCTGGTTGTTATGATTTGTATGGGAATGTGGTGTATGATCTAAAGAAGACTTATTGTGACCATTTTACAGCAGGAACACGGAGAAATTGCTTGAATATGTCGACGAGCATGTTCCTAGTTTCCTTCAAACCCAAATCAGGTGAGTCATGCCACATTTTGCCACATATGTTTCCATATGACAAATTTTCGGTATCTAAGCAGGTAACCATGGGGTTATTTGCTGAAGCATTTTGAAACAGCATTTTTAATTGACTCTTCACAACAGTATGATACTGTATATATTTTTTTCCAGTTATAGTGACATAATGAGTCAAGATTTTGCGCAGTAGTATTGGTTGACTCACGTCACCTGACTGCAAAATACTAAAGGGCATCACAGGAACAGAATAGATTCGCATTCGATATTCTGTGACACAGGCATCACAGGCAGACTGTTTCCATATGACCTTTACCTGTCGCAGACATCAGAAGCATAGCCGTAATTGCTGGAAAAGTAGAAACCAGTTCTACTCTTCGGACCTTTCTGCTTAAGGCTTGTGATGCCTGCAATCTGTCGATTACAAAAACAAGCAAGAAGAAATCATTTCATAGCAAAATTAATCCCTGCGATGCACCTGTGATCCATCAGCAATGCATCGCAGGCAGTCTACCAATCCTTATTGTTATTTGGAAGCCAACCATTAAAGTTGCGCATTTCGATTTAGATCTAATTGATTATGAGGATAGTAGCTAGCCAATTTTATGATGCTTATATGACATTGATTGACAAGATGCCTTTTCAAAATGAATTCCATTGCTCACATATTCTCAAAGATGCCTGATCACCTTCCCTAAATTAGAATTCTAATTGGCAAATGGCTTCAATTACTCCTAGTTTACAAAGCGATATATATATATATATATATATATATATATATATAAATAAATATGTATATATATAAATATATATATATATATATATGTATATATATATATATGATCATAATCCCTAAAATCGAAACTCTGAATTTAAATTACGTCTTGATTAGGTTAGAAATTGGAAAAAAGACTTCTGATCCATCAATCCAGCTAATATGAGCATAGTGGCTGCAAAATCTGGGGGTAATTAGCTCAGGTGCGGATCAAGTATGACTTTTGACATTCGCAGAATTTCAATTGCAAAAATGACCACACTCAACTGACCACACCCATATTTAATCTTAATACAGATCGCTTCAATGTTCTAGAGCGCATAAGACTTGAAATGAATAGACATAGCAAAATATAATTATTTTTTGCAAGGCTCTCTTATGGAAAGAGAAAGTCTTTGGCCCCTCCTAATCGCTATAAATAAAGCCATTGTCTAGCAAAATTGTTTATGTATAGCTGTTTCCCGGGATCATGCGCTCCCCCTCTAGCATTACATGGCGCTCTCTTGAGGGCCGCGCCCCACTTTATGAGAAACACTGACATAGTGAAAAGATGTCAGCTTTGCATCATGTTCATAGCTGATAAAGTGGTCACCTAGAGCCCCCAAACATTTATGCTCGATAACCCAAGAGATACTCTCTTAAAATAGTATATTACACTGGACAAGCAAAGCAGTGAGTTGGACAGTTACATGTACGCAAATTGGGGTTCTGTTTCACGCGCGAATGGAAAGTTTATCAAAAAAATGGCGAATGAATGTTCCCAAAAATTTATCCTCACTTCCCACATTGATAGTCTCGAAGGATTTTAGAAATAATTGGATATTGATTAGGTTTATTGAAAAAGTAGGTGTGCGTATGACGCTACTTTTATCTTTGAGACCCAAAACCCCTAGAATTAGGCCGTTGTCAAAGAGGAGTCAATAAGTCTAAACCACATTTAATCAAACTGGAAAGTGCATGCGCTCTGTTTAGAACAACGATTCCTCTGACATAAAGCCAACTGTTACAGGATCTTCGGCATTCCTATTCGACAAACCAGATTACAACAACCATAGAGCGCTGACTAGCTAATCCCATTGTATACAAAACAGTGGCCTGGTATGCAAATCCATAATGGCACCCTAGTAAGGCAGAAAGTTAGTGTACACTAGGCGGAAAAAAGAAATAAATCATGACTTAACCGTGGTAGCTTAAATATCGAACTTTGTTGTTGAGTTGCTGTGGACACCTTACTAAGTTTCTTCAATTGCTGAAGGTACTTACGCTCTATACTTAAAACAAACAAAAATGAAAATTAAAGAGTATTCATTTAGTAGCAAATACTTTTCAAATTAAAGAGCTTTTCAAATTAGTAGCTAACTATGCCATCTCAGGAATGAGTTTAAGGCCTGCAAGAGCTGAAAGTGTCTGTCTTATTTATCGGTTTATATGCGATAGAAATAACAAAAAACGTAAAGACACCTTCTTTCAATATTGTATATCATAAAATAAAATTTGGTTTATGAGTATCTGTCTCCTACAAGGTGTACTTTGTCTTATAACGTGGTCAGTGTAAATTCTGCCGAGCCTGTGAGAAATGATTCTGCAACACACTCTATCAATATTGTTACATGGCCATCTCATAGGCTTGAAACAAGAATATGGCTTTCAATGGAGCGTTGTGCCAGTAAAAGAAGGTAGATTCTTTGTTTCAAAGAGAGCTTTTACTAGAATTTGAATAGTAATGCAGAATCTTAAATGATATGATGTTTATCAACTGGTTGATAAGTGATGCAACAGATTATGAACATTTGAGTTTTTTTATGAATGTGAGATCAAGCCATTGTGCACAACAGATCATTACTCTTCAAGATGACATTTGAATCCAAAATAGCTTTCAAGCTATCATTAACACAAAATGAAGAATTCTGAGGAGAATGGATATTCTCTATAATGCAGTTTGCATTGTTTTAATACCTCTATGCTCTTATTCTGGGACAATGCTTTAAAAATCCACTTAAGCTGCCAAGGATTGGGAGTAGTATTTTAACTGTTATATCTTTGAATCTTCCTGTATGCCATTTCCAGAGGCCTTAAAGAAATGTGTATGTAAAAGCATACTCAAAAGCAGACTTACGTCTGGAGAATAACCTTTCTGTGATAGCAAAAATGGGCTGTTGTGATGTTCCACAGCCAATAGTAAATGCTTTTCTGAGACCATCAATAATTTTCTTTCCAACAGTATTTATAAATTATATATATATATATGTATATTCTATAAATTATTAAAATGATTTTTTATATATATTATGTATAGTTATTAACAAATCTTTTGTTTGAAAGATTCTATGGTGTCAAATATGCTTTCATGGCTTTCCAGAATTTGCTATTTTAATTGAATACATTGGATAAATTGTTGAATATAATGATAAGTTCAGTTATTGGCTTAGTTTCCCTAAACTGCTACTTCAGCATCCAAGACAATTGATTGCTGTGGCTAATGAGAAACAAACAGTTTGGGCAGCCACTTTCACTTTGTGAAGTGGCCTTCTAGTATGATGTCTTGAACTTGTATTCTAAAGTTAGAATATCCTTTCACTGAATCTCATAAAGGTTTGTAGTACATTGCCACAGAGATGTTCCTAGATACTTTCCTTAGATTTTGGGGGCATCATACCCTCCCATTTGCATATCACTGGATAGCCATTAATTTCAACTGCTTCATTTATGTGATTTTAAAAATTGCTATATACTCAAAAGCAGTCCTTGATAACGTGATGCAGGCAGATGTGAGGAATTTGATACTCTCTAAATATATAGAGATCATATACCATATGATATCCCTCCTTCTACACGTTCTGAATATACAAGAAGATTCCAGGTTTTCCTTAGGTGAGGGATGTTGCAACAGAACAACAACTCACAAAAATCCTGCATTGGCCTTGTATGTACATGCCTTTAACATCAAATAATCACTCAGTAATCCTCAATATAACCGAACAATAAGCTCTATCAACTTATTCCCTCTCTACCTTGATTTTTTCAACCTTGTATAAGTTAGGCACTAGCTGATGCAATGAGACAAAAATATGGATTTCAGCTGTACCTGGTGTTTTCGGCTATCTATGTGTATAACTGTACGCAGCGCAAGAGGTTAATATTACGGAAATAATTATCTATTTCCAATATACATTTCCATTAATCATATTTCGAACGTTTGTTAACCTTTTACAATGCGAACGTAGTTTACGTGTGATCTTTTGCCTGACTACGCTACCATTTTTAATTTACATTGTAGACCCGTATCACGAGACGTAGCGAGCTCTCTAGTCCTATTAGTCAGTTTACGATTTGCAACGCGGGGACTCAAGACGGCTCACAGAAGTCTGGAACCTAGCGCAGTATTGGGGATATCTCTATGATTGAGCCGTCTTGTTAATTACCACGACAAGTATCGACTGATTTTCAAGTCACGATCGCAACGCAGATTTAAAAGGTAAGATTTGAGATATAAGTCTATAGTAAATCGCTATAAGTATGATTGCAAAGCCGTCGTTCTCAAGTAAACTGTTAATCTATGCAGAAAATAGGTGATATTTTGAACGAAATTGTCTTTCAGCTATCTTCGACTTGTACTGGCCTAACATTAGAATGGCAGCATCCAATAACACATTTGCTGAATCGCACAAAAGAACTCTCACGTTTGTATTTACTCTACAATTTGTTGCTACCGTGAATTTTTATCACAAGGACAGAGCTTTGAAGCATACAGCTAAATGGCATACCTTATACGGCATGATAGTTGGAGGCAATTCATCACTAGATGTTTGCAATAATTTTTTTCCAAAAACTTTTGTATGTTGGAGTATACTACCAATAGAGTACAGACAGACGAAAAAGGGAACTTTAAAGAAACATCTTCACAGACAACATTTTACTGTATTTTAGTCCTTAGCTAACTAAAACTCATTATTCCTGCATTCATTTTGTAATTGCAGAAGCCACTCAGTAGTAGAATCTTGCACCCTAGTTTAGTTGTACACCCTCTTTTAAGTATCATGAATTGTTTTGATCTAGCATTACCCATTTTCGTAGCATCTACATCTCAGTATTAGTGTACTTCTAAGTTATGCATGGAAGAATGACTTCTCACAGTAGAATTTTACTTGCACTCAAATATTGATACCCAATGGGTTTGCTTATTATAAATAAAAAATGATATGTAGAGATGATTGCTCTGAAAAACTTGTTGGTTGTATTAAAACCATGTATGTATGTTGATTGAGAGTTTTTCAAAAAACATAAGTCTTCTGTACCTTGTCTTCATCTATTGTCTCAGACTTGTTACTAGTTGTTTCTTATTTTATAAGAAAACTTGTATATCATTTTTTGACTAGGCCAAAAATGACTTGGACTGAGGAGCATGATGTTATGCTGTGCAGGGAGATACTGACAGAAGAGCCATTTAATTTTAAGCATGGGGCCAGAGAGAGGGGGAGATGTTGGGACCGTATAGCTGATACTTTAAACAAAGTTGATCAGCTGAAGTTTGTTGTAGACCAGAGGGCTGTAAGAGATAGGTTTGTGAAATTGGAAAAAGCCTGCAAGAAAAAGACAAGAAAGGAGTTGAGAGCAAGTGGGATTGCACCAAATGAGCCTTCTGAGCTTGACCAGGCTCTGGAGGAGATCATAGAAAAAATTAACTCTGCAGAAGAACAAAAGGAGGCTAGCTGTGTAGAAAAGCAGCAAGAGATAGCCAAGGAGAAAGAAACTGCAGAGGCTGTGAGGAGGAGGGCAATGGAAAGATTATCAGAGAGCAGGACAAGGGAAGGATGTAGGAAAAGAAAGGGTGGAGAGGCAAGTGAGTATGTAGGCTATTTGAGAGAGAAAAGAGAAGTGGACATGAGAGTAAGGGAAAACCAAGTAGATTTGAAAAGGAGAGAAGTTTGTATAGAGGAAAGAAGAGTGGAGAGAGAACTTGAGTTGAAGCAGAGAGAACTATTATTAAGAGAGAGGGAGTTGAGCTTGAAGGAGAAAAAGCTGGAGTTAAAAGAGAGAAAGTGAAAGTTTTCAAGAGAGACTTTCAAGATATGAGCAGCAGCAAATAGTACTGCAACAGCAGCTCTTCAGTTTGCAGCAACAAATGAGCCATTTAGAGAAAATAAATGAAGAGATTTTAAAATTGTTTAAAACGAAAGAAAATCAATAATACTCAAACTCTTTCTTTATTGCCATCATACTCTCCAATATCTGCCAGCACTATGGCTCTGAATTATTAACCCTCATTATTTTGAGGTTTTTTATCTAAACTTTTCTTGGTAAACCATTGTGGCTGATACTTTTTATGCAATAATTGGAAATCCTTGCACACCTTGCCACAGAAGCCTGTGTATTGAACTGAATTGAAATCTTTCTTCAGGAGTAGGGTGATGCATTGTTTAAGGATATTTCACTAGTGGGGCATTTGGTGAAAGGGCACTTTAGATGAATGCAGGAACTACAGATAAATATCCTTGCAAAGGCTAAATGATGAAAAAACTGATTTCTAGTTTATAACTTACATTATCTATTTATGACTTTGTAAAAGAAAAGAGGAATCACCTATAGAAACAGCAGGAAAAATGAATTGAGATTTCAAGCCTGTACAATAAGACTAAATTTGTTTCATTCACAAATATTTCAAATAAGGCAAACATACAGAAGTCACTGAGTCTAAGGACACTTTAGTGGTGGGGCAAGCATGTTCCACTGGTGGGGCAAGTAAAAGGGCTGGTATGGAATTTCCCCATCATTTTATGTTTAAAATTCCCCAGATACAAGATATAGTATTCCTGCTACAACCTTAGTATCTTCAAATACAGCATGATGGAGCATATATTAATTGTATTGTATAATTGGGCATATAGTTTTGTTGGAAAGTGCTAAGAATACTGTCATTAAATGAGATGGCAAGTGAGTAATATCATGTGTGCTGTATGGAAGAGTGGAAGACATTCTTGGGGTATCTGGTAGCTTTTAAAAAAGCTGTTTTTATCAAGGAGAATCTGCACAGAGTCTAGCCAAAGTACTCTTCCAGAGTTGGAGGTTTTACTCCAAAAAAGGTAGATGTATTGTTACCATACAGGCATGTAAGTGCATTGCGAAGCAAAGCACAAACTATGTATGTCTTGCCAACAGTACTCAATCCAATCTTCAAATTTTTTTTGAGATCAGTGAATTTAAAGTAATTCACAACATCTCCAAATACCCATTCTACAGACACCCTAACTTGGTTCATTGATTGATTGAATGCTTCCTGTGCGGGAGTTAGTTCCTGTCTGCGTGCAAATGGGCATTGAAGATGTATCCTGTGCGGATATGCTGGGTCTCTATAGATACACATTGCCTGACCTGCTGGCGAAAATGACATGTGTTGAAGTTGAAGCAGAAGGCCTGACATTGCCAGCATGCCACTGTCATGTCTTCTTCCCTCAACTGGACCAAAGAGGTTTGCAATGAGACCATTTGGAGTAACAATTGATTGGAACTTCAAAGCATGTACTCTTTTATGGCCATTGTACACCATTCTTTGGTTTTCCTTGGGTCGGCATATTGGTCTTACAGTGCCATCTATGAATCCCCAGCAGTTTTCCAATGCAGTACCTTTGTTGTGTATGGAATCTGCATACACTTGAAGGCTTTGTGGAGATAACCAGCCCTGATTGAGGTTGTGCAGCAAATCACCGTATCTATCGAGCAGATAATCAACGACTAGGTTTGTTATCATGCACAACTGTGGCACTGGCCTACCAAATCTTAGGACAAGGTCAGCATACCTGCATGGATACGTATACCGCTTCAAACATATGCATAATGCCTCTATGGATTCAACCAACACTCCATTAGGGCACTTGAAAGTTTCTGGAAGATGTAATGCAGCAGCAAGTCTGTAAATATCCTGCTTTCTGAACCTAAACTCTACCTCACACTCATCGTCGCGCAGCTCTTCTAAATTAAAACGTCCATACTTATAGTATGGAAGACCTCCGTGCAGATTCCTATGGCGGTTGGCCTCATGTAGAATGAAAAATTCTTCGTCGTCAATTTCGCCATCACCGTGCATTAGAACAAGAAACTCATCCTCCATCTTGTGGGAAAACTGAATTTTCGTGCCTGATGTGAGTCGTCTTGATCAATCGTAACTACAAATTGGCTAGCTCATCAAAACGCCTCAGCTACATTAGTACCTAGTCCCCCGTGAGTCGTCTTCATACTGCGCGTCGCAAATCGTAAACTCACTATTATCTCTATGACAACAACCAAAAGCCATGAATGGACTCAACGGAAACTGAACAAACACTGAACGGAAGCTGGAAGTCGATCGGTATCAGGGGAGTCTCACCAACAATGAAAACCTTCATCAACAACATGCATTACGAAACAATGTATTATTCAATGAAGAATCTAGTGATACCTTACTGGGATGGCTGTCTTCCCTTTTCCGACTTCTAAACGATTGAGTGGGAGGACACTCTTTGCCACATCATCTGCTTCAAAATTAGAATAAATAATTTCGCCCGCTCTTGTACGTGGACAATTCAAAAATTGTTGCTTTCTCAGCTCATAGAGCACACGCATCCTTCCCAATTCTTCAAAATCCAATAAAATTTATGCTTACGTCAAAATATCCATCTTAAACAACTTTCTTCATAACCAGCGAAGCTTGAGTGTAGAACGAACGAATCATGTTGACAGGCAATCACGTGAAAGCGGTGTTACTATGGCCGATTCGCCAGAGGATTCAAGCCCTGGCACCTCCCCCCCTTGCAAGATTTGCAAGATTGTAATCTTCCCAGCACCATGGGTTTCTCCTTACTTGATACACCACGTCATTTGAGTCAACTGCATAATTATAATGAAACTCTATTACACTTGCAAGGGCGGATCTAGAAAATTTCGTGACTGTCGCACTAGGGCGAGGCTCGTTAGTAGGCGTGGTCAAACCAAGGAATTCTGCGACTGTTTGCTGTAGGGCTGGTGAAGATAGTCAAAATAAATTACACAAGTTGAGGACGTAAATGTTACACCATAAAACATATTAAAATTAACCCATGCAAAAGAGGTACTCATATGATTACAATTTCCAATTGTAATTGTAATCCTAACCCTAACCAATGCTCTAACCCACTACTGTACTCAGAGTTATAAATGAATTGCTGCTAATACCTCATGCTTTATTATAAGCAAGGGCGGGTCCAAGGAGGACTGGGGGTCATGGTCCCTCCCAAATGGTAACATTTCCTATAGCAAACAATAGTGTAAAGAAACTTCCAACATGAAAAAGACGATAAAAGAGATCAGAAGGGCCCCCAAAGTCCAGCACTAGACCCTCCCCTGATTTGTAAGAGATATAACCAGTTAACAAAAGTATTTCATGACGTATTTCACAAAGTCCATGTTAATGAAGTGATAACACAAAAATGTGCTTTGAACATGGGGAATTACCATGCTCAGGATCACTCCCCAGTAATATGAAATATGATCCTCAAAGTTACCTGCTCTCTGCAAATAATTTCAGATTGGTTTCAGGCACTTTTAAGGAGCAAGAGAAGATAATTTAATGTTGAAAATAATATGTTGAAATGTACCTTGCAGCTAAGACTCTCATCACTCATGACGCTAAGGCATGCATCATTCTTTGAAATGTCGCTGCTAGCAGATAAGTCTTCAGTTAGCAGGATTTTCTTCGAAATTACGGCATATTTGCCGAGCTTTGCTAATTCAGCATTATAGATTACCTCCAACGCGTTGTAGTTCTCTTCTTCAATAAAGTGCTTTATTTTTTCCAGTAAATCCATCATAAGATAATAAACATTGCGACATGAATGGAATTCTGCGACCTTGCACGTGCTAAGCAACCTACTAAATTCTATTTATCAAATCCACTTTAAGATTCTGCGACAACATTACAAAACATCTTTTAGGCATACGGTCGCACAGGAAAACGATATGATTAGCTTCTTCAATTCCAATGCAAATTGTGCGACAGTTGTGTGACAGTGACAGTGGGTAAGAAGCATCCTTTGCACAGATATCTTACTCTATCTACTTTGTTACCCTGTTGGACTTAAGTAAAATCTGTAAGCTTTAACAATCCGGAATAAGGATTACAAACATGGGATCTCCTCTTTCTGACTAGCTCCTCCACAGAATAGGAAAATGTAAGACACTTCTATATAATTCCCTACCTACTTGGAGCAAACAGAAAAATCCATCTTAGAGCTGATTCGATGTCATCATCATCATCATCATCAGTCGGGCGCGCCTGAATCCTGAGTGTACATAAGCCACAATATCCGGTCACTCATCACCGTCTGGAGCTCTTGCAATTCGAGGCCAGTGTCTCTGGTAAGGATGTCAGTGTAGCTACATCTGGTGCCTCCTTGGGACCTATGTCCTTGTTTGGGCTTCCATAGGATGACCCATGACGCCACTTCCTCGCTCCACCAGCAGTGTCCGGCCAGTTTCAGTCTCCGTGTTTGGACAATATCTGAGGCCTTTTGCGATGGTCCATAGATTTCTGTGTTATTGATATGTTGCTTCCAATTAATATTGAGGATATGCCATAGTAGTCTGGTGTAGGTGCCATCAATTTCAGTGTTCATCTTGTTGGTGGTGGTCCAGGTTTCTGATCCGTATAGTAATATACTTTCAACAGTTGCTCTGAATAGTGAGATTTTGAATTTTTGTGGGAGGTGGGATTTCCAGATGTTATCCATTTTACGTGCAGCATTCCAAGCCAGTGCTTTCCTTATTTTAAGATCTTTGTGTGAGTCATTGATCCAAGATCCTAGGTATTTGAAGTCTTGTACTTTTTCAAACTTTACTATTTTCTGTCAGGTGATTGTTTTCCTGGATGTTATATGTCAAATATTCAGTCTCGTCTTCGTTGATGTTGAGTCCAATTTGTCTTGCTGTGTCTACTACCAGTGTAAGCAGTTTTTGGGCATCTTCGATAGTGCTAGATAGGAGCGCAATATCATCTGCGAAGTCAGTATCAGTTAGGTAGGTGGCAGGGTGTCTTCTACTTTCTCTGTCGTTCATGGTGAGTCCCAAATGGTCCACGTCTTTGATGGCTGTGCGCATTACGTAGTCGATCATGATGATAAACAAGTAGGGTGCAAGTGTGTCTCCTTGAAGAACTCCCGCCTCAATGGGAAAAAAGTCAGTATTGCCATCTTCTGTTATAACTTGAGCTATTGTGTCTATGTATGCTGCTTTGATTGCTGTGATGATCTGTTGTGGGATACCGTATGAGGCTAAGATTTGAAAAGTTTCTCCCTGTGAATCGAATCGAAGGCTTTTCGGAAGTCGATAAAATCTAGGACAGCTGGTTTGTTGTTGATTTTGACTTCTTCTATGATTCTTCTTAAGGCAAGGATTTGTCCAGTTGTTGATCTTCCTTGTCTAAAGCCGTTTTTATTTGTTCTTAAGATTTGTTCAAGTTGAGGTCTTAGACGATTTAGAAGCATTTTATTATATATTTTTAATGCCACTGGGATCAGACTTATGCCTCTGTAGTTTTGTCTGTTCGTCAGGTCTCCCTTTTCTAGTATTGGTATAATGGCAGCTTTACGCCATATAGTTGGGCAGGTTCCGGTGTTGAAAGTTTTATTGCACACAGTAAGTAGTTCATCTAGCAGGGAGTTACTTTTCCAAACTTTTGCTGGAATATTTTCGAGTCCAGTTGCTTTGCCTAGTGATAAATCTTTTATGGCAAGTGTAAGTTCTTCTGCTGTGAAATTGTGAGTTGGGATTGGAAGAGTCTCAGGTATGATAGTGATTATGTCTTTGTCATATTCTGAATTTATTGCTGGTTGGCTTAGCAGTGATTTGAAGTGTTCCTCCCATAGTTGTATTCTCTTTTTGGCATTTTCTCCAGATGGCCTACTAGTTTTGGATGTTTTACGGCCTGATACCTCGTTAATGAGCTTCCATGCTAACTTTGGTTTTTTCTGTATGTGTGCCGAGTTAATTTCAGAGATTTTATTGCTAATGCAATCTTTTTTGTAGTTATCATAGCTTTGTTTTAGGTCTTCTAAAGCTTTGTTGTGAATTTCCTTGTTCTTTTTTGTTGGGTTGGTGTTGTATAGCTGCTGGGTTTGAGTGATTGATTGCCTTTTTGTGATGATGTTATTGTTCAACCATGGTAATTCTTTTTTGTTCCTAGGTTTCTTCGGTACTGCTGAGGCAGCAGCTGCTTCGTGTGCTGTTGTGATGGATTGGAAGATTGATTCTGCAGATTCGATGTAGTACAAAGTAGAAAAGCTTTCCAAGTGACTAAAGATATTGTTGTGCAGCTGAATGTTGACTGCCGCATGTGCGACCTGTGCGACAACCTAGATCCACCCCTGCACTGTGAGGCCTCATGCCCACTAGTACAATCCCGGGGACCAAGATTAGCAAAAACTTCTTTCCTATACAAAATCAATAGACTTTGTGGAGTACGTTTGCAAGATGCAAAGGAACTTCACAAGTGCTTAGTGGCCAACGGTAAACATTTGCAACTGCTTGGATACTGATCAGGGCTTTTGATGTAGGAAAGTGAATCTGCTTCGCAGATGTGGGAACTCAATTAAAGCCGATGTAGGAAAGGGAGAAACATCCTGGATGGAAAAGCCAATGATTGAATAATTTTTCAACAAGATGTGCCGATTCTTTCGACTTTCTTTTAATTTCTCAAAATTTCACATGATAAATTTTTCTATCAAAAATATGACATTCGCATTTGCAAATGTGGCGAATGTCTCAATCTGCCACTGAGTTAGCTGCACAACGTGATGGGGTAAACCCCAAAAAACATGGTTTCTCCATGTGAGAATTTGAGGGCACACCCAGGTCAACTCGGAAACAGCGGCAGACATAGGAAAAGTCCCAATAGAGAAAATGTTCACAACAGTGAGACTAGGTGAACGAGGCAACAATTGATGCACTAGGAAGTGGCGTTTCTGTGATAATTACATGAAAAGAGCGAAAATGTGGCCAAGAAGTGCCACTTCAGCACAGTTCTAAGAGTTATAGTAAGAAAACGACAAAGAATTCAAGGTCACAACTTGTGTCAATCCACGGCAAGAGAAAATTTTTTAGGCTGTTCTGGAGGGATGCAAAAATGGCGTGTGCCGATTTTCTGGACCGATCTATGGTACAACTGAGCTTAGGTGTAGCAACATCGCTTCTCTACCCATAACATTTGAATGGCATGAAGTAGTGAGTTGGAACCAACATGAAATAAAAGTATTTACTGCATCTTTCCAGTTGACATAGCTCACTTTGGGTTTCGGTGAGGAAATTACGTTACAGTTACATCACAAAATCTGGAAACGTGATGCAACTTTGGTAGGATGCACTTCGTTAACAGTAAATATCAGGCGAATGAAACTTACTGCAAAATGTGTCGAGCGTGATCAGGATGTGATAATGAAAAGGATTTTCATAATCTGGTACATTTAAGGAAATATGTGCCTGAATGTGAGAAGGAGAGACAAAACATAGTTCACAAAATATTCTTTTGATGATAACTTCTCAATGACAAAAGATAGCCATTAGGACATGTGGATTTATCTAAAAATAAGTTATACAGTCTCTGCGATGACAACATTGGGTTTCACTTTGGGCGTAGCTGTGATGTAGTAATGATGTCGTAAAAATATCACCATCTCAAAGTTTGCCTTTTGTATCTTGCTTCTAGTGCTATTCAAAGTCTAAGGTGACCATGATTTTGAAACGACTGACCCCTCATCTACAAGCAAACATGGACCAATCTGCGGCCAGTATTTGAATAGGCACAAGATTTAGGCAAAAAAGACTGGTACTCAAATTTTTCACGCTTCTCTCAATATGCCTCTCACAGGTATCGTACCCCCTAAACAGCATACATAAGAGGGTGTCACTTGATGTGGGACACATGATATTGGGTGTGGTTTAAGCTTATAAAGCCTATCGTCGTCGTATAGTGCCTTGTCAGATTCTGATATTGGATGTCACAGCATGATATAAAGTTCTGTTTTCTGCCAAATGAATGATGTCCACTCCTCTCCTTTGTAAGCATTTGACTAACCACCCAAGATATGCCTGTCTTTGCTTTCCTCTATCTCTCTTTCCTTCTGCTTTCCCTGTTACCATTTGATATTAAATGCCTCCCTTCCTTACTATATGTCCCAAGAAGCTACATTGTCTCTTCTCGATTTGCTTCATTAATTTTCATTCAGTCTGTGACCTTCTTTGCCCAAGAGATATTCATCATCCTCTGTAAAAGCCACATTTCTGTCGCCTCGAGCTGTTGTTTCATTGCTTCGCTTATCGTCCATATCTCACATCCATATAACATTGTACTCCATATATAGCATTTGATAAGCCTTGGTTTGGTTTGATTGTTAATTTCTCTTGCGGTGAGCACGTTAGACATACCTTTAAATGCTGTTTTTGCGATTCCAATTTCTTGATCTGATTTTGCATCTGATATTATTAAGCTCCCTAGATATTCAGATTTCTCTACCTGTTTGATTTTTATTCCATCAATTTGTAATTTGCACTTTGGACTTACAATATTCTTTGAAATACAGAAGGTCTCTCTTTTGTTACCTTCTAGGCCAAATTTTCTACTTTCATCTGCTATTACAGTAATAAGGTCTTGCAGCTTATTAAGCTTTTGTAGCTTGTAGCTGTTCTTCTGAATGAGCAACAATAACAGTATCATCTGCTTACCGGATGTTATTTACATTGAGCCCTCCTATTCTTACTCCATCCATGTGGCTGAGTTTCCTCATTACCATCTCTGTGTATAGTGAGAAGAGTGGTGGTGGTAAAACACACCCTTGTCTTACATCTCTTGCTATGTTTACCCAGTTACTCTCATCTTGCCCTATGCGTACTGATGCTTGTTGTTGCCAGTAGAGATTCATTATTAGTTCTAAATCTTTGCCACTAACATCCAGCTCTTGAAGTATTTCAAATAACAATACATATTGAACTTTATCAAAAACTTAGTCGATTAGTTTATAAAACATATATATACATCTTTTTGCATCCCAAAAAATCTCTCTGTATAAATCGAAGCGTGAATATTGCATTCCATGTTCCCTTGTCTGGCAAGAACCTGAATTAATAATCCGCATGAATCATAGCGCCCACAATTTCTATTCTTGTGCCAAACTCCTAGCAAAATATAAACATTTGTTAAATTATTTTTTAAAAGATATTTTGCTTTTAAGGGAATGCCCAATATCTAAAAAAGGAGATTCCCCTGTATTTTCACTATCACAAGCCCTTGCATCAGTCTTTATCAAATGCTATTAGTATTAAGATAAAATGGAATGAGCTAGGTTGATAAAATTTTACATGACAAGCAAGATGGTCTTCTGATGCTGGCCATTGAGAATAGATTTAAGGCAAATGCTAACCCAACTGAACCCATTGCTAGGCCTAATCTTCTCAGAGTGTCTTGCCCCAAGACATCAAAATATTTACCTTTGCCATACGTTCTGCAGCAACGTCTTCGAGACTCTCGGGTCTCGTGATTTGATAATTGATTCAAACTCTTTCAGATAATTCATCTTGTAAGACAACTCGGCAGTTCAATTTGAATCCTTGACACGGTCACTAACGAGCTTTGAACTGGACAAACCTCATCGCTCTGACCACAGAGTTACGGTAAAAGGTATGTGAAGAAGATGACTCTTAAGAGGACTTGGATAGAGAGCTTCATATTGTCATCAGGGTAGATTGGAATCATCGTTCTGACCACCGACTTACGGGGAATTGGGATGTAAGGGAGATGACTTTTACGAGAGTCCGCAAAGAAATAAATCAATAGGATCGTGCTTTCATAAATGCATGCAAACATCATTGTTCTGACCACCGACTTACTGTATGTCGGTAGTCGGTAGTCAGTGAGATGTTTTCAAAACCCTTTTCTTGACAGTAAATCCCATATGGTCCTATATTCCTCAAGCACTCTCTGCTCTGCATAAAAATCATCTCTCATGTGGAATTTGTTTGCAATACGTAATTAACCCTAGGACTGGAGATTGGTGACCCTTGACTTAGATCATTGATATTTAGTCAAGAAAAAGCCGGGCCAAGCTCGAGCGTAGCTCAGGCCATATTCCTCTAAGCCTTGGGCCCAGGCTTAAAGCTTTTCGTATCGTCCTTGCTTTTCCATTATGCAGAATGAAAGCTTGTTTTTTGAATATTTCCGTAAAATATTGATCGTGGTGAATATGAATGATACCTTCGCATACTTTGTCACCGTACTATTTCTTTATTAGAAGCATACTGGCAGCTGTCGAGAGTAGTAGCTGTCTATGAAACGACATACGATAAGGGTGCAATCAATTCTAGTCTTTTAAACGATAACTGTTTGTTTAAGTTCAGAAAATATACATTTTCTCAAAATTTTCTATCTACGTTCCATTATAGTTCTCTTGAAAATCTGATAATTACTGTGAGTTATACTTGATCTGGTATTCTACTGTATTTCATTATTCCACTGAATTTCACCACCAACATACTACACCCTAACAGGATTGCACATTAATTACGACTAATAAGCGTCTATGTCTCTTTAACGATTCTCTTGTCGAACTTTTTAGCTTCTTTTGGGATAAACAGCATCATTCTTTCTGAATAAGGCCGTTTGTAGAATACACTAATCTATTTATTTATATTGCAAGAGACTTTGACTATAAATCGCAATTATGATCAGAGCAAAAGGGGATAGGTTATCAGAATAGTTAAACTCCTCTGCCTCTGTGCCTACTTCTACCCTCTCTCCGTGGTGTGAATCTTTATTCAGAGAGTTGAGTTTTTCCAGAAAAACACACCAGATATAGCTTTCACAAACTTTATCTTTATCCTTAAGCAATTCATATACAAGGTCTTTTTCAAGCACCAAGTACGCAACGGCAAACTAAGACTCAAGACTAACTAACTAAGAACTAAGGGGTAGCTTATATCTAGAAAATGACTAATAACTATCAACGTAAAACTATGAGGACTTCAAACAAGTTAATCTGAAAATCACTATGCTTTTCCTGGGTGTGAAGTGTGAGAAGTGAATCATAATGGGTATAGAAGAAATGCGGCAACTAAACATAGTGGACTTCTATGACTAAGATGTGACTAACCTGGGAAAAGTGATTATGAATGAAAAGAAGGAAAAAATCAGAACGAGGCTGTGGCGTACGAAGCGATAGAAATTATACCCGTATTACAGTAGGCTTAAGTGAAGGAGTGGAGACATGTTCCTACTTACCAAGGACGATTTTATAGTCAAGTGGATACCAATTATCACCAGATGTCATATTCATCAAATATCCAAAGTTGATTTGTATTGACAAATCCATTCAATCCTTACTTATTACTCTATCATTAATTGCCGCAATCATGTGGCATATTTTCTTTATTAGTTCATCCTGCTAATGCTTTAACGTATCTCTTCATTATCGACCGCAACAGGGATAAAGTGCGTTTAAATCGTCTGCCTGCCTTGAAATTTCAAGAACATAGAAAGGATTTATTAAAATTATACTCCAATCACACCCACAACTGCTAATCTCTTTTAAATTCTGATAAGCTAAGAGTAATGCTGTTTCATTTTTCTTTCTTTCGGATTGCTTTTGCTAGAATCACTACAGTAGTTTATACGTAGAAAGCTTCAAGTGAAAACGCTAGTAAGTTCTCGCTTCAATAGTTATATTTATGCTATTTATGAGAATCTAGTTCTCTTTTGTGACAGGAACCAATATTACGGATCGCAATGGGCTACGTTTTCTTTTCATGATTTTCTTGAATGGATAGAAAGCCACCAAGAGGTATAATTATATATATTTTAACTACTATTATGTATATGACTCGTGCACATGCACATTTCATCCCAGAATAGCTAATTTACTAGTATAAAATCTAACAACAAAAAATATATGTACAATCATAAAAACTTTAAATTTTCAACAAATCTCTTACACAAACTACAGTTGCAGTCGAATTTATGCTTTTAAAGAGGCTTTTAAATGCATCTTTTAAAGCTATTCAATGTCCGGGACTCTTTTATGGAAGATGGCATTGTACACCATACCTTCGCTCGAAGAAAAGGTGCATTCTCAATAACATACCCTATCGTGCTCAATGTTTCTGCCATTACGAAGGGTGTATGGACTATCTTTCTCTTCAAAAAGTTTATTCATGAAACTTGGATTGAGATTCTTTTGAGCTTTAAGACTTTCAGTAGCAAGCAACTCTAAATCTTTGCTGTGAATGGGCACTGTTTTTGCTTTCATCAATAATTCTTCGAAATTTGAACACCTATCCTTGTATGCGATTCTCAAAGCTCTCTCGTGAATTTTGTTTATTTTCTTATTTACCGACCTATCATGAAACATCCAATCAAGTGGATAGTTGCTAAACTGAGAAACAACAAAGATGTTCTTCATAATCCTCAGTTTCTCAACATCCACATAGTTTGAAATACGTGTAAGTGCATGCAGTTACTGTCGAGCTTTTTTGCAAAGTGAGTTTACATGGCTTTTGAAATCTAGGTGCTTATCTAAAGTGACACCTAAAAGCTTTTCTTCAACAGATTCTGCTATTAAAGTTGCACCTATCGGCACTGATACGTCAGTGTTTTTCTCCCTAAATTCAAAAGATGACATTTGTTAGGATTCAGTTTCATACTATTATCGAGAAACCACTTAGAGAGCTTTTGAGCATCTGTCTCAAGGCTAGATTCAATATGTTCGAATTAACACACGCGTAGATGGTCGTATTGTCTGCATAACTGCAAACTTCAGTCTCCTCCACCAAGAAGAAAAAGTAATTTATAAATACATTAAATTGGAGTGGCCCCAAAACAGAAATGACCTGCTATGAAATAAGTGACCAATTGATCCTAAATCTTTGTTTCCTATTCGAATGTCTGTAATTCTTTTTAGCAAAGGCATCAACATTCTAAAAGAGGGATTTGCATTTCATTTCAAATATTTTCGGAGGTTGGCCCTTAAGCAGTGCTGGTTTTCAAGGGGCCCTCCATTAAATACATTACAAAATAAAGCATTAACTAAAATTGATATTAACGATAAAAAATACTACATCAGAAAAAGAAGAATAAAGGTTTAACATGACTATATGTGACTATATGTGAATAAAATGACAGCCATGTCTCCTTTCTTTTTTTTTTTTTGGAAATTTGCTTGTATCTATACTCTCATTTATGAAGATATTTACCAATGGAGCAAATAAATCCGGTATACTGCGAAAAGGGGAAGCTTTAGTGGGATCTAAATTCTTAAGCTTTCTCAATGCCTCCTCTATAGAAACATGCCGGAAAGAACGTTTTTCACTGACAGTTACCCTTTGTTTTAACAGTTGTATACTTGGGTGGCGCTTGTATGCATTTATGGAAATATCTATAGGCTCCTGTAGTTCGTTTGTTTTTATCAAAATCTCCTCTACCTCTGAAATTTCTAGGCTAGCAGTACTATAGATGAAGTAATCGTTTTTGGATTTCGGCAACTTTGTTATCATCAGAGACCAATTCATTACTCTCTTGTAAGGTGATGCTTCCAGGGGTTTGAATTTTATCTGAAACAAGAAGCTTTGCCTTTCTCCACAATTTTTATTATCTGAAATTTCTTTCAAGTAGAGATTTTAGTAACCAAACTTTGCTTTTCATAATATCTTTACACATTTGTTGCGCTACTTTTCGAAAGCATTCTAGTTCTCTAGCGTTGTATAGTAATTGTGCACGTTAAGTAATCTTGTTCTTAGCATAATGTCCTTCATTAAAGCCTTGGTCATTAAAGGACCTTAGATACAGTTGATAAGCGCATTGTATTGAACGCGCAATGTTGATAAGCGCATCATAAGAGGATCTTAGGTACAGTTTCATTTATCTATCACTACCGTAAATAATTGAATTATTTAAAGAACTCAAATATCGCTCCCCGTAACTGAAATCGGCATTGACTATCACTTAATGGAATTCATCAATCTTTCCGTAAGCTGTCTTGGTACATTTGGTCAGTAATCAGAATCTTCTCAAAGTGTATACATAATTAGCATCTCCTTTTCACTATTTCAAAGCTATCTACTGTTGTCACTCGCACGACCTACTATATATTTTGCATGAGAAACAAACCATGGTGCAACACCGAGCATCTCAATTATTGATTACGCTAATTTTTATTGATGCAACGCTTGTACTGAACTACCTATAGTTTGTATTTTTTTATTTTATTCCATTATATATATAAATTCATTTCATTCTCCTTTTATTTTTAATTAACTAAATAAAATTACCTATTAGCGAGATTTTCATTTGTATATTTTAATGTGATAAATGTTATGAAGTTTGAAAATCATTATACTATTATATGACAGTATTATCTTAAAGTGTGTTACAAAATCCTAAAATAGCATTTTATGTAACAGAGGTAGGTGTTGCGGCTCCAGAAATAGGGTCATAGAGATCTGATGAATGGAGACCCATTCATTCTGGATGGAGCCCATTTGTTGACTCAGCCTGGAGAGTATTACCCCCATTGCATTAAAATCTAGAAGTTTTTGAACTGCTATGCTTTTATACTTTTTTATTTAAGGGATGAAAATCAACTGGCAAATGAAAGATCACATATTGGCACACAAGATGCTGTTGGGACCATAGCTACTAATAAAAACACTGAGAATGTGGATAGAGCCGTCCAAGAAACTGGTGAAAATACAACTCATCCAGTTAAGCAAGAATGTTCCCAATTAGCAACTAAAATATTTGAGAACCTTTCTAGTGAAGACACCGTCAAGAGTAGAGAAAAAAGTGGTGTTGCAAGCACCAATTCAGATTCGCCTCTTGATGTGGAAGAAGTTAATCAAAATTCAGGCAAAAGTATTGAGCTGACTGAAGATGAACTTTCTCAACAGTTATCAGAGGAGAGTTATCAACAGAAGTCAGATGAGTTGATAGAACATGTAACAGAGGCTGTTTCAAAGCAGATGTCAATTGCTTCTCATGCGGATGATGTCTCAACTGCGGATTTTAAATGCCTATCACGTAAGTTCAACTTGGATATTGCGCCTAAATTACTCTTTGCCAGAGGTTCATTAATAGAGCTATTGATAAACGCTAATATTAGTCATTATTCTGAGTTCAGGACAGCAGAAAGAATTCTAACACTGAAAGACAATGAAATCAGCCATGTTCCTTGCAGCCGTGCGGATGTTTTTAGCAGCGACACCGTAACTGTCATGGAGAAGCGCCTTTTGATGAAGTTCCTTTCCTTATGTATAAACTATAAAGAAAGCCCTCAAGAATATAACGCCTTTGCCGGTAAACCGTTTGTTGATTTCCTCTTGCATAAAAAGCTTTCAAAAGATCTTCAGCATTGTGTAGTTGATGCTATATCAATGGTGGATGAGGATGTTGATACATTGATAGGTCTGCAAGTCTTCAGCAACAGTCCTCTTGTTTGGACCACTTATGGAGTTGCAGAATTACTGCAATCGTTCTGTAGGATGTCAGCTGTTTTTGGGGGAATATACTGTTTGAATCGCCCTGCAAGAATATTGAAAGTCACCAAAGAGAATAATGAATTCAATAGCATTATCTGTTCAGAAAGTCAGGAAATCTCTGCGAAATATATCATTATGGAATACAGCTACGAACCGCGTTTGTACTCTTTCGCTCCAAAATACTACATTTCGAGAGCTATACTTATTACTGATGTATCTCTGAAGAAATCTGATGATGAAAAGGTTACGTTGTTGACTGTTCCTCCCGGTAATGGAATTAAAAGGAGCGTGAGATTCATTGAAATTGGGCCTACTTCAATGGCTTGTCCCGTCGGATTATATGTTGTGCATTTTACGACGACTGGGGATGAAACTGCTGAAGGAAACTTGCAGCCAGTTATTGACTTGCCATTTGACATAAAATATATTGAAGGTATGTTACTTTTACTATATATTCTTAACTTCCATTTCCTGCGGACAAGATTCGCATTCACATTCGAAACAACATTCATATCCCATGATACTCATACGGAAATTGTCCGGTGCTTCTCTGTCATAATATATTTGGCTATGCAAATTTCGCCATTATCTGAGTCCGATCACCGTGGAATACTGTAATTTTTCAAACTCTAATTACTATTATTCAGAAATGAAAACAACTTTACATCCACCTAGAAATGTAAGGCTGCCCCTTGAATATATATTGACAATTTCCAAGCGAAGGGGTTTTCTAGGAATATCGCCGTCCCACTCAATTTCGACATCATCTGAGTCCGATTACGGTGAAATTCTTTTAAATGCATATCAAAGTTTGGAATCTTATATGCAACTGTAGATTATGTAAGAATTTTTTTGTAAATTTATGTTAAATTTTGGTATATTTCTGTTCTCTATTTGTTAGGCTTTATTTCGGTAGATTGCTGTTCTCATTTGTTAGGTTTTAGTTAGATTTTCGTTCTTTCATTTTAGATTTTTATTTTTCTTTTGACTACTTCTTTATGCTGAATTAATGTTTGACATTATTTAGCTTAGAGCTGCTATTCAAGCCAGCCGTAAATGAAGAAATAGTTATTATTAGTATTATTATTGTTTTGTCGAAATCAAAATATGGTTTTAGCCTTGTTCTTCCTTCAACAGAATTTCCTCAATGCCAAGTAGTTTTTAGAAATGCCCTGAAGTCATCTCCTAATAATGACATAAATGCTCTTTGGTCTCGTACTAGCTCTGGTTGTAATATACAATATGATCAATATCGCAATACAAAACAAGTTCTATCCGCTATTCAAAATGACAATGAAGACCGTATTCATCACGAGCTGAAGTCACAAGGCTTCGTTATCTCATCTATACTTCTTCAAGGCAGTAAGCATATTCGCAAATTTTGGACTAAAGTTCATCATAATATGCCTAAAAACATCTTTAATTTTATCGTCAAGTATATCAACAATACTCTTGCTACAAAAAAATCTCTGCAAATGGTCTCTCTCCACTATATCTGCATGCTCTTTCTGCTTCCAGTCGGAGACTCTCCAGCACATTGTTTCTAGTTGCAAATCCTATCTTCAAGATGGTAGATATACCTGGCGTCATAATTCCGTTTTGCTACATATTGCTAAAACCCTCTCATCTATAGCGAATAGCTCATTATACGCAGACCTTCCTATCTTTCCATCTCCATCTTTAATAACTGGTGATTCTCTTCGACCAGATCTGGTACTAGTGCTCAACAATGCTACTGTTTACGTACTGGAACTCACTGTTGGCTTTGAATCCAATGTAAAGCTAAATAGCGATCGCAAGGCTAATAAGTACCACCCTCTTATTGGTAGCCTCAAGAAATCATATGCTACGGTAAAATTTGTCAACCTTTCTATGAGTGCCCTCGGAATATTTGGAACTTCTTCTGAATCTCTCTTGTCAATACTCACAGACTTGCATTTTAACGAAAAGACTAAGCAAAACGTGATACTGAAAACAATGAACATAGCAGTTAGATACAGCTACTACATTTTTGTAGAAGAAAGAAAAGTTGGACCAACCCTGATTTGCTTGACTTTTAAAGACATGGTTATATTAACTCAAATACATTTTCGTAATTGCTTTTCTTTGTGTGTGTGCGTGTTATATATATATATATATATATATATATATATATATATATATATATATATATATATATATATATATATATATATATATATATATATATATATATATATATATATATATATGTATGTATATATATATAGCAGACTAGTCAATTATACACTGCCTTAATGTAGTGAGGTGTATCATTGTATACTTAAAATATATTATTATAATCATGAAGTTTCAAAAGAAAAAAATTTTATGTCTGCTAAATATGCATATCAAAGCAAGATATTAATTGCTTTGGAATTTGAAATGTGATTGCAGATAGCTGCCTGTCACTAAAGGAATATTTTACTTTCTCCTTTACTTCAATTACTTAAAAATTAAGTACCAATCATAAAGTCCGTGCTGTCCCTAATAAAGCTGTCTTTTGTGCAGATTCAATCTTCAAAGTAATTCCGATGTCCTTTACAAACTTCTGAAATCTGGTAGATACTGCTCCTAATGCACCAACAACTACTGGAATGACGGACCGACACTTTTCGCATGTCCTAAAGCATAGCGATTTCATCCCTTAAAGGTCCATATTTCTCTATTTTTTCAATTTCTTTTTCAAGGACTTTAACATCTACAGGTATTGCAACATCAATTACCTTAACCTCTTTGTGCAGTTTATCAACAACAACAATATCTGGCCTTCCAGCATCCATTTCCTTATCACATTGTATAACACAATCCACAATATCTTTATATCATTACTTTCAACTATGCTTTCTGGTGAGTCTTCGAGCCATCTTGCTTCTGAATCAATATTATATTTCTTTCAAAGTGTCCAATGTATGTATTTTCCAACTCTATCGTGGCGTGTTTTATACTCTTCCTAAGCCAACTTGCTATATTCACTGATGAATATGCGATACTGTTTCATTTCTTTCTCCGCACATCTTACACATGGGGGAATCATTGGTCTTGTCTATATCAAACTTAGTATTGTTTGTCCTTATCGCTTGTTCTTGCACTCTACAAATCAGAGCTTCTGTGCAACCTTTCAAATCACTGTCCTTCAACCATTTCTAAGAGTTTATGTCATCTTTTCCAGTTAATTCTTTCAATTATTGACCATTCACAACCTTGTCTTTCCAAGAATTATAAACCCATCACCTCTCGGTCCCTTTATAGACTGTGGGACTCACAACATCTTCTGTATTAATTACCTTGCTGTTCTTTACTGCCACTAGTAGGGGTTCTGCTTGGTGCTTGATATACCAGCCAAGGTTATTCTCCTCAGTCATGATACAGCTTTTGCAACTAAGCAGACCTCTCCCTCCTTTACTTCTCGGTACATGTAATCTATCTATATCACTGTTCGGTTGCAATTCTTTGTTTATGGTCATGATCTTTCTTGTTTTTCTATCTATTTCATCAAGCACATTCTTTCGCCAATTCAGAATCCCTGTCCCATTTCTCAAAAGCGAAATTGCCCAAGTATTGAGGGCTCTAATTTTCTTTCGACCATTTAACTTGCTTCTCATTACAAGCCTTGCTCTCCTGAACTATTCCCTTTGGAATTTCCTAATCATATCATTTTCTTTTACATAATCGAATTCCAATATTCCTAAGTATTAATAACCTTCCTTTTCTATATCCTTTATGGTATCACCTGATGGTAGCTCTATTCCTCAGTTGATGTCACCTTTCCTCTTTTCATATCTAGGATTCCATACTTTTTAATCCCAAATTCCATTTGAATATCATTACTAAATATCTGAGCTGTCGAAAGTAGGGGATTGATCTCTCTCTCTCTCTCTCTCTCTCTCTCTCTCCCTCTCTCATCTATCCCAAACAGTTTCAGATCATCCATAAAAAGAAGAAAATTTAACTTGTCACCACTTTTAAGGGTTTACCGACACTTGACTTTCCTCAGGATTTCAGAAAGGGGTATCAAACATACAACGAACAACAATGGAGATAAACTATCTCCTTGGAAGATACCTCTCTCTATTTTAACGTTTGCCAAATATTCTCCGTTTGATGATAAGTTGACATTTCAAACTCTTCATTGATCGCTCTATGAATTTTATCACATTGTCAGCAACATTGGTAAATTTCAAACTCTCAATAATCCAAGAATGGGGAATCATATCGTAAGCTTTCTTATAGTCAACCCAAGCCATCGCTAGGTTCGTATGTCTTTTCCTACCATCATTCATTACTGTTTTATCAATAAGCAGTTGATCTTTTGTACCCCTACTTTCCTTCCTACACCCTTTCTGTTCTATAAGAAGCCTATCGTTTGATTCAAGGTAGCAATACATAGCGGTTGAAATGATTCCTGTCATTAGCTTCCACAGGAGGGGAAGACAAGAAATTACCCTGTAGTTGTGGACAGCTGCGCCTTTATTTGGATCATTCTGGCAAGGCACAGCATTGCCTGTTGTCATCATTTCAGGAATCTCATATCCATTTATGATCATATCTTTCATATGATTTGCTGTTCTGCTGTGAATCATTATTAAGTGCTTTAGCCAATATTCCTGTACCCCATTAGGCCCTGGATATTTCCAGTTAGGAATCGTCTTTGTTTGCTTTGATACCATCTCAGTTGAAATCATTAAATCTGTTTGCTTCTCATGACAAGCTCCCTCCTGTTTAGCTCATTAAACCAATCGGCATTTGCATTGTGCTTTACTTGCTTGCCCTATATATTGCTCCAAAATTCTTCACTTTCTTTTGCGTCAGGTTTCTCATAAATTGCGGTTTTACTATTTAGTTTTTGGTAAACTTTTTTTCTGGTCTTGTTGGAACAACTTATTGATTCTGAATTGGTCAATTCTTTGTTTGTACCGTTTAATTTCCTTACTCTTTGCTTGCAAGCGCTGTTTCAGTTCCTCTAATACTACGTCTAGTCCGTTTTTCTTAATGAAATATTTTCTTTCTAGATCTTTATATTTTAAGTCTTTCTTCAGATCACCTTTTTTCTTGCGCTCAAGTATATCTATGCGCCTATGTATCTCTGTCATCGAAGACTGAATTCGTCTTTTCCACCAAGGCTCCTTGCTATTACCATGTCGCATGTGAACAGGTTTAAGTCCAATTACTCCACCTATGTAAATAGAGCAGGCTTTGATTAGGGTATTAGTTCCACTCAAATTCTCTGTTCCTAGTTTACTCAAAACCCTATTCACTTTACTTTTTCACTAAGAACAGTTCTTTCTATCTTTTTAAATTTAACAAACTTTCTAGATAAATTCTCGTCAATGATGTGATCTATTCCTTCTAAAATATCTCTTTCTTTCTGATCACGTTTTTCAACATCTTCAAAGACACAACTATTTTCTATACCGGTTGCTTCAAGATTCTCAGCTCCATAACCTTCCCCTATATCTTCACCCACAGTCTCCTCGCCCTCCTCACAAAACTAATCGTTCAATATCCGTCGTTTAATGTCTTCAAGCTCTAGATTTGTCAACCGTCGATTCTTTTTATCATGCGTGCTTGATCATATAGCCTCTGTTCCGTCACCACCATTTGGTGTCTCTCTTTCCAGATAGCATGTATTCTCTTCCCGTATCCTCTAAGTGGCTTCCCTTCCCCATCCATCGGTTTACTCAAGAAATAGCACTCCATAACAGCTATATTTACCTCTCTATTCCAACTCATTCTGGCAGTGGCATGATGACGGTCGGGCCTGTGCTGCTCATCCACAGGACACCTACCGAACAAGACTCCTTCACATAAAGTTCCAGTGCCATTCACGTCGTTATTTCTTTCAGTATTCTGATATATTTTCACACATAAATGACGGTTGGTTGATATAGGGTTAGCCATCCCTAGTGGTTTTATTGTGACACCATCACTAGGAGGGCTGCCAACCAAGGCTGAAGAGTCCCTCCTACCCATGGGACAGACTGCTCTTCCTTGTTTTGGTGATATGCTCTTTTTGTGGTAAAGATTTTGTGTCCTTAGGCCGCCATTCTTGGCGTTGTAAGAGCAAACGACATATGAATGAGGGGAGTTTTGGAAATAGTGCACAGGAATCCCGTAAAAATACCGAAGCAATAATTGCCAATGTAAACACGTCAACTCCAAGCAACTGCCACAATGCAACATGCTGTTGTGGCAAAGTTTGCAAAGGGCTTCGAGGATTGAAAATGCATCAACGGAATTGCCGAGCAATTAAAGATTTACACGGTGAAACTTTCGAAGTTATGCAGGAAACTGTCTGAACACAGTGATCATAATTTGGATTTTGAATTGGACGCACAGTATGAATGCGAAATGCCAAGTATTAAAAGAGGAATTAAACTACCAAAATCTGATGAGCAATGGTCAACTGCCAATTTATTTTTTCTCAATGCTTTGCCGATTTCTGGAATAAATTCCTCGAATTTAAATGAATCAATACAAATACTGAATGCCACTATTTACAGTAATTTCGAAGAGGATTTTGGGTATTCAGATGAAGTCTATCACTAAGAACTTATTAGAAAATACAAAGACATGCCTAAACGATCGTTAAAAGTCTAATTTGAAATTTTTAAAACAGACCCAGGCCTCTCCACTTGAAATCAAATACGTTTCGCGCCTACTACGTAATAAACTACGAAACACAGCAGGTAAGCCTACCTCGGAAATTGACCATAATGAGCAAATGAAAAAGAACTTCTGGGGATATGTAAAAGCAAACCTAAAGCATTCCAGTTCCCTCTCGCCTTCCTTTGATATAGAAACTTGCAGAACTTTGTTCCAGGATTTCTTTCGTTCTAACAATTCTTCAAGATCTTTCACAATCCCGGACTGGATACCTTCTCTTTTCGCCTGTAGTTCCATAAAATCTTTCTCCACCTTCCTATCAACAAATAACAAAAATCTTTTGCAGAATGAAAGCTTCAGGTTCACCTTGTCCTCTTGACAAAACTTCTATAATTCCTTTTAAGGGATGTCCGTTCCTTCGCTCTTATATCACTGAGGTAATTCGCCTGATATGAATTTCTGGCAATATCCCTGACGAGTGGAAGAAGGCTTATACAGTTCTAATACACAAAAAGGGTGAGACGTCCGACCCCAGCAACTTTAGGCCAATTATGCTTGAAAGTGTGCCCTTGAAAATCTTTACTTCTTCCCTGCGCGATTCTTTGTTTTCCTTTCTTGACTCCAATGGCTCTATCGAACACAATATCCAAAGAGGCTTTCTTCTCTAGGTGACAGGTAATTTTGAGCGCACTGCTCAAATGTAAAATACCATCAACAAAGCTAGGGTAAGCCAAAGGTCAATGCTTTCGGTTAAGTTCACCACAATCTTATCCCAGAGGTACTGCGTTATCATCACATTCCACAAAATATTCAAACCATGGTTCAGAGTCTCCATTGTAACTTCCACACCTCCATACTTACTACTTCATATCAAACCGCATTCCTGAAGGTTGGAAAAGGCGTTCTTCAAGGCGATTGCCTCAGTCCACTCACTTTTAACCTTTGCTTCAATACATTCATTAAGTATATATCGGATCCCATGTTTACTCAATTTGGATTTGCAACAAGCACCGTTTCTCCTTTACATTGGTTTCAGTTTGCAGACGATGCAGCGGTAGTCACTGGACATGAACAAGAAAATCAAGCACTCTTAAATCATTTCACGAGATGGCTTACCTGGGCAAACATGGTAATCAGAGTTGATAAATATGTCTCTTTCGGAATCAAGAAATCTTCTACTTCATCTACCCAAGTTCTTCTAAAACTTATCATTAACAGAAAACTGGTACCTTTCATCAACTTAGGTGGATCATTCAAGTACTTAGGAAGCTATTTTAATTTTTCAATGGACAATAACAAACACATGTCAATTCTTTTAAGAACTACAGATGATTTGATGACTAAAATTAACCAGCTCCCTTGCCACTCCAAATACAAGCTATCGTTGTATCACCGTTTTATTCTTTCTAAGATTGCATGGCACCTAACAATTACCGACCTCAATAAAACATGGGTAGTACAAAGTCTGGACACAATAGTGGCTAAATTTGTGCGTCATTGGCTCGAATTGCCCATTAGTGCTACTCTGAGCCAATTAGTTATTAGCAAATCTAATTATGGTCTTAGTCTTATTCTTCCTTCAACAAAATTCATTCAATGCCAAACAATTATACGAATTGCTCTAAAATCCTCTCCCAACCCCAACATCAGACATCTATGGCAAGACTCCAGTCAGTATGCAAATGTACAGTATGATCACTACAAAAATACAAAACAAGCTTTAAAAGCCGTTCAGAATCAACAGCAAGGTCGCCTTGAACGCGAACTGACATCCCAAGGCTTCATTATTTCATCAATTACCAAATTTACATCTCCAAAAGTAACTAGCTTTTGGTCCACCGTCCAACAAAATATGCCCCAGAACAACTTCAATTTCTCATTTAAATACTTAACCAACACTTTAGCAACCCGCAAGAATTTTTTTACATGGTCTATTGGACAGTCATTTGCATGCTCCTTTTGTCTTCAGTCAGAAACACTGCAACACATCGTTTCCAGCTCTAAGTCGTACCTCGATCAGGGTAGATATACTTGGAGACATGATTCGGTCCTTAACTTTATAGCCAACACGACATCAGAGCTTCCAAGTTGCTCCATATGCGCTGACCTTCCTGCTTTTCTCTCCCTGTCTCTGGTTACAGGTGATTCTCTTCGGCTTGACCTTCTTTTGATCGCTAAAAACAAAACTCTGTACATCCTTGAGCTTACCATAGGATTTGAAACTAACATAAAGGTCAACAGCGATCGCAAAGCTCTAAAATACAATCCTCTTCATCATTCATTACGTTCAATATATCATCAAATAAATTTCATTAACTTGTCCTTAGGTGGTCTTGGCACTGTAGGATCCTCCTCAGACTCTTTCAGTGAACTACATAAGGAAGTTGATTTTGACAGCAAATTCAATGATATAATATCAATGCTGCACTCCAATGACAATAGTCAAATTCCTGACAGAGATTCTTCCAATTATAACCGCTGCTACAAAATTCAGCCACTTATTGACCACTTTCGGGAATGTTTCTCCAGTGTTGTTGTCCAGGAGATATTCTTGTCTGTTGATGTACAGGTTGTACCATTTAAGGACCTTAGTTATTTGAAGAGGTGCTTGTAAAATAAACCCAAGAAGTGGGGATATAGTTTGTGCCAATGGCCGGTATGAGTGGATATGTATACAATTTTGAAGTGGATGAAATGAAGGGAGTAAAGGTCCACCAATTGGAACAAATCGTCCAGCTCGTATTAGAGAGAGTGTTTTTGCTGTGCTCCTAATGGCAGATTCTCTGAAACCAAATATGCACAAGGTCTTTCTTGATAATTTCTTGAATTCACCTGAGCTTTTGCAGCATTTGGGTAGAAGAAATGTTTGGACAAATTCCACCTTGAGCAAGAAGCAAGCCCATAAATGCCCCATCAAATTTGACAAGGCGATGAAGCAGAAGGGAGGAAGATTCTCTGAAGAAATTGTTTCTGTTGACAAGAAGTTGATGGTGGTACCTTGGTACGACAACAAGTCTGTCCCTGTAATGTCACGTTCTCTTGGAAAAACTCTTGTACCCAAATGTATAAGATAGGATAAGAAGGAAAAAAAGTCTTTCTATTCATCGTCCAGCATCAGTCACAATTTATAACAAATTCATGGGTGGAGTTGATAAAAGTGATATGATGGTGGCATTTTATCGAACCTGCTTTAAAACAAGGAATTGGTACCAGCGTTTGGGAGCTCACTTTATTAGTCAAGCATGTGTTAAATCATGGATAATACATGTTTCTTTGCATGAAACAAATGCCACCAGTCTGACATACGTAGAATTTTTACTAAGCATCTGTCAGTGCTTGTTGGGTGGTCTAATGGTGGTTGGCTTTGATGATGAAGATCTATCCTCGGTGCAGCCTAAAAAAAAATGAATACCCAGCATTGATGTACCATTATCAATAAGGTATGATAAATATGATCACTGGCCAGTATTGTGTGATGTAAACAATGCCCAGCGTTGCAAAATGGAAGCTTGCAAAAGAAAATAGATGCTCAAGTGCAGTAAACGCAAGGCTTATTTATGCTTAAATAAAAGAGACTGTTTTGTCAGATTTCATAGTCCTGAAGAAAGAACATAATTACGCACAAAAATACATAGATAATTTCTTATGAATGTATATTTTTTCTTGCTGTTGTTTCAAATATCTTGAAGTTTTTCTCTTATAAGCAATTCTCTATAAAATTATTGGGTTTTTGAGTATTTTGATTATTTAGATGTTGTGTTTGTATCATGTATAGATTTTTGAGGTAAAGCTTCCTCAATACAGGTTGAATGGCATCATCTTTGGATGTTGTCTTTTTCCCATTATGTATTAATTTGTAGCATAATATTTGGCATGCCGCATTGTGCACTGCACTAGAAAGTTCATTCATACTGGACATGAGTTGATCAACCAAGTATTCATAATGTCCATTGTACTAGAAAAACCTTGTCATGTGACAAAATGGAGCTAAAAACTTGGAATTTTGATTTATAGCAATTTTACCCTCTAAATCAGTGGTCTTCAACCTGGGCGATACCACCCACTAGTGGGCGAATTCAGATTTCAGGTGGGCGGTAGAATAATTTCATTTAATATCAAAAACATCCAAAATATCTATCTTTAGCATAACGCACCGAATCCTTTACTGGAAACCGATGAAATGAAATGTCACTATTCGCAGTTTTTCTGTTCGTGCAGTTTAAAAAAAAGGAATTTCAATCCATTACATTGTTTTTCCTGCCTTATGTAATGTATTTACTTTCGGGATCAAGGTGTATCAACGATGGAGGACTTTTTTGATCAAATGTTAGTGGGCGGTGAGAAATTATACTTATCCAGAACTTACAAAAATGGGCGGTGCGTGGGAAGAGGTTGAAAACCACTGCTCTAAATAGTTGACATAAAAAATTCAACTGAAATACCCAACGGGAAGTGGTCAGTTACTTAAGGTGTTCTTGTCTGCTTCAGCGCACTCTTCACTTCTTCAGTGGCCTTCACAATGCTTTGCTAGGGAGACCACAGTCCCCTGCTAGACCATCACTGCCAACAGGGTATTTATTTACCGACTGAAGCGTTTTCTTAGTAAGCGTTCCTTTTCTATAGGGTAAAATTGATCCTAGAAAAATGACAAAGCATGTATTCATGTATCGACAAAGTCATTCAATCAAAATTTAACGAGACCACCGACGGTTGGAGAGGGCGTGACACCCCACACCCCCTGCTAGCTACGCCCCTGTTGAAAATGTTGGTTGAATCTGCCTCTTCCGTTTTGCTTTCAAAATCTCCTGCTTTTTAAGTATCTTTATTGAAATGCAACTATATATAGTTGCATGCTGCAAAAGTTGTTCTATTAATGCACTTATATTTCCCCCGTTTTTCCCCCCTTTTAGATTATAATATCCCAGTTTCTCCGGTATCTTTTTACTGAATATATGCGAATATCCTATGTTTTAAGAAAATTTACTTGGAATGTCTGGAGCTATCAGGTCGGTGAGTGATTGAATGCAAACTACGCACGTTTTCAAATGCTACAGATTCGCTGTAGGTACCCATTGTCGCAAATACTTTTCCAGCTCCTCCTATTTGCATTGTTTTCTTCAGGGATTTTTTCAAAAATTCGGCTTAAAAAGAACATTCCTTGTTGAATCCATAATAATAATACTATTGTTTTAACGCGAAGTATGCCGTCAGCTAACTAAAAAACTAAAATTTATCCTTTCGAATTAAAAACTTTACAGTTTTAATCTTCCAGGTGTTCCTCATTTCACTTCTGAGTCTAGCCCTTCAAATATGCTGTTAGTTGTTTTTTAAAACTATTTAAGGTAGGTAACTCACGTAGTTGGGCAGATATATCGTTCCAAGCCTTAATGGCTGTTTACTGAAATCTTCTTTTTGCAAATTCAGTCTGATATCTCGGTTTCTGCAGATCTCGACAGTGTCATGTATTCAGTTTCTATTGTACAGAGAGATCATAGGGGGGCCACGGCCCCCAGAAAATTTCTTCATCCCTTTGCTTGCCCCCACTTTTCTAGAAGGGCATACAATATTGAATTTTGAATATATTGCTTACTGCAAATACTTGTGAATTAGGAATAGGTGCAAGGAATGAACATGATACTTTTAGACTGTTACTGTACTTCAACTTATACAAAATGTCTCTCTAGCTCTCTTTGTGTCTTTTGGCTTTGCATGCAAGCAACAACATATAGTAAATTTCTAAATGCTAATTGAGATTTTGCATCTGTATATTCCTTTATGTTATCGTCCTGTATTCTCATTTCTCTGTCATTTTGCATGCTCTCCCTAATTCTTTCTTTTTCATTTAAATATCTTTTTCGTATATAAAGGACCAATCTCTGTGCTCAAAAAGGGCTTTTTCTTAGGGCAAAAGGGTGTAGTCAAACAAATTTTCTGAGGGCATCCTCAAACCCCCTTTCTTCTGCCTTACGCTCATGGCCCATGGACTCCCTGGATATTTGAAAGTAGAACCAACTCTGTGCATATTATATTTCGAAACCGAAGATCTCGGGACTAATCTATTGTAAAGTTTACTGGGCAAAGCGTTTTTCATTATTTCATAGGTCATTATGTTCCTATTATAACGGATGATATTTCTATATTTAGCCAGGAACGAGACCAATTATCTTTAACTTCTGCGCCTTCCATTACGTATGTGGCAAGTTCGATTTTCAAGATATTGGAGAGCAATTTTCTTTGATTTGGTCAAGCTACCCCAAACAACATGACCTTATCGCAAATGACTTTCAGCAAGAAGACTATAATAAACAAAGCAGAGATGAATTTGCGGCAGAATGCTTTAAAGTCGCTTTAGGCTCATGAGACCAGTACTTCTTTTACTTCCAATTCGCTTAAACTGCTCATCCCAATGCAACGTTTCATCAATGATAAGTCCTAGACACTCGGCTTTTTCCATCCTTTTATCTCTGAGCCGTTAAGCTGAAGGGTCTCTGAAAGTTCCGGTTTTCTTGTGCTGAACGGGTGCCCTATGATCATAAGCTCGGTCTTTTAGGGGACTTGGACAGAGTTAGCCCTCATCCATTCGGCGGTATTTGCTAGTTCTTTACGTGCACCGTCAGTCATCTTCACAACATTACTTGAGGCGATTGTGAAAGCTGTATCGTCAGCATAGATGTGAGCCTGCGAGGATTATAAGCATTTTGCGAAGTTAATTAAGTATGTTATAAAAAGGAGGGGGCATAAACAAGATCCTGAAGGAATGCCTCATGGGACTTTCAATGCTTAGTTTTTACATCGTTTAGGAGATTTAACTATCATCTCTATTCTACCACATATATATTATCTCATATTACATTATATTAAATTACATCATATTATATTGCATTATATTATATTATATTATATTATATTATATTATATTATATTATATTATATTATATTATATTATATTATATTATATTATATTATATTATATTATATTATATTATATTATATTATATTATATTATATTATATTATATTATATTATATTATATTATATTATATTATATTTATTATATTATATTAATATATTACATTTTATAGGATATTACTATCATCTCTATTCTACCAGATTGAATCTACCTGATATTACCTTCAACGTAGCACTTAGAAGCATGAGATCTGTATGTCACCAATGTGCAACATTTGGGGACCAGTAACACAATGTGTAAAACAGAGGGAATTTAATGCAATGCGTCAAAATACTTGTAATAAACAAGAAATACTACTAGAATATATCATAATTGCCCTAATTGAAGTGATATTAATTACAACTTCGCACTTTAGAAGTACAGAATCTACATGTCACCAATGTGCAAAGTAGGGGGCCAGTAACACAATGTTTAAGATATAGAATGCACTCTATTTTATAAGATTAACATTTACATGAGTGTTCGAATTTCTGTTTTTTCATTACCTCTTACATTATCGATTCCATATTTTTTGTTCCTGCGTTGACCTAGCTTTTGATGAAGTAAGTCGTTGATAAATGTTTTAATATATTCTAATCATTTTCAGATGAAGTTACTCCTTTGTCATTTAAATATAATGTAAGAATAATCTTAGGCTCAAAACCAGAAAGTGTTTAAAATATCGATGCTCACCTAGAATTGAGGTACTTAACCAGAGCACGAATAGATATTTTTGACATATATGAAATGTCGGATAGTGATCGAAAGGTTAACCGAGATATATAGCCAGATGCTGTTACATGTGAGCATTAAGTAATCAATTATTCCAACCTCTCTCACAAAGTATAATAAGAACGTAAATTGTCTGTTGATACCACAGAACATTACCACGGAACGAAAAAGTGGCAAAATTATTTCGACATACTTAAAAGTTTTTTCGCTCGACACTCATCAGAGTATGGAAACGTAGCACAATCACCTAAAGGTTAACCAAAGTACATTTCCAGATATGCTTACATGTGATAGGATGAGTCTAATTGGCCCCAAGAGTGGCCAATTAGGACCTATTAACCATTGTTTGCTTGAAGAGTCCCAGTGAGAAGGCAAACTCTTTATCTCTACACGAGACTGGGTTGTGAGTCTTGATGTAAACAGAATCCAGAACACTTAAATGAAAGGACGACCTTGTTTCCCCAATGATCTGAAAAATTTTCGTCTGTATATGTTTTGGCGCATTCTGGATTTGCAATTAGGTGTTGTCTTATGACCGGCTCACAAGTTATTTTTGACTTGTTGCTTTTACATATACGAGTTGGTTGTTCTCTTGCTACACTACGTTTCTTCCTGATGCCCATGGGAACATGCTGTTCCATTCTGTCTGCTAGACTCTACGTATTGCGTCCTACATACTGAGCTTCACATCGGCACGAAATTTCATAAACAACACCACTTTTTTGAGTGGCAGGAACGCAATCTTTATCAGCAAATGGTAGCATAACTCTAGTGTTGTAAGCCACACGGGATTTCACAGCATAGAAACAAGATGTAATGGCTTTATTAAATTGATTTTCCAACTTTGACGAAACTTTGCCAATCCAGGGCAAGTTTAGGTATACCGGGCACTTCTCTGGACCAAAGGTTTTTTCTGCTGCAAAGTTAGCTAGTTTATGGTTGATAAAAAAAGTAGAAAATTGCTGGATATCCAATTTCAATGAGCAGTTGTTTTATTTTGTTGAGCTCTGAGCCCAATTTAGTTTTCGAGCAATGCATAAGTGCTCTGTGAACTAAGGTGTTAATAAGGCTAATCCTTCTTGCTAATGGACTAAAGGAATTTCAATGAATGTATTGCCCTGTAAATGTTGGTTTCGTGTAAAAGCTGGTAAGAAATCCACTGGATCATTTGGGGCAAACAAGATCGTCTTTTCATTTAAATGTTTTGAAATCCGTTTACATCAAGACTTAAAACCCAGCATTGTGTATAGAAGACTGAGTTCACTTTCTCACTGTGACTCTTCAAGTAAACAATGGTTATTAGGTCACTCTTGGGGCCAATTAAAAACTTAAACAAACTTAGGTTTAGTGTGGTATATTATTTTCCATGTCTAGAGCCAAACGACGAGGTATATGAACAACACGTTGCGTTTAACCTAATTCAAAGAAATACCAGTGAAGTCTGCCAGTCCTGAAAAGAGAATACTAGAAAAGGGGAAAATTACAGCATTGTAATCAAGGGCGAGAGGGCATATAAATCCCTCGTCGTTTGGTTCTAGATATGGAAAATAATCAACATCACACTATACCGCAGTTTGTGCAAATTTTTAATTCTTTTCCATCCCTAGAACCCAAACTCGTTTCGGTATTTATATGAGACTTCAAAGAGACTGGAAAAGTGTCAAGTCAAGCATCTCACAAAAAATGCTCCTTGAATGAAACGATGTGCTGCAGAAGGAACTATACTATAATACAAATAATCAGGTAGATACTGCAACTCTAATAGTATCACATAGCTAGAATTAGGATCTACAATTATTCTGTCCTGAAAGCAAATAAGACTATTGCAAGTCGACCAATCAGCAGATCTAATTAGCTTTGCCAATGAGAGCCCTAGGCTCTTGCTTTTGATTCTGACACTGTTCTGGTGGAAATGACACAAGAAATCATAAACATCAAATTCCCCCCAATGGTAATATAGATTTTACACCATACAAAAATATTCAATATGAAAACAGGATGCTTAGGAAACTTGTAAGGTACTTGTATCTTCTATTTCACTGTATCATTGATCAACAGCTGTAGTGTAGTGTACGATTTACCTTAACTTGGCCGTAATCTTAAACTGCAAATCCAACATGAATAGTTTCATGCACTGTCCATGATAAATAAATCAACTAACTAGATGTTGCTTATTTTGGAAAAACGAGACGAATAGCATTTCGGACTGAAAATGCTCCAATAACAAATGGGAAAAATCCCAGCCTAGTGGTTCTAGGCACTCTTCAATATTAGGCAAAATTTCCTATCAACAGAAAACATCCATAAATCATATGCAGACATATCACAAAACAGTGTAATAGAACAGAAGGTTAGCATCTTAAATTGAAACAGCCTCTGCTTGTGAAATTACTCTAAATAAAAAATGTTAAAAAATGCCAACCCTAATATAAAACCTGCTTTGAAGTAGTCTCTTCTAGCCGGTTAAATTCAAAAGATAAATCTGATCCCTAAAGCATGATTGTAGAGAAGCAGAATGTCAAATTGTCAGAATGAAGGTGCTCTGTTAGGAAACTATCCTTACATTTATACTATAATGTGTGGGACAGATTTCTCTTTATTAGCAATAAGTAAACCGTTTGCTAAGGTAGAATATTCTTCGAAGTACCAAGTGACCAAGAATTTGTGATTATGTCTTTGGCTTCCAACAGAAATGTATCTAGACCAGCTGTCACTACTAAGATTATGCCAACCGGAAACTTGAGAACTTGTGCAGCAGATGTTGAAATTCCTGGCTTTTTTGGTAATTGCAGCAGATGGCTGTCGCAAGGATAATTTATGCATTCAAAAAGCAATAATCTGTTAGATTGAAAAAATTATCAACTGTATAGCCAAATCAGAGACAATAAAATGGTCAATTGCCTAACAGAAAGAACTTTCTGCAAAACATGAGTAATGAATTGCAAAAGGAGGGGATGCATATACATCCACGAATGGAATTATCAATCTAGTGTATGAGTATACTGCTATAGCTTTTGGATCTGACTAAAAGATACAAAAAGGCTTCAATCGATAATAAATTCAGAGTACAAATAACTCAATGATAAACTTAGTACTTAAGCTTTGGAAAAAAACAGAAAAATTGTAGGACTTCACTGCCAATCAATGCAAAGCTCATACTGTCTTAATTCAGCATCAGCAACAGGATTCTCAATTCCAGGAACATAAGAAGCTGAGAAGCAATAACTATTTCGATAGCCGAAGACTAAGATTTTCTTGCAAAAACATTGCAGTATGAAGAACGAGAAGATCCCATGTCTTCATTGCTATGAGCATCTTTCATATTGTCAGTTAATATTCTGGTGTGGGTATAATGAAAGTTTTACAAAGATAGCAACTCAAACAAATACCTTTACATTCAAGCACATTGATATCATTTTAACGACACTTCAAACTTCCTCTTACTGTAGTGCCTTTGATTACAGTTCCTCAGCCAGACGATAAAGTATCAGTAGCAGTACCCACTTCTGGATTATAGATATTCATCTAATTAAAAGACAAATCATTATTATCAATGCACCATTTGAAATTCTCATGTGCTGCCTGTGATATGATAGCGTAAAAATCAAACTTGCCCCACAAAAAAGCTATAATGAATCAAATTTAATCACAGCCCTAAGATCTATTATGTAATGGTCCAGATTAAATAGCAATAAGAATGATTCCTATTACTGGTGTAAAGCATAGTATAGAGACATATTGAGAAGGTATGTGATGAACATATATCATTAATTGTCGCCATCTTAGAAAAAAGAAGAGTATCCTTCATAGCTTATGAATTAGTTCTAAAACCAAGAAGAGATGGATCTGACTGATACAAAATAAGATTGAAAATGATAACTAATAATCCCTAAGTGATCCAATGGATTGATAGTTTCAGTTATTGCATCGATACAGTCATGGTAAGACTCATAGAATAATGATAATGCATCAATATTTGCTCATGCAACAAATCCTTGTTGCCCCAAAAAATGCCAGGACTACCTTAAATAACTTTAATATTCTCTTGGTTCACCCAACAACCAATAGGAAAACATGTAAAAGTATAGAATTTCTCCTGAAAATTAAATTTCAAATATTTTTGATACGATGAAAAAATGTGAAAACAAAAATAAGCATCCTTTACATCCACTGTGCACATGAAGTAGTTTGGGCTCATTAATGTAAGAAGGTTATCAAAAACGTATCCGTATTATACTGGCTATAAGGTATAGATTCAGTTAGTCTAATTAGATTAAGAATTATTCTAACACGAAAATGGCATTATTGGGTTACATGAATGCTGATAAAAGCAATAAATATTTCTCAAAGGAAGTTAGCTTCAAAGCACTTTTTAGCTTATTGATCTCTTTTTCCGTAATAGCAGCTTCAGTGAAAGAAAAGGACAAGCATGCCAACGTCTAATCCAGCATGGCGTTAGATTTTGGCGATAAAAGTAAGATTTCTAGTCCCTCTACAAAAGAGAGCACTAACTAAGACCATTAGAGGTGTTTGTGTTTAATTAGCTAGCTTTTTTAATGGTACACATAAGATCTAGAAACATCTAATTAAGGTCTAGTCACAGCAAACTTAAGTAAGACATTGCAAGCTTCTTTCTTCTGTCAGTCAACCCCAAATGAATGCGTAGAAACATGACAAGGTAAATTACATAGCCCTTGAACATCTTTATTCAAGATATTTCTGACGTTTGCTTTCCACATACTTGAAAGGGTTACATTTGACATTGCAAGTATAGAGATGGATCAAGAACTTTCGGAACTAAGATTATCACATTATCAAAATTTTCGGCCTAAAATAGATAATCTGCATTGGAATACACAACATGTGAGGACTAACAACCGTATCCTAATAATTTTTCTCTAAAAAAGCAAAATGTTGAGAAGCAGTCATCTCTACTATAGGTTTGAACATTGGCGGGTAAATCTTTCTTACAGACTTTTGCTGTCAACTAAAAGCCTATACTTTGCCACGGATTCTCAATTTTACTGGCCAGGCTCTATGAAAGAATACTAAGGGCCGTTAATGTCCGCACTGACATCAAAAGCACATTTTTTACACAATCAAGGCATACACATCCCATGTGTAAAGGTAATCAAAGACATGCTTGGATTAAAAACAAAGAGACAACACAGTGCTCTGATTTTGAACGCTTGGATGACGTAGCATCCACTTTACCAGCGGAAGATACAGGCTCCACAAAAAAGCAGAGATACAATGTCATGCTCTGATTTTGAACATTTGGATGATACAGCATCCAATTTATACGCGGAAGATACAGCTTCCGAATAATGTTAGGAGTGAGACACAGCATCATACTCAAAAGTATGATGAGTCTGGGAAACAAACATCACTTCATCAGACCTCATTGGCTTACTTGAGGTCGAAAAACGACGTTCAGAATTTGTAAACTCAACTAGTCTAACTAACGAAGCAAGAATCGATGCTCTTGCATTTGCTAATATTCTAATGAACAAACTGTTTTACTATGCCAGTAAGAGCCGACAGGTCTTTTTGCACGTCCCACAACATTGCAGCTTGCTAGTTGGGAATAGTACGCGTTACACTATGTTCAATTTTAGAAGACGTAACTGCCCTCTCGTGCATCTACTGTACTTGTAGCTATGAATCAGCATTGTTCTAAATGCTACGTAGCTTAGGAAGAATTATTTGATCCATAGCTAAGAAACAAGAATAATCAGTGCAAATACAGTAAAAGACGCAAAGAAACAAATACAATTATCAAACAAATGCAGTACAAACCTGAAAAAGAACTTAAGGATCACTTGAAACTTGACTCCACTTGCTGTTGCTGTTCCGGTTGAAGGTTGGACAGCAACGTGTTGCTCATATAAATACTGAAAGAGTTTGGGCTCTAGGGATGGAAAATAATTGGACGCAACCTATCACATGTAACCGCATCTGGCTATATAATTGGATTAACCATCCGGTCACTATCCGACGTTTAAGTATGTCAAAAATATTGCCGATTTTTCGTGCTCTGGTTAAATACCTCAATTCTAGCTGAGCCTCGATATTCTAAGCATTTTCTGAAAAAATTAGAAAAAACAAATTTCAAAAAATTTGAACACTTGAGCCGTGCATTATCTTTAAGTTAATCTAAAAGTTCAGCGATTCTGAGGTCTAATAACCATGTAAATGTTATTCTTATAAAGTAGCGTGCATTCTATATACACACATTGTATTACTGGTCCCCCTACTTTGCACATTGGTGACACAAAGAGCTCATGCTTCTGCGTTCTAGGTTACAATTAATATCAGTTAGATTCAATCTGGTAGAATAGAATAGAGATGATAGTTAATCATATTTGTAGTTCGGGTTTGTCGGTGTATGGAATGTGTGCTTATACGATGCTTTTTTGTGATTTGCTTTATTGTCCGTTCTCAGTGTATCTGTGAAAATTCTCGAAGCATAAGGAACATCGCTTGTTTATAACATTTTTAGGCAATGAGTTAGGCTCTGGTAAGCTTTTAGTTAAGATTTTGTTGAATTCTAATGATTTTGTAATGTCCCCCTATTTTGCACATTCACCTATGTTGCACGTCCCCCTAGTTTACACGTTACCAACCCTTATGGAGCAAGGTCATGAGGGTACTTTGTGTGGGATAAACAACTAGTTGTTAACTAAAAAGACAACCTAGATTTGTAAGGTTACTCGAAATGTGAGTGTATGCACATCAAGCAATTACTACATATGTAAATTCCAGCTACCTTGACATATAACCCACCAGGTAAATTTACATGCTAGAAAATGATCAGCTATCAATGGAAGCGTTCTAATTAAACAAGTAAATGCTAGATGCATATGTTTTTACTGACAGATGGCACTGTCAATGCATCATTATTTTTTCTGTAGCACTATTTGCTGAATGGTCACACAGTCATGGGTCTTGTTGTCTGGCCTATTCATTGATCATGCAGATAAATCAGACTGGAATATTTGCAAAATAATGACAGAGAGCAATCCTCAAATAGACAGTAAGTGATTTTAGCACATTACTGTGAAGGTTCTTCATAAGTTTATTAGATTATTCATCATTTTTATTAGAACTGAAATCTTCTGCAGTCTCAAAGTACAATGTTGAGATAAGCTCTTTTATAGATGTATGCATTTAATGCATGTATCGTTTGTTTTTGTACTTGTAGTTATTTAGTTTCTTGAGTGGTTTAATGAAATGGCTATGCAGTAGATACTGTAATCAAACTTTTGGTCCCAGCCATGGTATCAACCTTTAAGCTTGTGTTGGTGTATCAATTATATGGATAAATGTAAAAAAAGCTCCTTTATACATTGTTATTGCCTAGGATCAGTTGAGACCAATACTTAAATGCTATTATTTCTATCAAAATAAGCTATTTTTCAATGCTCTACATAGATAAAAATCCATAACACTGTTGAAAAGACTAAGATTTTTGTACTTCTCAAGTGCTTAAGCTTAATCTTTTTAACTATTTTGACCAGCATCTGAAAATGGACCCTTATTCTAACTCCTAAGGACATGGACTGTAGCAATTTTGTACTCCTTCCCAGTGCTTTTTGGACGCACATGAGATTCATGTTCTCATCATAATGCACCTGCCAGGTTCTATAGAAAGCAAAACTACTTCTTCAGACTCAGAATGATTATTTCATATTATATAGAGATTGAAATTTTAGGTTGACTTATTTTTTGGGCCAAATTTAGCTTTTGAAAAAGCATTGCGTGTTGCTTTAATACATTTAAGCTTTTAGTTCTCATGCCCTCAATGACATTAGATTTTTGCTAGGAACCCTTCAAAAATGATAGATTTATATTCATAGCTCCCCAATACTTCCTCCGCCCCCCCCCCCACTAGTAGACACTTCGTGATCGCTCCCTTACCTCTAAATTTTGAAAGGAAGGGATCCACAATACTTTTGCATCCAGCAAAATTTGAACGTAGTTGTAGAGAGTTATGAGAAAACAAGATGGGACGTGGAAACCCAAAGACTGCACTATGTCCTATGCCAGTGCTTTTCAACCTTTTTGATCTAACCGCCACAGTCAACGAATTTTTTTAAAAACGCCCCCCTTCTCTCGAAATATACTTTCGTTCATCAGTTTCATAAGTAAATATATTATATCATACCTTCTCAAAACGCCGCCTTGGGGGCGATATCGCCCCCGTTGAGAATCACCGTCCTATGCAGTTAATCATAAATTCTTTTAAGGAATACAAGTATATACGACAGCTTTGCTCTAAGACATACTTAAATATATAGACCAAATAAACTACAGAACTACTTTTACTGCTAAATAAATTACTGTTCATCGAATCCAGTCCACCACTTACGGATATGCATGGATACACGTCATCTTCTTATCGTCCTGTGCAGGATGCAAACGCTGCTGATGCTGTGGGACCCAGTCCTTTTCACAAAACAATCATGATGAAGTAAGTGTCAACTGTCAATTGCTTCTCAAGATAAATGCAGTATCCACAGTATTATTATAAGGAAGAATGTCAATCATAGTAGGAATATGAAGAACAGGGTAAATCGTTATAACTGCTGTCTTAAGCTACCTACGCAAGTGTTCAAAAATGATCTATTGCATCATTCAGAATGCCCTTCTGCAGCTTAAGCAAGTTTGTCACGCTCGGTAAGAATAACTAAGATTTTAACTTCCTATTACAATTTGGAATTTCAAAGAGGTTGATGCAAGGAGGAATGTGTTGTGCATGTTTTGATGTTTCCATTGTTCTAGGTGAATCAGGTCAAAGTGTACGAAAGGGTCCAAACCATGCTGCTTTACTCTAAGGGCAATTCTCGACTTTCCTGAAGATTTGACTTTTGGTGAAAGTAGAAATTAGGAGCTTAAGATTAATTACTAAACTCACTTTTGCTTCGATCATAACTGCTTTCACTTCCAACAGTATGTAAACGTCATGTTGCTAGGAGCTGCTGGTCTTCTGCATTAAAGGGGGGATTGCAACACTTGGCCATCATTGAAAGCAGTAGCGGATATTATGGAGCAAAGTGCCCCAAGGTGCCATCTAGTGGGCAAATTCCCTGCAAAAGCATTAAAGCTAAAGGCTAAATACACGACTTTTTAATAAGAAAGTCACTTTTTTTGCTCATGCCTCTCGCACACCCTTTCTAATGAAAAACACGTGTAATCGACAACAGTCTCAAGTATTTGTCGAGTACAAGTGTTTCTTCTAAACTAATCGGAAAATTCAGCCCCTTTGCCCCTCCCCTGATTTTTCTTGAAAAACCACCACTGTTAAAAGGGTTAGAGTGTTTAGCAACTTCTAAGGAAAATGTATGTTTGTGGATAACTATGCATCCCAGCATTGGTGGCATCAGGGGTGATTCCCGGGAGGCTCACTTGGCGGCATTATAAATAGCAGGGCTGTTTAGAGTTCGCTCGTCGCACCATAGGCACAATGGGAAGGCACAAATGGCAAACCCCCTGTTATATCTTTGTCTCCACTAAAGGGTTCATAGGCCTATCCTGTAACACTATCCGTACACATGCCCTCTTGGTCCGTGCATGCGTGAATGTATGTCCTAATATACATCAACATCTCACATCTCATCCCTTCTAATATAAACTCCATTAATATAACATGACCTTGTCCATATTGTCCATGAATAACCATAAACATACCTAGTAAACAAAAGTCGCAGCTACACCTGAACTAAACGTAAATAGAACAACAACTCTAAACTATAACTAAATCAGAGAGTTGGGAAGAATAACAACCTCTCTTATGCATTATCCCGAGGGATTATTCTGCCCTCTAGCGTAGGGATTATACATCTAACTAACGCCATATTTGACTAGTGGCTTTCTGATTCTTATTGGATAGCGTCTCTCTGGGATTGCCCTATTTGATGTGGGTTGTGAGTTTCCGGATTCGCAATTGTCATTTCTATCACTTGGTGCAGCCTCTGTGCTAGCAGTAGTTTCTTGAGGCTGACTGGTTCTAGGCACAACTGGCTCCTGAAATGATTCTGGTCTAGGATTTTCTTCTGGAAGGCTACTAGGTGATGATTTGTTTCCGATAAAACTTTGCATGTGCTCACAATAATAATATCTAACTCTACCTCCACAGCAAACTAAATATCTTAGAGGACCTTTGATTGCAATGATGATTCCAGTAATCCACTTTTCTATTCCACCACGCATATTTCTAACCATGGCTGGGTCACCTTTTTGACATTTTCTCATCCTTACTCCTTTATCATGAAATTCTATTTGCTTGTCCTGTGCATCCATCATTGAAGTGGACATGTTTGGTTTCAGCAGACCAAACCGTGTACGTAGAGCTCGTTTCATCATTAATTCTGCTGGATTCTGTCCAGTTGTTGAGTTGGGCGTAGTGCGGTAGCTAGCAAGAAATTTGCTAAGCAGTGCTCTTCACTCAACTTGTTTTCTTCCAGCATATGCTTTGTTAATCTTTGTTTCAACGTTTGCCCATAGCGATCAGCCTGCCCATTTGTAGTAGCATGATAAGGTGGTATTTTAAGGTGTCGTATACCATTTTTCTTTAACAACTTACTGAATTCCTCTGAAACAAACTGTCTTCCATTATCACTCACCAGAATTTCTGGTAATCCGTATGTGGCAATTAGCTAGTGAACGCAAACGATCAATGGTTTTCCCCGCAGTCATCGAATTCATGGAAAAACACTTCTAGCCATTTAGAATAACTGTCCACATTTATCAAGTAGAAGCGACCATTCTTTTCAGCATAATCAATATGTATCCACTCCCATGGTCTAGTTGCATATGACCAAGGATGCGAAGGTGCTTTTGGAGGTTCTGGTTGTACAGCCTTGCATGCAAGACAGCTAGAAATTAGACTTTCAATGTCAGTGTCCAATTTAGGCCACCACAGATAGCTTCTAGTAAATGCTTTGCACGTGTAATACCTTGGTGTTCCAGATGTAACTCATTGAGTAGCTCTTCGCGAAGTCTAGGAGGAATAACAACTCTGGAACCCCATAAACTACAACTATTTTCAATCGTTAGTTCCAACCGTCGATAGTAATAGGGTTTCATATTTTCATCACTGTTTTTATCTGGCCATCCATTTAAGGTATAGCCCAATACCCTGGGGGGGGGGGCAGGATCCTTTCGTGTTGCCTCTCTGATCTCCTTACTGGAAATTGGTAAATTATCTACTCTTGTGACATGGAAAATGCTCTGCTCTAATGGTTTTGATGGTCCATTGCATAGCAATCTAGACATTGCATCTGCATTGGAATGTTCACTTCCTCTGCGGTGTTTGATATCATAACGATAGGCAGATAGTATAAGTGACCAGCGTTGCAATTGCGCTGCAGGTAAGGTTGGCACTCTAGTTTTCTTCCCAAATATTTTCTGCAATGGATAGTGATCTGTCAGCAGTGTAAATTCACGACTATATAAGTATTTGTGAACATTCTTCACTCCAAATATTAGGCTTAAGACTTCCTTCTCTAGCTGAGCACAACCATTCTCTGCCTTTGTCAAGGTTCGTGATGCAAAGCTACCGGTCTCTCACTACCATCAGGCATAATATGGGAAATTACAGCCCCGACTCCATAGGGGGGCGCATCACAAGCTAGTTGTATGGGCTCCTTTACATTGTAGTGCACTAGTACTTGATCACCAATGATTGCTAGCTTACATTTATTAAAAGCAATATCACATTCCTGAGTCCATTGAAAAGGGACATCTTTCTGCAGTAGTTTATTGAGTGGATGTAGTATGGATGAAAGGTATTTAATGAAACGACCATAGTAATTTAGCAATCGTAACAATGCTATCAATTCTGTAGCATCTCGTGGGCGTGGCGCTCCATTTATTGCTTTCACTTTGTTCTCCGTATGATGTATGCCACCTTTGTCTATGTAGTAGCGTAAGTAGGTAATGGATGGCTTCATGAATTGACATTTGCTCCTTCTAATTTTGATTCCATGGACTTCACTTAGTGAGATCAGATGCTGTTCTTTAGAACTACTAATGATAAGAATATCATCTATGAAACAACAGACCTTCTCAAGACCATTTAATATCTTATCCATTGTCTCTTGAAAAATGGCAGGGGCTGAAGCTACCCCATAGTTTAAGCGTTGATACTGATACAGACCTCTGTGTGTATTGATGGTCAAGACTGGCTTTGACTCAGGACATACCTCAAGTTGCCAGTAGGCAGTAAACAAATCCAATTTTGAGAATACTGATCCATCTGCAAGTGATGCTAACATGTCCTCCAAATTTGGTAGTGGATATTCGTCAACCTCCACGTCTGGATTAAGGGATACCTTGCAATCAGCACATAGCCTCACAGTTCTATCGGCTTTGGGTACGACCACTACTGGTGATGACCACTCATGTATGGCACTTTCTTTAGTATGCCAGCATGGACCTGTCTATCCAACTCCTGATCTACCATAGGCTTCACTGCATATTGTACAGGGCGTGCCTTAATGAAAACAGGCTTAGCATCATCTTTAAGCCTCAGCTCTGCCTTGTACCCTTCTATACATCAAGGTTCCCCATCAAATAATTGTGTATGCTTCTCAAGAATCTTATCTAGATCACTATTTGTTGTAACTTGTATGGAAATATAGCAGATCAATCAAACTTTAGCTTCCTAAGCCAATTTATCCCAAGAAGTGCAGAAAGATTTCCTGCTATGACCACAAGTGGTAGCTTGTTGTTCCTTATAGGTGGTATTGACCTCAAGCTCACCCAATACCTTTAGTGTATAACCACTGTAAGATCTCAATCCCTTGGTTCTTGGATTTAACTGCCCATAAGCTAAATACTGCTAGTAAAAGCTCTCAGAGACCACTGACACACTGGCCCCAGTATCAATTTCCATACTTAAAGGGCAACCCTCAATAATGAGAGTATCTTTGATATCTTTGCTCTTGTCAGTAACAGTGTAAATTCCATATAATTCACCTTCTGATTCTGAATGACTTGCATCACCATCATCTACATGATGTGCGTTCTTGAATCTAGTGTTGCATTTGCTTGCAATATGGCCCATATCAGAACATTTATGGCATTTACTTTCCTTAATTCGGCATGATCTATGACTGTGCTTACCTCCGAAAAGGCCAACAACGTCCAGCAGGTCTCATTTCCGGTTCCGCAAATTCATCTTTGTGAGGTTTAAAGTAAGATTTCTGGCTAGACTTATTCTTTCATATACTTATTTCATTCACTGATGCCTCTGCACGGTCAAGTAGAACACGGCACGTTTGCAATTCTGTGCAATCGTTACGTGCTAATTCCATAGATCTGGCAATTTCTATAGCCTTCTGGAATGTCAAGTCAGACTCTGTTAACAAAAGTCGTCTACAGTTTTCGCTTCTCAACCCACAAACAAAGCGATCAAGCAGAGCCTCATTAAAAAAAAATCCGAATTCGCATGCACTAGCCAATTTCTTTAGCATCAAATCTGACACAGATTCACTCTCTTGTTGATCCCTTTTGTAAAATCGATAGCGTTCGGCAATTACTATATGCCTCAGCGCATAATGTGTGTGCAGGGCTTCCTTCAACTCAGTATACGACTTGTCAACAGGCTTCTCAGGCATCAATAAATTCTTCAAAAGCCCATATACAGATGATCCAGCCACACTTTAAAACACAGCATTCTTCTTACCATCTTCAGTGATATCGTTCCAGGGGCGGATCCAGAGGGGTGCGAAGGGTGCTTGAGCACCCGTCAAATATTCATACGTTTACTGCTAAAAATGGTAACTGCTCTGAAGCTGTGCTAAAAATAATCAAACTTTTATTGCTAATAATGACAACCGCTCTGAAGCTGTGCTGAAACAGAGCCTCACACGTGACAGATCGAAAATTTACTTCCTCCCCGGACAATAGAGTAGCTTTCTCCGTGTTTTTCTTTCAGTTTCGTTTCCATTTGCTGAGCCTTTCTCCTCTTGGACAACATTGAACTTATCTCATGGCTTGCACCCCCGAACTTATCTCCTATTGGCTTGCACCCCTCAAAGTTATCTCCTACTGGCCTGCACCCCTCAAACTTGAATTTAGTGGTTGCTCCCGCCGAATTCTGCTACCCTCAAAACGATTTTTGATTGGCCAGCTCCTTTTTTTTAAATGAACGGTAGCTCCCGCCGAAATTTGCGACGAGGTATTCGATTTTCGATTGGTTCGCACCATACCATGTGACTTCAATGATTTCACAATCGAAAGAGCGAGGATATTTGTCGTGTTGCAATGGAGGAAGACTGTCGCTCAAAGCTCTTGAGGCAGCTCAGAGATTTCTTTGTAAGCCCTCATTCTATGAAATTGAGGAACGAAAAATTGAAAACAGTAAAAGAAGAATGTATTAATAGGATTCAGTCCTTGTTCAGATGCAAGCAGACAGCAAATTTTACTGATATTGCCGGTCTAGGCCTGTCTGTTGACAACGTTGCATTACTTCAGTTGCCCGGAAGTGAAAGATACAGAGCTGGAAACTTGAAGCCTATCAGGTAATTCTGCTTTGTTCAAATAAAATTCATACTTTCGTTTAGAATTCAAGTTCCTTGAAGAGAAATTTAATTCAAAATTTTTAATATATTTGTGTCAAAAGTAATTCGTAAGTATAATGCATGTGGTGGGATTTTGCATAATGTGCAATTTTAGGCGCAGAAAGAGATACTCTTTTGTGTTTAATTGTAGGGGGTCATATTGCATTTTTAACAATTTTATACCCCAATAGCATTTTATAATGACCCCCCTTGTTATCAATTTGTTTATATTCCTGTTCCAATAATTCACAAAATGCATGGTCTTCATATATTTTTGTACGGTTTCCTATTGCCCTGTTGTTTGAAGATCTATGAGATTCCCCGTAGGTCATTTTATTATGACCCCCCCCCCCAACTTTATGAAAGATTATGGGTCATCTCGACCTTGGAATCGTAGTATGAAAAAAAATAAGGAGATTTTGAATTAATATCCAAAGTGGAAAAGAAGTTGACGAATATTAATTAATTGCCTTTTACCTAATATTCCAGTCCGGGTAGTCCCAGATGTTGATAAGAAATAAATTTTCATGGTTTTAATATAAACCTAGGGCTCAGAAATGTCTACAGTTGTATTGTATATAGTCATTGATAATTATTAGATAATTATATACATTTCAGTAATATTTATTGTTATTAAGAAAAAATTAGGGGGCGTGGCTCATATAATTTTTTTGGAATCTATGTCCCTTCACGAGCCATGTGCACCCCTCAAATTTTTTGCTGGATCCGCCCCTGCGTTCGCCACCCCAACTTTCTCAAGGTGATCCAAATAACACTGAAAATCCTCTTTCTCATTATATTGCTCAATAGCACCAATGTAACTTGCCATGATAAGCAAACCTTAAAAGTTCAAGCAATATGTATTGTAGCAATTATCCCATCCTCGTCGCCAGTTGTTATATCTTAATCTCCATTAAAGGGTCCATAGACCTATCCAATAATACTATCCATCCGCATTCTACCTAGGTACGCGCTTGCGTGAATGTATGTCCTAATATACATTAATATATCACACCCCCACTACAAAAGATGAGGTAAAGTTTCCCTCGTAGCATTGAGAATCACCTAGTGGCGAAGCTAGGATGAAAAAGTTAGTCCTGCCCCTTTGGAATGAAAGGACAAAACATAATAGGCGGTCTCAAAAATTTTCTTAACCCTGCTGTGTTGAAGCACTCTATGGAAAGTACCTATTTTAAGATAATTAAAGTTGACATATATCTCCTTTCATTTTTCATTTTCAATTTATCAATATTTATACACACGAGTACCTTTCAGCCAGGAAAATTAACACTAATAACAATATATTTTTAGAAAGAAAACAAAATAATTTTAAGAATTGCTGCTCTACCAAGGGGTCGTGTTTGGGCCCTGTAGGGTCAAAAGATACTCTCTAAAACCTGTTTTAAAACGAGCGACTGATTCTCGTTCTCGAATGTTGTCAGGGATATCATTCCAGTTTTTGACACCAGAGAAGTAGAAACTTCGCTTCGCATATTCTAACCTAACTTTAGGAATTTGCAGATCTCCATGATTTCTGGTTCTACAATCTGTGATCATGGATCTTTCAGTGAACTTATGGCGAAGATTTTCGGGACAAAGGTCATGCAAAATTTTATATGTCATGACTCCTTTGTCAAAGGAGAGCAAAGACTTTACATTGAGCCATTCACAATTCCAACCGCCTTATACTTGGCATCCACAATTAGCTTCTTTGCCCTTGTCTGTAGTCGCTGCAGTTGGGACAGCTTGGTGTTGGGAAGAGAACTCCAAACAATGTCACCATAGCGAAGATGGCTTTCAAAGAGAGCTTTGTAGACTTGGTCAAGTTTCTTTTGCGGAAGGATATTTTTTAGCTTTCTCAGGGAACTCAAGCCCCCTTTTAGTTTGTTTTTGATAGTTTTGAATTGCTCTTTCCAATTAAGGCTTTCGTCAATGTTGATTCCCAAATATTTTGTCTTGTCGACTCTTTTGATTATTGAGGACAAGGTCAGGCAAATCATCATCTACCTTATTCAGTTGTCGCCTATGGCCTATAACCATATATTCACTTTTGCTGGCATTCAAACTAAGTTTGTTAGTCCTCATCCAATTCGATATATTTTTCAGCTTGTTTTTCAAATCTGTTAGAAGTTCTTTAAGGTCATCTGACGCGATATTCACACATGTATCATCGGCATACATATTTGGGTTCATGCTTTTCAGACAGTTCTCAAAATCATTAATGTATAGTATGAAAGGCAAGGGTCCTAAACACGAGCCCTGCGGAATACCAAACTTAATGCTGCTTTTGCTGGAACTAGACCCATCAAAATAACAGAACTGCTCCCTATTGGTCAGAAAAGAAGTGAACCAGCTGAGAGAAGTACCCTCGGCGCCATACTCTCGTAGCTTCGACAATAGGATTGTATGGTCTACAGTATCGAATGCTTTTTTCAGATCAAGGAATATGCTCAAGTTTATTTCCCCTCATCGGAGTTCTTGAACCATGGGTCTATGACATTCAATAGACATGTCAGTGTACTATGCAATTTTTGAAATGCAAACTGGTTCAAACAAAGTTTGTTCTGCTCTTTTAGATTACTCCATTAATTGGTCGTGTGCAATCTTTTCTAATATCCTCGACACAACTGATAACACTGAGATAGGCCGGTAATTGTTTACATCTGTTTTAGCGCCCGCCTTATAAATTGGTGTTACTCTGGCTAATTTCCAGGTCTGGGGGAAAATATCCTTGTCTAAAGATGCATTGTATATAAGTGTCAATGGTTTTTGCACTAAGTTTACGGCATCATTCAATATTTTCACGGGGATTCTGTCTGCACAGGAGATTTGGAGTTATTCAGGGCTGTTATAGCACGTCCTACAGACTCTTTGCTTACTGGCTGGAACTTTAATTTGGTATCTCTGGCTTTGTTTCCAAGGTATTTAAGAGGGTCATCGGAGGGTTGACTTTTAATTTTCTCCGCTAATTTAGGTCCGAGCGTTGTAAAATGTTTGTTGAAAGCTTCTGAAATTTGCGAAGATGATTTAAGTTCTGTGCCTTCAAAAATGATGTTTTGAGTAATGGTGTGATTTGAGTTCTTATGCAAAATCTTATTTATTGTTTTCCACATAGCCTTCGGATTGTTTTGGGTTTCATCAATAAGATTATGGTGGTATTCCTGTACCCTTTTACGAAGTTCACAAGTGACTTTATTCCGCAATTTCTTATAGTCTGACCAATAGGAAGCATCTTTCTCAGATCTCTTTTTAGCTAGATCACGTTCCTTCATCAGGCTTTTTAATTCGGTTGTAATCCAAGGAGCATGATGGCTAGTTACCTTTCTACGATTTAATGGTGCATGCACCTCTAGAAGAGACGAAATAACATTATTAAAAACTGAGGCCATGAGATCAGGGCCGTCATTAGTCTCCTCCTACAGGTATAATGTAATTTACATGATTTCACTTTTACATTGAAAATAGATTTTAGCACCATTTTCATTGACCTAAGTCCCCTTCTAAATCACATATTGTTGTTTTCAGAACTGCTGTAAAACATACCCTAAATATAATTAAATCATATTTTTCACTGTTAAACAAAACATTTTGAGATAAAAATTGAATCTTATAAATATCAAATTGTAATGGCCAGGCAAACTAGTCCTCAATGGAACTTCAATTGAGTTAAGCTCAAGCCGCACATCAAGGGTTTGCTACGCCAAACCTATCCATATGCTTGACTTGTCCATTTTTAAGCAGAAGGAATCCCACCAGTCTTCTGGCAACATAAAGGCTGGGGGCAGTCAAACTGCTATCGATATTGCACGAATTCAAAAGTTCATATGCAACTTAATTCTGCAACAAAGCTTGATTGATTCAGCAAAAGAGCATCCCAACATTGGCACAATAAGGGATGAACTTTCTTCTGGTTATTTGTGATCTGTTGGTTGTTTTGCTATCATCTGATGCTTTATATTCCAACAAGTGTTGGCAAAAAGTACCTTCAGAATGCTAAAATATCATTTAACTCTTCCTTGCCATTCTAAAGCTTTCAGGTTCAAAACATCTTTGCAGGTTTTTATCTTAAGGCAGAACAGTGAGACTCTTTAGCTTCTCATAAAACCAATATTCAGAAGCAAAATATGATAATGATAAGCAATGAGGACAATTCTATTCTGCAAATGTATTTCATAAACCAACAATCAAGGAAAAGTAGGATGGTACTACGAAAATATTAGCAATCTCAATGATTGCAAATCAACTACATCCAGATCAGTAAATATTCAGAAGCAAAATATGATAATTACAAACAATGAGGACAGTTCTTTTCTGCAAATGTATTTCATAAACCAACAATCAAGGAAAAGTAGGATGGTACTACGAAAATATTAGCAATCTCAATGATTGCAAATCAACTACATCCAGATCAGTAAATATTCAGAAGCAAAATATGATAATTACAAACAATGAGGACAATTCTATTCTGCAAATGTATTTCATAAACCAACAACCAAGGAAAACCATGAAAATATTAACAATCTCAATGATTGCAAATCAACTCCATCCAGATCAGTAAATATTCAGAAGCAAAATATGATAATAACAAACAATGAGGACAATTCTATTCTGCAAATGTATTTCATAAACCAAAAACCAAGGAAAAGTGGGATGGTACTACGAAAATATTAACAATCTCAATGATTGCAAATCAGCTCCATCCAGATCAGTAAATATTCTGAAGCAAAATATGATAATAACAAACAATGAGGACAATTCTATTCTGCAAATGTATTTCATAAACCAAAAACCAAGGAAAAGTGGGATGGTGCTATGAAAATATTGAGACACTCATTGCAAATATTGTTTGAGAAATGGAAAGCAAATATGATATGGCAAATATTAAGGAATATTTTCCGGCGCAAACTTTTTGCCTGGAGAGGTAAATTGGATTTGCAACTCAGTTGTTCAGCAAATGAAAATTTAAGAAAGAATGCAATCTATTTATAACGAAAATTTAGCCTTCTAGGCTTATCAATAAACTTTTTAGCAATTAAATCATTCAGCTTTTTCTTCTCCTCAAGTTCCTTCAAAAGATCTTCATGTATGCTTATTCTACACAATGAGCCAAGACACTCTTGTCCCATATTGCCACGTAAATATGTCTTAACTCTACGCAAACAGGAAAAAGATCGCTCAACAGAGGCACTGGAAATTGCAATGACACCATTCATCTTCAATAGCTTCACTATCTCTGGCAAACAGTCCTGTAGGTTGAACTTATATTTGTATTCCAGTAACTCTGATGCATTGTCCTTGTGGAAGTCTCTGTCCTTATAGATAGATAACAAATTTCAATATCTGAAAATCTATCACTCAACATAAAAACCATACAGTTCAATAGCTGGAGATAAATGTCCTTATAGTTGTGCTTCCAATCAGATCTCGATGAGGGTTGTCCAGCAAGATCAACAGTAGACTAATAAATCTCAGTAAAAGTCTCCCCATTGCACATGTCAAAGATATACCTTGAAAAATTAGTGGTCTTAGAAGCTCCATAGCTAAATTCAATCCTCTTGTCTTGGAGCACGTTAAACAAAATTGATGATTGCTCAAAAATCTTATTGAAAACAAAAACTAGGAAGCAACACAAGAAACTATATAGGTATTATAATAAGCCAGATGCTTGTGTCAGAGACCCATCATCCCAGCTTTGTGGGTTATCAACAATGCTCTCCAGAACAAGAAACAAAGAATTGTATTTATTAAAGATAGCACTGATGGTTCTCGAACGGTAGCACCATCTCTATCCCCAGGATGAGGAGCCTCAATGCTTTGTGAACGCGAAAGAGAGATCTTTTCTACTAGCACTAAGACTAGTGAAAGTACTAAATGCACTGATATTTGCAAAAAAAACCTTTACAGAAGGAGGAGTAGACGCACTTTGGCATAAAACCAAGTTCAATCTATGCGCAGCACAATGAAAGAAAAATGCAAATGGGTATTCCTAAAGAATGAGAGTTTGCAAACCACCAATTTGCCCAGACATAACAGAAGCTCCGTCATGTGCCTGTATTATCAATTTTTCCTTTAAAGATATTCCGTATCTCGAAAGGATAGATCTAACAACATCACTAATGGCAACTGCAGATCTATCAGAACTAACGTAAAAAAGTTTCAGAAACCTCTCCACTATTTCACCTTCCCTATCCAAACTAATGATGACACTGAGCTGCTCCTTTGTAGAAATATCGGTTGTTTCATCTACCTGAATGCTCAAGAATCTGCAAATTTTCAATGTCCTTGTCAATCAGATCTTGGATGACAGAATCTATGCATTCAATGAGATCATTTTGAATCTCTTAAGAAACACTAGTAAAACACCAGAATGTACCCTTTCACCTTCCGTCAACTCCCTATGGAGACGACGTTCAAAAACAGAATCAAATTTTGCAAAGCATTCAAGTAGCTCTCTATAATTTCCCCTATTAAGGCTATCATTAGATTCATCGTGACCACTAAAGGCCAATTCTTGCTTGCTCAAGAACAAAACAGCTTCAGAAATGGTTTTCAGCATCTCCCTGTTCTGCCTTAGCTGCTCATTGTGACGCTGCACCTCTTCCATCTCACTCTTGAGAATAGAACATCGACGCTTTCTGTCACATCAAACGTCTTCCAAGTCTTATAGGCCTCCAAATGGCAGTTCGATCGCTCATGTTTTCTGCAATCGGAAAGACAACAACGCATATCGGCTTATCCTTTTCTTGTCCACGTTTGCAATTTTCCTGGAGCAAACAAAGGCACGGCCAGCAAAACAATCTTTGTAAGTTTGTTGAGCCACAAAGCCATTCTTTCTTTGCATACCAGTCGTCCTGAAACTGGCGATTGGCAGTTCTAGCCCCTAGTTTTGGCTGGGGCTTCTTATGCTGCAAGATCTCTTTGTGCTCACCAACAGTTCTTACACTGAATGATTTCTCCAAAGCTCATAAATAATGTCTTCAGCTCCTCAGCTACTTTCTTCGGTCATTTCGAAAACTTAGAACTACTGTCCACAGCTACAACGTAAGTTCAAACCATGATTTTGACCGTTACAAGCGGCCTGCATGTCAAAGTATGCAGGAGCTGTCATCACAACAGCTTCTAAGGCAATCACGTGTTAAGCTCATCAGCCAATCAAAATTTTCAATTCCAGCACAACTCCATTACATAACAGCAGCAATACCGTCCTAGCTCCTGCCAGTAAAATGTGGCAGGAGAACGATGGTTTTCTTCTATTGTGAGGTAGTACAGGCAGAGAGACGTGCTGAAATACTCTTTTGCTTCGGCTTCTACCAGCTCCTGCCATCTGAGATGGCAGGAGTTGGGTTCAAATCAAAAGTATTCTTTGGTAACCAATTAAAAATGATTTCATAAATGGTAAAACAAAAGCTGTGTTGAATGAGTTCGCTATGCAAGAACGAGCTAACGGTGCGGAAATGTTACCTTCGCTTAAAAATTTAATTCTAGCCTCTTTTTAAAAATTTTCATTTTATTGAAATATTTTAGTCCTGCCGGGCAGGACAGGCAGGACCTCTAACTTCGCCACTGGAATCACCCTTATATTTTAGTTGAAGATGTTCTTCAAAACATCTTTCCCACTCAAAAATGTTCCTCGTATCTTTGCACTTCACTTGAGCTGTGTATTTACTTGGAAACAATCCTTCTATGAAACATGGCTGTCTTTTAAGATACTTACAAGCACGTTCTCGTGGCACATCTGGAGACAGATGCAAAAAGGCTTAAAAATCACTAAATTTAATGAACACCTGCCAATGCTGATACGTACATGGACAAAGGGTAAATATTTTTGCTGGAGAAGCCAATTCAATTGGCTTGGAGACTTAGTCCAAATGGCTTCTAATATGCAGGAAAAGCATTCTGTCACTGTTTGCCTTCGCTCCCAGTTGCATTATGCTGGATTGCTATCGGAGCTTTGTGGTTTTCATACGGTAGTGATTTTCAAGATAGCCCTTATACCGATGGAGCGTGTAAGTCCTCTTTACTACATCACACCAAAGAAAACCGTTGTGACTCAGTGATTTTCTGCAACGATCGCCAGAACGTTGCGTGCCGGATATCAACGTTTTTGCGTAGCTGCAAGCCGAATATGGCATGAATACCACAGCTTTCCGATGACCATACTGTTTAGTAAATCTGGATACCTTCAGAGATATGCCTTCCTGAAGAATGACAGTTATTTGCCTTGACCTTTCGGGATGAATAGTTGAAATATGAGTAATTGTTTGTTATATTTCACTACATTTCTACTCATGTATTCTAAAATCTAAACAACTTTATATTGGTGCTTTTCATTTGGTGTATTGTTAGTACTATACTCTATCTGCAACTATTTGCAATCATCTGAAACTATCTAGCATAGCTACTCAGCTAAATACTTCAGTAATATAATATATTTTTCCAGAATACTTCTAAATCAAAGCTAGCATACTGATGCCACTACCAATCTCGCTCCGTGACGTGGTCTGATATAGGATTTAAGATACTCTCCGCTTCCAGGACTTTCTCATGGTATGTCGGATATTTTCCATGTCTACAATAGGTTTTACTAGAAGTTTGGATCTTCTTTCTTTGTGTCACCAAAAAATATGAAATGCGCTGATTTTCTGTTAGGATTAGTGTTTTTTCCCTTCCTCACTGACACATATGCTCCTTTATCTCTTAGTGCCAAAAACCATTCACGACGCTTATAGGTTTTCCGAAAAACGACATACATGTTGGGCTTATTGGCGTCCACAGCTCGATAGTACAGCACGCTCTCTATTCTTGGCTTTTCTTGGAGAACAGTGCTTGCTTTAGCGCATAGGGAAGCTAGTAGTAAAATATATTTTTTTCTCACGTGTTTGTTTTCGAAATGGTCGTTCATTTACTGTGCATTCACCAGAATGTTGAAACTCTTGCCTCCTCCCCTCGTACACGAATGTACGGTTGCTGTGCACCCCTTCTTGCATATGCGCTGTCGTCCGTCTGGCCTCCTTGTCAAGAAAGACGTTCTATAGCATTTTCATTATTAGTACCTATTCAATGATCATATCTAGGTTGTAGATAAATGAATTGAAAGCGAACTGTTAAATACTATACAAACACCACTGGCGTAGTCAACAACAAATTCTTCCCTGTAAGAAATGGCACCTTCTTACAAGTAAAAAATATTACAGAAAGCGTCTGCTTTTGCTTAACACATTCCCTTCTTCGTACGTAAATACTAAATGAACATAAATTCTATCCAATACAATAGCTAAAGTGATGTAAAATGATATTTATTGAAACAAGAGATTTTTGTTGTGGATGCTACTCAGATAACAGTCTCTGCACTTAAAGTTGAGTATTGCAAATTCTCGTATAACTCTTTTCTCCATTAAGTTCTTTCTCCTATAAGCCCCCTTTCAGGATCAAGAGATTCAATAAATCTTCCTCTCTACTAAGCCCTCCTTCCTAAAAGAATATAATGGTACCAAATGCAAGTAAGTAAAGTTGCTTAAAAGTAGGTAAAGTAACTTTGATCATCGTCAATCGCCAGGAGTCCACAACATACCAAAACATAAAGTCAAAAATTGAAGTCCCTTCTAATTTGGGATGTCCTCTTACTAACAGTATGTGTATGAGATTTGCCACCTTTTGACCTAGAAACCTGACACTTAACTCATTGTCTTATTTTCAATAGCAACTATTTTGTTAGCCACGGAGAACATTCAAAATTATTTAACGCTCTCTCTTATAACCCCCTCTCTCCAATAACCCCCTTGAAAGTGCTTGAAATCAATACTTACTCCAGGGGACTAAACAGAGAACTTAAGGTATACAAAGTAACAACTTACAATCGTTTTTACTTTACTGTTTCTTGTCATAACCAAATATCGATGAGGTTTTGCCTCCGTTCTTATTATTACATTCTGACGTGCATGCATCAAAATCGCCAGCTTTGCTAAAATGGAAAAGAAAAGATCAAACTGAAGGTATAGTTTACTCGGTGAACGTGACAACAAATGCATATACAGCTAATGAGATGGAAATAGGAGGCATTCAAAAATTGAAACGGTACATGTATTTTTAGGGGCTTAAAAAACAAAGACACACTAGTTGACTTTGGCTGAACAAGGACAGAGTAACCAAACCACAGCTGAAACATTCATTTGTCCAGTTCTTTGTCCATCACTGAGCTCTAAATAAGTACCAAAATGAGTCTGGCCAAATTTTCAATTTCTTTGGAAGGGATCATCAACAAAGAATGTCAGCACATTTCTGTCTGTTTTCAATCCCCCTCCCTCTCTCTTTCTAAACCTGTCTGCTTTTTGCTAAGCAACCCCGCTTCTCCTTTCCATGCAGACACTGAGTGGGAAGGACAATTAAAGAGCTGGAAAAGATGCGAAAAAACAAATGCTCTTTGAAAAAGACATGCGTGCTGTACTTATTTCGTTTTGGTCTCTTTATTTTTCAATCCTTAACGAAGAAAGTTGATGATAATATGACAATTGAATGCCTTCTCCTCCTTTAAAAGAGACTTCATTGAAAAGGATGCCCGCTTACAGCTAGACACCCTCCTTCCTCCTATCCACATTTTCCCGCGTTGTTGCTAGCCCTCTCCTTCCTATAAAGTGCGGACATCCATTATGGATGTCCCTCCTCCCCCAGTCAAATAATTCATTAATCATGAACACTGAGATACAGTCAAAATGCTAACAGTAAACCAAATGAGAAAACTTTAGCAGACCACACCCTTTAGATTGGTTGAAAACATTGAAGAGCAGGATGTGAAAGTACTAAAAATGCATAGAAATCTTCCGATATTAAGGTTTCTATGAGGCCTTAGAGAAGTTGTGGGGAGCAGGTGAAACTTGGAGCCCCTATATTACGTTCATCTTCCGTTTTGCATTTCGAACTAAAGTAAATTTTGAAATTCAAACTTGCAATCACCAGAAACGCTTATATTCCAACTTATTCTCTTGGAAAAGACTATTGAATTGAACCTGTAAAACACTACTGAGGATATGATATAACATCTGGTGGCTAACATGGAATAAGACTACGTTACTCCTTAAATGTTCTTCTGCTAGAGGGGTGCTGAGACATGCTCTTCCGTGAAGTTGTAAAATTTAGGTTTTCTGAATTCGTGTACGTTTCAATTCATTCTCAGAATAACTTACTAAATTTTGCTCTACAATTTTTCATAGGCAATCAGTCTCTGTCACCAGCCAAGTAATTTTTTTGAGTAAAATGATTAAATAGTGTTCAATCTTCTGTCTTTTTTGAGTCTTCTCTTGTTCAGTTTTTCTTTTTGCTAGCTACAATAAGAAGTCTGGTCCAAGCCAGCCCCACAGTTTCATGTTCCCTGTTCTAGAGGGAATTTTAAAAATGCGCACTATTAAGGTCTATAGTAACACTTATATACTTTTTAGTATAGTCTCAGATAAGTTAGAACGCATTTTACTGCAACCTCACAAGCAATAAGGACATTTTGCATACATAAGTAAGAAAAGTGGGGAGTACGTGCCCCCTGTACCCCCAGTTTCTATGTCCTTGACTGATGAAATGGCATCGAAACGAAATTTAATACCGTAAATGTTATAATAAACACTCGAGTTCTATTATCTGCCCGTCTCCAATGAACGCCCCTAGAGAGGAGAAGAGAGCACAGATTTGTGAAATACAAAGGATTCCAAACACTAATGAGATGGGACTGTATCTCGAAAAATCTTGAGAATTAAATAAGCGCCCAGAGCATTTATTGAAGCATTGACAGTATCCATGCAAAGCTACAGTTAATCCAATCAAAAAGCTACAATTTCCTTTTTAGTGCAAGTATCAAAATTCAACTTCGCCATAATTAGACGTCATTAGCGGCAAGTGCAAAGACAGTTGTTAATCATCAAATGCATTGAATGAAACTAGGATGAAGGCATGATTTCTTCATTCCAACTTGCTGGTTATTACTTTGGTCATTGGGTAGAATGTTCAGAACTTGTTCTAAGCGCTGCAAGTAATGCACCAAGTTCTTAAAAATTGCTTTTACTAAAAAGCTTGGAAATGTAGTAACAATGCCAACATTCGTGAATTCAAAGCTTTAAATTGCTCCCTTCTTAAAATATTGCTAACAACATAGTTTATATGAATATCAAATAAGGCTAAATTTCATTGATAGTTAAGAATAAGTTAAGCATAATATAAGAGTCAAACTTTATGATTTTGATCTCTTTTAATTGAGTGTTTTTATATTAAGTTTTATTCGGTAGATGCAAAATTCATTGTTCTGTTCCGCTCTTTCATTGTTTTCAGCGGCAATACCGTTCACCAATTTTGGAGTACTCTTTGGTTCAAACTTATCTTATCTTAAGATTATATTATATTATATCATATTAATTACATTATAAAATTAAGATTTATATTATAAAATCATAAATCTTAAGAATTTTAAGCTTCAGGGAAAACGTAGGTTTTTCTATAGCGCAGCTTTATCCATCAGCAAGTTTGGATCAAGACGATCAGATAAGTCTGGCAAGTCTCTGCTATCATGTCTTCAATGCTGCTGAAAAAACCTTCCGCTTCTCGTTCATATTAATAAATGGAGGTGGATTTATATTATATGAAATTGGTGGAACCAGAGAGGGAGAAAGAGTATGCTTTTCAATATCAAGAAAGTGGCGCTCTGTAGCTTTAAATGTAGTTTAGTTGCAAGCTTTTATTTACAGTTCAGTGGCAATGATGGAGCTGGCTGCTTCAACAAAACATGCATTTTCACTAATGTATCATACAGTCAATTTCGCGTAAGTCGGATCGCTTCGGAGTAGGCAAACTAGTCCGACTTATGCGAAGTCCGACTTACAGGAAAGTCGGATATTTTCCGACTTAAACGTAGTCATGATAAAGAGTAAAAAACTAAAGATTCTAATGACAGCTTCCACTTCAAAAACAACAGTCAAGCTAAGTAAAGTAATAGGCAACAATATTCAATTGAAATAGTCATTTATTGATTACACTTTTTCGCTCCAGAAAATGTGTTATTCCTATTTGCAACCAGACTCAAGTTGATATTCGAGCTAATATGTAACATAATATGCACCATTCTGCACAGTGATGTGGCGAGACACCTGTTGCGGGAGGGGGGACGTTCTGACCAATTGACCAACTACTGCTACTAAATTTTAATCAAACAAAGAGTCACGGACAATACTATGGCCAACTCTCTAACTTTTGACCGACTTTTTGAAAATTTGAGATTATTAGGGGGCGCGACACCCCCACGCCCCCCATCGGCACATCCCTGATTCTTCAAATATTTCTAAACTCTATAAGATATAATATCTGAGTTATAAAATCAGACTTGTGCGTAGAAAAAGCATAGTTTTGTAGTAAGCAGACCGGGACCGCACAAATTTTTCCTACTTGTAAAATGTCCGACTTATGCGACTCCGACTTACACATAGAAGACATGCATTACATGCCTTGAGGCATGTATTTCAACATAATATTAACACTATACCATTAACTAAAGGAAAATTGGAATTATTTTGAATTAATATGTTTTATGAATGATAGTTTTTTCAAGACATCTAAGGAGCAATTTACAAGGAAAGGCGATTGTGGCAATCAAGCCATATACTTCAACGCTTCAAGATGTCTAAGCTATGTATTCTCTTCCTATTGGAACAAATATGATAGTCTTGGTTCTAATGTGTTTATGCTTCAAAAGAAATAGCCTTAGTATAGAGAAGGGGATAGTTTACACATGTTTGGCCAAATTTTGCATGCATTTTCTATTATCTATTTAACTCTTACATACATTTACTGCATATTGTTATTTTAGAGAATAGGGACAGTTTGCCCAGAGTATTTATTTGATTCTAAAATCAGTGTACCTTTTCTTAACTATTATTTTCAAGAAGATATAATTACTTGCAGTCTTGAAAGCAAGGATATAACTTAGATGGATGGGCATTTGTAACTGATTTCTACGATTACAAGTTACAAGATCTTGTTGTACTAATGGGGTATATTTTATTGACGATTGCAACATTTAGCTGCAAGGAAAATAGCTCCAATTTTTCCAGAAACGACAACAGAATGCTTCATACTCCATATCTATATTTGCATATATCAAAGCGACAGTCGTTTTAATTGCTCACCTAGAAGTGCAAGTAGCTTGAGATGTCTTTGATTTATTTGCTGAAATGCCAGGTCAGCTCGCATGCACAACGTTTCTGCGCATTACAAAACTACCTCACACCATATAAACAAAATTGGTCTTTGTTATCGTTAAATAAAGAAATGCACGTAATTGAGAATACAGTGAACAGCGCGTGCACGCTTGTTTTGGTGCGACACAGCTGTGAAGATTTCACTATCAATAGAAAAGAGAGATAGGAATGCGTCCAACTTGGCAATCGTTGTTCATAACAGCATTCACCTTTTGCAACAACATTTCACATCGATTCAATTTCATGATACTTTCCCGAAAGTGACCTCAATACTAATAGCATGGTGTTTCTAAATACTGCATATTGCTTGAAAGAATTCACTGATCTGTTGTATCGTGTTGTTTCTACAGCAGGTTGCGTGATACTGCACAGAACCTTGTTTGGAAGCTTTTGCTGTTGTTGTTGTTGTTTAATTTATTTTAAATAGGCTTTTATACCTAGCTTTACCAGCTAATTCAGGCCTATTATGCATGCCGCATCCAGGCATGGGACCATTAGGTTAACGTCCCTTACGAAGAACGGCGGAGTGAGCTGTGTTGGTTGTTCATCTGGAAGGTCATCCATCCATTTTCTGACAATATACAGCCATGCTTAACTTCATTTAAGCTAATGGAACTGGCTGATCCGCTTGGCCACTCACACCGTAAGAGCTCTCGCAGCTCCTATTGCAAAGGTGGACAAGTTTGCTCTATTGGCTTTTAATTGAGGCTATCTTACACTCAAAGGCAATTAGATGGTCAAGTCTTTATGCTAATTAATTGGAGGAAATAGGATTCGAGAGGGCCAATTATCTACAACAACCAAATACTAAAAGCTTCTCCTAAGAACATCGATTTAGTTAATATTCAATAGAAGTACCGAAAAATTAATATTTGGAAAGGTGGATGTTTTCTAGAGTTCAGTTGACCTTATCTTTTGACCACATTGTAATAGAGTAATTCAAGTTAGATGAGAAACTTGGACAATGTTGTAATGGAAGCGCCTGATTTTAGCGTGGATTGCCCCGTTTTTGTTCAAATCTATTTATTTGACAGTCCTTTTGTCCGCTTTTAATAGTTAACACCCAAAAAAGGCTAGGGTTTCGGAGCATACTAGTATTGTGTGAAGGTGAATCCGTTGTTGCTAGTGTTATATCCATGATCGATGTTGTGGACTTAGGAAAATGGGAATATCGACTTTTGCAGCGGAATAATTATCGTAACTCAAATGATTGCGTCTTGTATTACACGTTTCTAAAATCTAGTTCTACTTGCTCACTCGCTCCACCCACAGCATCTCCCTACATGCGGTATTCACTCACGCCCTCGTGGGATTACAAAAAGAATAATCCTGCATGGGGTGAGGGTATGAGTTAAAACTCATCTACAACAAGCCTGCTGTGAATGAGTATTAACTTTTAAAAAACTGCTAGAATTTCACATTAGTCCTTGCCGTCCTCCTTATCGAAGAAGCATATGTAACATTCTAGCTGTTAGAAAATTATGATGCCTTAGAATAGACCTCGAGTAGATAAAATAAAAGTCACTGTAGTCCAATACGAAAGAAAACTGATACTGGCTAGGTCAGAGTTCCTTTCAGCTGCTATTATGCGTTTAAATTTTGACATGCGTTGGAGCAAGTTGCGATATCTTTGGTTCTGTTCATAGTTGAAGATTCTTTGAAAATTTGCAAGAAATGTTTGGAAAATTCCTTGTATTCATAAAATTCATTGGTGATATGTAGGATAGAAATGATAAGTAATAACAAATATTATATTTTCTCTTGACTTCAATGCAAACAATGAAGGTGCTTTTCAGTTGTTTCTTATGGGATATGCGAAGCATTTAATGAACAACTTAGTTTATTAAACTTAAAGACAAGAACAAGAATCTTTTTGCAATAAAATTGATGCAGCTTGTGAAAGGGTTCAATTTGATGTCTAGAAGGTTTTCCAAATTCATGGATCAGAGACACCTAAATTGTTAATGCCTCATTTCGCGCCGCATACTGGGCAAGATAAGACGATTTGGTTTTGGGTATTAGATTTTGATTTGTTACTTGCTCTAGCTTCCTTCTAAGAAAAATTTTCTACATTCAAGAAACACAGCTTGTTCTTGAATTCAGAATGTCTTTCTTCAGAATTTCAGGCATTCTCTTAAGGGTATCATCTTGCCCCGAATTACCTTACTAACAATTAATTAATAGTTACTTAATTTTAACTGCACGTTTACTATCCTGAAACTATTGCAGAAGAGAGAAAAACATTGATGTTTGTAACTTTGCTATAACTTGGCCAGGAACATACCAAAACAGGGGTTGGGGGGTTCCTAATTTTTCCGAAACCGTCTATAACCTCTTGGCTTGTCGGCATTCATATGGTTTGTGGGCAAAAGCTGGCGTTGTGATCATCACTGATTATTAATTCTAGTAGATTAAGCTGTCTGTCTGCAAATTTATTCTGCTACACCCACCCAATCAAAAGTCATTCAGCACACCACTAGAGCTGGCTAACAAGCAAGGCGAGAAGCATGCAATAGGAAAGATAGTTTAGACACCTATGAAAGTTTAATGTCAGTCTAGAAGTAGGGTTTCGAATTAGTGGCAGGGGTAGGAATGTTCGCAGTTTAAAGTTTCAATAGTAGGATCTTATTTTTAGAAGTAGAAGCCCTTTACAGTCCTTGAAGTTCTGCAAATAAGTTCCGTACAGACTGATTCATGATGAAAAAGTCTCGTGTACAATTTATCCTATTTCTTTACTTGGTGAGAGCTTTCAGTGTTAGATAACCTCTATCAGAAACTGATTGAACTGCAGATGATTTCAATTAAATTTCGTAATTAAGCTCTAATTTCAATAAAGTTCACCCGAATGTGGAGTGGAAGGGATATTAGTTAATATAGGTAATGAGACAAATAAAATGCTGTCTAGGTTAGGAAATATGCCTCAGATCATAGAATTAACCAGATGATGTGAAATATTTATGTTCAATAACAATTCTCAAGACCAAGGAAACTAGTTAATTTGCTGGATAAAATTTAACTTATACAGGCAGAATAGCCTACGAAAAGGAATGAACTGTATGTCGTTATATCACTCCTCTTTAAAGAGCCATTACGTATAACGACATCATCTGCATGATGCTGGGATTACGGGATTGAAACATTTTGAAATTTTACAATAGGAGCTGTGTTTCTTGTAAAACGTGGGTGTTGCATGTTGAATATAAAATGATGACATTAATTTGGTAATACACGTTCTTTTTTCGTACAAGAAAGTGTTTTTGGCCCAGTACTGAAACTTTCTTAACTATTTCACGATTCCAGTATCAAAACATCAGTAAGATTTCCTTAGCAAAAAGTCTTGGGTTAATAAGTGTTGCACATGCACATTAACATGCAGTGAAAAAGCTCTATGTACACTTGAACTGATGATAAATCTTAGTAAATAGCAGAGCTTAAATTGCTAGAGGGTAGTCAACATCACATATATGACATTTCTTACACAGATAAATCGAAATTTAAATACAATGACGCTAAAAAGCTTCCTTAAGATTCAAAAATTCAGTACTGAACATCCTCAACTTTTTGAGCAGCTGAGTACTACTTTCTTATACACCACTTCCTTGTAAAAAGATCTGTAATCATATGAATAGATTTGCTAAACAACCATAATCTTGACCTCAGTAGTACTCTAACACTATAATGCCCATTGAGAGAAAAGCTTGCTTGAATGAATTGACTACTAATAGAATCAAAATAGTTGAAAGAATTTGAAAACATGCCAGAAATTAGTCCTGCATCCCCTTTTACCCCTCTCACTTGGTGTCATAAATGCCATCATAAGTATTTAGGGAATATGTGAGCCCAAGCGTCATTACTTCGAATGCTGATGATCATATCTGCTACCTGGGACATTATAGTGCTAAAAACTGTAATACACTGAAAGTGACATCACTGTAAACTTTACGCGAGGAAGAATTCATATTGTAAACATGAGGCCTCGTCGAGTTCTGCCATACATACTTTGTTTATAAGGAACCACATTCCATTGGGCTATGTTCCTGATACAAAATTGTATTCTATAGACTAGGCTAGGTGTTAATTTTCCAATGGAAAACACTGTTGATTGAGGTTGTACTGCTTAATTTTCCACTTGCCTGTATGAGTTTGAGCAGTCAGGTTCTCTTGAACTACTTTTATGTGTTTATCTAGAGATTATTATTCAACATACCTATCCTTGCTGAAAGGAAGTTGCGTTAATAGCCAACTGTAAGATTAGCAGGACACACTGCTTCATTATTTCGATTCCTTTCTAGCTTTGATTGACGCTATACTGCACGTAGGTTTGTAGCAACCTTTGTAGTGAAGTATTTGATAAAAAAAATTTATTTCATTACGGCTCACGCAACTTCACTGTCACTTATTTGACCTAGCTTAATAAAATATCCTCAATAATGTGAAAAAGCTGTAGCATTTATTTTGCTGTAAATAACTGGCACACCATACACTTCCGATTCAAATGCGTTATATGTGCTGAATAAACTTCCTTGACATTTCTTGCACGATCTCACTGGAGAGAACCTTGCCCTTAGGAAGATCCGTGAAATTTCTTTTCAACATAGCCGCTAGTTTTTGATTGACAAGTCAAAAGAATAGGCAAGCACTACCTCGCTACAGTGGGGGAAGGGGGGTATTGCCTCCAATAACACCTATGCCCTTACTGGCGGCGAACACTTGGGAAGCAAAGGGGCGCTCGTTCCCTTCCCCACAATAATTTAGAACGTAAGGCAACAATAATAGAAGCCTTCAAGAGCTTTTCACTCACCCCCTCCTCAATAATTTTCTGGATACTGTTGCTCATAGAGAATACAATGCAAGGCAAACCTTTTGCTTTAACAGCAGTTCAAAGGAGAATATCAAAATGTTCTATGTTTTTTTATACGAAAGTTTCTTTCGGCTTAAGTACTGAAATAACGATGATAGTTGTAATAGTGATAGGTCTTAGTTACAGAGGTCGATCTGTTGGAGGGCAGCCAGTATAAAATACATGACATTTGTTACACAAATATTCGAAGCTGAAATCCATATACACTTATAAACTTCCTCAGGCTCAATAAGTTAATACTGAAACCTTTATCCCATGTTTAACTCACTAAAGCTTAACTCAAATCTTTGTTTTGCTTTACTGCAAAGACGAAAATCCAACTACTACAGTAGAAACTAGTACGGAAGAACCCATGCATTTTCCGAGCAGCTTGCATAGTTTCTTTATTAATTAGTCGACTGGTATTCTTAATTCTAACCTGTAATGTTCTTAACAAGACTCTTATATACAGTAAATGCCTTGGATGCATGGACACTGTTTTCAGCGCAAGAATTCTTGAAGATTCTTGGAACACTTTACAGTAACAATTCTTGCTTAATAATGTCTTAAAATGAAATCCATTATATAAGAACCATTCCCCATTTCAGCTTCCTTGGGGTTTCTTATCTAGGGAGTTCAAGCAATGAAATTTCAGTCACAAAGATCTTGTGAAAATAAGTCCTTTTATACAGGTTTCTATTGTGTGACATTGTTGTACTACATATTAGAATATAACAAAGATACCATCTTTATTTATATAATCAAAAACATCTAGTACTGTAGAGTAGATGCTATTATTAATTGAACAATATTTTAAAATTCATATCGGCATTTTATGAGAACATAGTCAATAAAAATACTAAGTCTGAGATTTGCAAATTTCACAGTAATTTAAGAATAATTCAAGGCTGGAGCTTATTAAAACTTTCATTTCTTTGCACATTTCGATCTTCTCAAAAAGTTGTAGTGCATAGTTGTCAAATTCATCGTTCTGCTATGGTATTGTTGTGCGTTTAAGATGAACTAGCTTATCAACAAGGAATTGAATGTTTTCATTGATTTTTAGGCGAGTTTAAACCTTCCCATCTCCCAAAATAATACGAATAATTTGAGGATCAAAATAAAAACTATTTAAGCATATTGAAGTATAGCGAAAAAGTAGATTTTTATTGTTTTTAGTGAATATTCGGGAGATATGACAGGATTGTTTCATTGTGACATAGCATGATCTTGCAAAGCTTTCATCAATAGAACAGCAAGTTGATTGTCTAGATAAATCTGTTTTGCTTTTACACAATATCAAATCTAGCTCTCTACCTAACATTTATCTCCAAATACTTCGTAGCCAGGCTTTTTTAACACATTGCAGCTTTTTACAGCTTATCTGACCATTTGACAGTATGAAAGGATGCGGTTCTCTTCAACTAAAGCTTTCCAGCAGCCTTGCTATTTCTTGTTTACATATCAATGTGGCGAGAAGAAAGGCAAATATGTGATTGAAACACCACTGGTATGATTGCAAAGTTAAAGCACTGGTACTAGAGCTGATGGCTTGGATTGAGAAATGCAGTTTGCTTTGGTTCACACTACAATTTTACGCAGTCATTACTGTTATCCCATGACGGGACCATTGAAGAAGCTTTTCTCTGACAACTGTGTGCTCAGCAAACGAAATTACCTAGTAACTGAATAGAGCATTCGTGTGCTTTCGTTATGCGGACAATGTTGTTTATATCCTTGCACTTCAAAATAATTAGATTCGCAAAGTCAACAAAATGAGGTATGCTAGAGGAGATGCAGCATGATCTCTCTATAATGTGCGCTTGCATCTATCCGAAGCTTCCTGGGCAGCAATCGTTGCCATAGAAGCATTTAAAATCTAAACATTTAAATTATCTCCTACAGCATAATGCGCAGTGTGCAAAGTCAAAAGCATTTCTCTCAAGTTTATGCGTTATAAGCACATTGGGAGATAACATCCATAGTTTCATTTGGGGCTGCTTAACAGTATTATGCTATCCTGAAGATGTTGGAAAGGGGAAGCGGATTCTGCAATTCTCCAGGGTCAGAGATGTGCCAAGGCACTTTCCATTGGAGGGAGGGGGGCATTCAGACGATTTGACCAATTACTGCTACTAAAGGACAAAGGGCAACGGAAAAATACTGTGGCCAGCTCATTTGCAGCATGGCCGACTTTTTGACTAACTTTCTTGTAATTTAGAAAATATTGGGAAGCGTGACGCCCCACTCCACTCTCCCAAAATGTACATCGCTGCTATAGGTACTTGTAATATCGGTCTATGGTAACCAAAGGAGTGCTGTGACCTTGACAAGGTCAATTTTATCTGTAAAATTAAATACTTAAGCTATGCACGTTTGAATTTACAATCGAGTACTACTTCAATATCAACCATTTTCTTAGATGCCCTGTACAAACTAGATACTGTTTTGCTTTACTGTGATCCGATAATGAGTAGTTTTTGCATTTTGGGACAACATAAACTCAAACTTGTCTTTTTTGCAAGATGCTTTAATCCCTAATATGCAAAAGTTATTCATTTTCGAATCAGAGTGCAAGTGAATACCTTTCTTGACATACTCCATGTTATGCTTAGGAATCTTGACTTTCCTGCAGAATCAAGCATTGTATTTTGAGTAGTGGGACCTTAAGTGGAATTGGTTGTACTTTTTTTGGACAGAGCTTGTTAATGTGCTTGTGCATCAAAAATTTCGTATACACTTTTTTAGCTAAAATCGAAGCTTCGGTGTTTTCAATGCACGAAGCTCATATTTTTTTGTTCTTACTGGCGAGAAAGGTGTAGAAATTAGCGCTTGTTTTGAGGCACTAGGTGCGAATGTTGAAATCCATTGCGTGACGTCATAATGAGTATCAAACAGAGTGCATTCTTTAGGCCAATATCAGTTGATAAACAAAGCGTGAGAAAGCTTCTAGTCTTGGCGTGTTGCGGCTCATTAAAATGGCAAATAGTGACAGTGAATCGTCATTTTATGATGAAGCTACTGATCATCAAGTAGAAGACGATGGCAATGATGACCGTGTGCTTGCACAGCCAGGCATACGTGCGTGCCACGGAGAGCCACTAGCTGACGATTCGGATGCCCAAGATAAAGAAAATGTTGAGGCCAATGTCCCCAATGGACTGCTACCACAAACTCTTGAGGCTTGATCTGAGAAGCAAATCCAAGTTCAGGAATGGTGAGTACCAGTATCTATTGCGTATTGCAGCTCATAGCTTGTCAAATTTTGTAAACAGGGACCTATAACAAAGCATTAAAGCTGTACAACGTGTAGGGTAATGGCTTCTGCGTTAGATGACTTAGAGTTTGCATTGATTAGAACCTTCTAATTTACTCTTTGATCTTCTGAGCCAACTGATCTTTTTCTGATAGAATACAATTTTTTTCTTTTCCATAACTGAACATCTGGTAAAAACAGTATTATGGTTTGCCAGCATTTCTTCCCCCTCCATTGTGTCATCTATTTTTGAACACATTAGGGATAGCCTGTGAAAGGAATTAAAATCCATTGCTATGGCATTATAAATTTCCTTTACTAGTAGGCCATCTCTAATCAACCAACTCAACATACCCCCCTCCCTCCTCAACGTTGTTAATTGTTACTACTTGACCAGGTTCTAAAAAACAAACACATAGACAAGCCTCACCTGTCTTTTAGCTCTATCTGTCAGTGACTGATCAACGGTATCTGCTGTCTGCCAACGATAAATGAATGGTAGGAGCAGCATCTGGCTTTAGCTTCCCTGGCTAACTAGGGACCCTGGAGATCTAGACTCCTGCCATTTTCCACATAGGAATGAAAGTGCCTTTTTTGTATTGCTTTCTCTTTTCAAACAGGATGTTTTCCTAAATGAAAAGGAAAAGGCCTGGGGGAAAGCCTTTTCTGGGGGCTTTGACCCCAGCTCCACGTTTTCCCTATCCTACCTTGATAAGAAATGGCAATAAAAAGCATCTCCCTTCAGAAGAAATGATATCAATAAGCCGCCTACATTATTTCCTCCACTCAAAAATCTGAAAAATGAATTTGAAGGCCAGGTCTTCTTCAACAAGTGTCGTTAATTCGTCCCATACCCTCCAAAAGTGCTAGTTGTGCGTCTTATATAATTTGAAAAAATGGCTTAAAGATAGCTTTGGTTTATAAAATTTGAGTTCACATTCATTGCTCGGCAGCTGGAGATCTGACATTCCCCCAAAAATTTTTTCTAGCACCGCTCCTACCTCCAACTCTATCTAAACCAAGTGTCTCAGACACGTGGCCCGCGGGCCAACTTTGTGGCTCCCATCTTAATATGAAAGATTAACAAAGGTGCAGCCCGCAAGATTGATATAACTTACACTTGCTGTGTGCGGCGCTGAATGAACCATTCACGGTAAGGTATATGCTTGGAGGACGGGGCATCGGCCGGCCTGTCCAGTACCTCACTCACTCATTCATTCCACCAGTCAACTGGGTAAAGGAGAAGCCATTGTGTACATCAGTTTGAGCGATGCGCATGTGTCTGTCAAGGCGCGATTTGATGCGAGAAATATACTCTTCTGATGAAATCCTGACAGTTAGTTTTCTGTTTTGGACTCATAAAACGCCCCGTTTCTTACGTGAGGAAGGCTTTTCCCTGCTTCCACTCGACCGGTTTCTTGTGGAATCACATATTACAGAGCCCCAAAGATGTCTCTTTCAAAGCCTGCCGTGAAAAGAAACGTCGGTGATGAACTCGAAAAATCGAGCTGCCAGAATTGTAACAGGTAGCAGTTTTGATGCCCCCAGTGGGCCAATCATTGAGGGGTTGGGGTGGAAGACCATTGAAGAGCTTATTGAAAGTGATACTCAGACTATGGTCTACAAATCCCTCAATGAGTTGGCTCCTCGATACTTGTCTGAACTTTTTATAAGAAATTCCCAACTTTCTACAACTTGCGTAGCACAGAGGCAGACCTGAGGCTACCAAGGAAAAGGACATCAAATGGGCAAAAGTGTTTCTCTTTCAAGGGAGCAAAGTTGTGGAATGGCCTCACAGCTGAGTCAAAGCAAGCATCTTCCCTAAACTCTTTTCAAAAAATATGTTAGGGCTGTTAAATATTTTTTGTTTGATACTAAATATTATTACTATTTTATAAATTGTAAATTATGATTGTAGTGTTAGAGTAATTTAATTTATTTGTAATTATTTTATGGAAGGGACCCTTGTAAATCAGTTCTTTTTGAACTAAAGGGCTACCCTCCCCTTAGTTGTTAAAAAATGAAATGAAATGAAATGAAGTGTAGTACACCGGCTTCCCTGAATATTGAACGTGGTGGCATCGAGTCTTGCGTCATAACAAGTGAATAGTAGCGGTGTCCTTTCAGAAATTTGGGTAGAAGTGAAAACTGTAATTTAATTTAACTCTTCAGAAGCTAGAACTACAGCTAAAGAGATAAGCATTTTTGTGCTCCAGCAAGGATGTTCTATCTATTCAGCACCACATGATTACATTCAGTGGTGTGCTTGCCGGAGGGCCGAGAGGGTACGTGCCCCCCTGAGAATGACTTTTTAGGGGTAGTAAACCGAGAGAGCTATAATGTAAAATAATTTCTGAGGTCTGAGCACGCTACTGATTTCATTAGACTCTTAGAAAAAAATCACTTAGATTCCCTACTAGAGCTATCTGGAATATTAAAAAGCTGGCATTTTCAACATTTTTTCACAGTAGGAAATTATTTCATATTTACCTAATTTTGCACTACATTCACAAAAACTCTCAATTTCTTTGCAAGTTCATATTAATTCTCTTTGAGTAATAAAACCTTGCCCCTATCCCATCGTACAATCGCCCATTTTTATCACAGTTCCTAAAATCATCGAGATTGTCGAAGTTGTAAACAAATGAAACTGTAAAATGGCTGTGGTGATATGTTTTATTTTGTCTTTATTCCAATTTATTAAAGAACTATAGTAATTAAATGGGGTTAACATTTTCAAACATTTTGTTCTGTATGTACCCAATGTGTATACTTACTTCCTCAGTTTTTCTCCTTAGAACATATTGAACTCTTTGACGAGGAGGGCACCACAGATCATGAAAAAGATGTTGAGGCTTGTAACTACATATATTTCTTGTTCATCATTACTCTTTATGCGCTCACAATTTTAGCATCTTGAAAAACACACGGATTTTACTTGTGTTACTTTATGTTACTAAGCCCATTGTACACAATATAGTATCTCTCTTTCCACTTGATTTCAGAGACACAAGATCATAGAGAAGAACAATATAAAGCAGTTTAGAGTGATGCTATGGATGCTTGCGATGTGGAAAAAGCTCAAGGGGTAAACTAATGAATTACAATATTGAGCGCCCTATCCATGAAAAATAGTTGTTGTAAAGTACGCAAAAACAGTAATTCGTAGCACTTCATAAGTAGAGATCTCCAGCAAATAGAGGGGGAATATAGGTAGCAGATGTACTAGAGATTCGACTGCAGTGTTCTGTGCGCTATGCATGTTAAATATAAAAGAGCAGCTAGAGTAGTAATTGTCCTTCACCTCATACAAAAAGGGCACCATAAACAAAAAGGAAAAACAATTTGACATAATAGTACTAAGAGCCCTCATGCACCATTTCCAAAGCGTTCCTAATGCTGCTGAATCAAATAGATTCTTGGCAGTTTATGAGCTAAAATTTATAGCTAATAGAAGGGTGTTTTAGCCAACAGATAGCCAGATACACAATTGCAGTATTCAGGGCTCCATGCTTTATCAATTGAAAGATAACCTGCAGTAGACACAGGGCACTGTTAAGTAACAAAAAGGCACCGTTAAGTAGCAAAAGTGCACCTTTAAATAGCAAAAGGGCACCGTAAAGTGGCAAGAGGGCACCTTTTAGTAGCAAAAGGGCACTTTTAAGTTCCAAAAGGGCACCTTTAAGTTCCAAAAAGGCACCGTAAAGTAGCAAAAGGGCACGAGGTGTCCTTATGCTACATTTTCAACGTCTTCATGCTACATATGGTAGCTAATTGACATGGAGCCAAAGCACTAGATAGCCTGATGTTCTATTGCGGTATTTTTGCGCTTTGTCTTAGATATAGACGATGATGATAGAGCTACATTGGAAAGACTTTAAGCATTTAATGAGGAACACATAGCTTCTAATGGAAGTGTAAGCTACCCAGTAAATACCCAGAGATTCAATTGTATTATTATGTGTTCTATGCCTGAGATAGATATTGTTATATACTCTACAATGGCTGGATCTCTTGCAGTTCATGAGCAATACATTGCAGGTAATAGGAGCGGTCTTAGCATGCATGCATATCACCTACGATTCAATTCCAGTTTTCAGTGAGTTATGTCAATAGGTTGCAAATTCATTAAACAAATAGCAAGAGGTTAAATTGCCGTATTCAGTGGTTCATGCAAAACAGACAGATGTTAAAAATTGCGCTACATTCGTTAGACTCCTAGTATTTCATAAGCCACAGATCGCAATTAATGGAAATGGACGCTAAGCAGTAAATAGCCAGATATTCACTTGCAGCATTTAGTGATGTATGCATCAAAGACAGATCTTGTTTACTGCGCTATATTTGGTATATCCTTTACAGTTAACGACCTACGTATTGTAGTTAATGGAAGAGAAGTCTAAGCAGTACATAGCAAGAGATTCAATTGTCGTGTTCAGTAGTTTATGCATCAGAGATAGATATTGGTAAATGTGCTGCATTGGGTAGGTTTTTAGCATTCAATTGAATTTCATAAGATACACAATGCAGTTAATGCAAGTGTGTTAAGCCGTATATAGGCAGATCTTCAAGTACGGATATCTGCAAGACAGATGCTGTTATCTGCGCTAAAATAGAGACTTGGATATTCAATTACTGTTTTCTTTGCTCTACGCCTTAGAGATAGATGATTTTAATGTATCTACATTGGGAAGATTCTTAGCATTTAATGAACTGCACATAGCAGATACTAGAAGTGGAATTTTAGCAGTAAATAGCAAGATATTCCATTGTTGCAGAATGCAGTGGGTTATGCATCAGAGACAGATGCCAAAAACTATGCTATATTGGGTATCTTCTTAGCAGTTCCCAGCCTAAAAATTACATATAATGGAAGTGGGAGCCAACCAGTATATAGCAAGAGATTCGATTGCTGTATTCGATGGTTCATGCATAAGAGGCAGGCGAAAAAGTCTTCGCTACACTGGGTAAGTTCTTAAGAGTACATGAGCTACACATTGCAGGAAATATGTTCGGAATTTAGCAAGCAGATTGCAGCAGAGTCAGTTGCAGTACTCCGTATTTGCTGCACCAAAGATCCATTCTGTTAACTGCAACATATTGGGTAGATTCGTAACATCTTGTGAGCTACACATATCAGATAATAAACTGGAAGCTCACCAATACATAGCAAGACATTTAATTGCCGTACTCAGTGATTTATTCATCAGAGGCAGATGCTATTGCCCTCGCTACATTACGTAAATTCTTGAGAGTACACATTGCAGAGAATAGGTTAGATATTTGGTAAATAGATTGCAGGAGATTCACATTTCTGTAATTATTTATTTATGCAGCAAAGAAAAATGCTAATATTCTTAGCATTACATGATCTACACATAGCAAATAATAGAAATAGAAGCTAAGCAGTACATAGCCAAATATTCTATTGCAGAACTCATTCATTCTTGCATGCCAGAAAGATCTTAGCAACTGCGTCATATAGGGTATATATTTAAAATTTCATAAGCTACATACTACAGTAAATACAAGTGGAAGCTAAACGGCAGATAGCAAAAGATTTAATTCCCATATTCTTTCCTTTATGCCTCAGAGATATATAATGTAAACTGTGCTAAATTGGGTAGATCCTTGCCTGTTCAGTATTTCATGCATCAGAGATGCTGTGAACTGCACCATATTGGGTAGATTCTTAGCAACACATATTAGTTAATAGATTTGGAAGATAACCAGCACATAGCAAGAGATTCACTTGCGGTATTCAGTGGTTTATGTAGCAAAGGAAGATGCTATTAGCTGTTATTATATTGCTGTTGTTTTGAGAGGACTTGCAGCAGTTAATGAGCTATATATGGTAGCTAATTGAAAAGGAGCCAAAGCACTAGATAGCCTGATGTTCTATTGCAGTATTCTTTGCTCTTTGTCTGACACATAGACGATGATAATTGACCTGCATTGGAAAGACTTTTAGTATTTTTGCATTTAATGAGCTAAACATAGCAGATAATAAGCGTGGAAGCTACTCACTAGATTACCAGGTATTCCATAGAACAATTAATTCATTTTGTCATGAGAAAAAGGCGTTGGCAACCACACCCCATAGGGTAGATACTTAGTATTTCATAAGCTACAATACTGCAGTAAATGCAAATGGAATCTAAACAGCAGTTTTCCTCTATATCTCAGACAAATATGAAAATAATAACTGCGCTAAATTGGGTAGATTCGTAGCTATTCATATCCTACACATTGCAGGGAATAATGACGGATTTCATCAAGCAGATATTCCAAGACTCAATTGCAGTATTCATTTTCCTCTGCATCAGAGGTAGATTTTAAAAACAGTGCTGGATTTCATAGATTCTTAGCATTTCATAAGATAGACATTGGAAATAATAGAGGTAGAAGTTAAGCAGTAGATCGCCAGAAATTAAATTACCGTATCCGGTGATGTAGACATCAGAGACAGATGGTGTTAATTGTGCTGCTGCAATTGGTAAATTCATAGCACTTAGTGAGCTACACATAGCAGTTAATGGAAGTAGAAGCTGAGCAGCATATAGCTCGGTATTCAAGTGGAGATATCAGTTATTCATGCCTTAGAGATAGATGTTAACTGCGCTAAATTGGGTAGATTGTTAGCATTTCCTAAGCTACAACTTGCAGTTAATGGAAGTGCAATCTAATTAGCAGATAGCCTGAGATTGAACTGCCTTTTCCTGTCATTTATGCATTAGAGATGGATGTTGTTAACTGTTTGAAATTTCAGTCATTCATCGATCAGAGAGTCATTCATTCATGCTTCAGAGATAGATGTTCACGTCTGCACTATATTGGGTAGATTCTTAGTATTACATTAGATATACATTGCAGTTATTGAAAGTGGAAGCTAACGAATTCATAGGGGAAAATTTAATTGCCGTATTATCTTCTCTATGTCTCAGATATAGATGATGATAATTGCTTTAGATTGTTTAAAGCCTTAGCAGTTAATAAGCCAAACATTGCTGTTAAGAGTCATGGAAGCAGATCAATATATAGCCAAGGATTCAATTACCGTATTCGGTGATTTATCCATCAGAGATAGATGCTGGTAGCTGTACTACATTGGGTAAATTCTTAGCATTTGGTGAGCTACAAATAGCAGCTAATGGCAGTGGCGGATCCAGGACGTTGCATACGCCTTACTTAAGGCAGTCAAATTCTCAACCTGTAATTTTCATATCATACTTCACCAAGAACTAGATGCAGGAGTTGACACATGCTTTATTTAAAGATAGTAAAGTAATCGGTGCTGAAGGTTACCATTAATCTCTCTTTGTAGTGGTACAGGGCAATGACGTAATGTTTTTATTATTTTCTGCTTTTCATCTCCATATATGGGATGCTCAGAGACAATATATTTGATTGTGCGACATTGCTCAACGATTGTGCGGCAAAGAGACTTTATTCTTGAGCCTGTCATGTTTTGTTTCATAGTCCATTGTGCGACATAACTTACAATGGTAAGGAAGCAAAAATACATTGTGCAATAGAACGAGACGATTGTGCGGCAATCAAACGTTTCAACAATAAATGCAGCGATCTTTATGGGATTACAGCAGTAGTCGGGATTGAGGCGAAGAGAAAAAGCTTAAGACTGAAACTTATTCTCGTTCTTTCAGGAAATGGCTCTAAAGACCAATTGAAAACTTGAATGAGAGAAAAACCTTTTCTTTTGTATTTAGTACTTGTGGAAGATCTGCTGCTTTGCTTAGGCCTACGAAACTATTGCATGTGCATATTGAACACAACTGTTGAGAGTAATTGTGCAACTTTTTCACTTTTTCACAATACCATAAATCCTCGACTAAGCTCCAGGGGGTGGATCTGCAAAAATGAAGTTTTGGGTGATGGGGGCTTATTCGGGAGCAAAAGCTTATTTGAGGAGGTTTGGCTTATTTCAAAGTTGAAGACAGGTAAGCATCCTGTTTTGACCACGTCATTTTACGACCCCATCCTTGTACGGCAGTCACATTCTTAGCATTTCATAAGCTTCATAGTGTAATTAATGGAAGTTGCTCCTCATTAGTACAGATTCAGATATTAATCTGCAAAATTAAATGACTTACGCATTAGAGATGAATTTTGTTACCTGCGCTACATTGGGTAGATTCTTAGTATTTGATAATCTACATATTTCAGTTCATATAACTGGAACCTATCCAGTAGATAACCAGAGATTGACTTGCCGTATTACGTGATTTTTGCATAAGAGATTGATGTGTAATTACCATTAGTGCATTAAAGTATTGTGACGCTATCTTTAGTGAGAATAGTAGAATGACACGAAGGTTTATCCCTTTCCATTTTCTTATAGCATTGGTTTACTTCTCAGATCTTTAAAAGCTGGTTGAGTACGCAAAAAGCTCCTAAGGCACATACAAAGCGTTGTCGTGTTCTATATGAAGCTTAATGAAGTCAAATGCCAGCTAATAACTTTAGGCACCAATCATGCAGGTGCAATTTCAATCAAAATTGGTAGTTCAACTATACATGAAAGTAACCAGGAATAAGAACTTGGTGTTATAATCGACAACAAACTTAAATTTGAGGATCATATAAGTAACCTATGTAAAAAGTTTAGCAATAAACCGTACGCACTTTCTCGTATCAGTCATTTACTAGACCAAAAAATGCTAAGGATTTTAATGAGAGCTTTTATATATAGCCAGTTCCAATATTGCCTATTAGCATGGATGCTTCATAGCAGGAAACTTAACAATAATATTAATAAACTGCATGAGCGTGCACTAAGAATTACCTAAAGAGACCAAAACTCAAGCTTCGAATCCCTGTTAAAAAAACGATTCATTTACAACTATCCATGTCAAAAATTTGAAAGTGATGTTAACTGAAATGTTTAACACTAAAACTTATCAAAATCCCGACTTCATGAGGGGAGTTCTCCCATGACGTAACAACTCCTATTATTTTAGATATAATTATGAATTCCTGCAGCCCAAAGTAAAAATGGTTTCATATGGAATGGAAACTATACGTATCAGAAGACCAACATTGTGGCAGACTCTCTTCTCATATAAATAGCTCCACTTCCCTGAAAGGCTTCAAAAGAAATATCAGAAAGTGGAATCCCTCTGATTTTCATTGCTGTCTGTGTAGACCCTATATACCATTGCAGGGTTTTTTATAACTTACGTATTTTCATATATTCTTGATGCATAAAGCAATGAATAATGGAATTGGAATTCTACCTATCTATTAGCGAAAGTTCACTTCTCTTTGCTGTAACCTAATTTTCAGTTAGAACAATACTATTTTCAATCATTTTCTCCTGCAACATTCAAAATCTGTAAATTCACTTGAATTTAGAGAAAAATGCCAAGAAGCATCGCTTTTGCGTATTTACTTGCGAATTTGCTAAAATGTAGCAAAGGGTACCCTCAACTGATACAGTGACTGACTGAAGTACGTGCAGGAATGAATAGATAGTAGAGACAAAGGCGATAATAATATAAATTTTATAACAACATATACGTATCAATGGGCGTATAACAAAAACAACGAAACAGTCTATAATTTCTTCTTTGTCTCTATTGTCCACCTCTTCTCCTAGCATTGACGATGAAGAGAGAATGCCCTCAAAATCATCATGGTCATAACCATAGAGATAATAGGACTAGAGAGCTCGCTATGTCACGTGATCGGGGTCCACTATGTAAATTCAAAATGGTAGCGTAGTCAGGCAAACGACCACACGAAAAATACGTTCGCATTGCAAAAGTTTAACAGACGTTTGAAATATAATAAATGGGTATTTATACTGGAAATAGATAATTATTTCTATAATATTAACCTCTTACGCTGCGTACAATTATATACATAGATAGCTGAAAACACCAGGAACCGCTGAAATCCATATTTTTGTCTCATTGCACCAGTTAGTGCCTAACTCCTATAAGATTGAAAAAATCAAGGTAGAGGGGGAATAAGTTGACAGAACTTTATTTTTCGGTTATATTGAGGATTACTGAGTGATTATTTGATGACAAAGGCATGTACATACAAGGCCAATGCAAGGATTTTGGTGAGTTATTTTCTGTTGTAACAACCCTCCCCTAAGGAAAACCTGGAATAGAAGGAGGGCTATCATATGGTATATGATTTCTATATATTTAGAGAGTATCAAATTCCTCACATCTGCCTGGATCAAGTTAGCAAGGTATGCTTTTGAGTATATGGCAATTTTTTAAAATCACATAAATGAAGCAGTTGAAATTAATGCCTATCCAGTAATGTGCAAATGTGAGAGTATAATACCCCCAAAATCCAAGGAAAGTATCTAGGCACATGTCTGTGGCAATGTACTACAAAACTTTATGATATTCAGAGAAAGGGTATCCTAACTTTAGGATACAAGTTCAAGACATCATGCTAGAAGGCCACTTCACAAAGTGAAAAAGGCTGCCAAACTTTTTGTTTCTCATTAGCCACAGCAATCAATTGTCTTGGGTGCTGAAGTAACAGTTCAGGGAAAGTAAGCCAATAACTGAACTTATCATGATCTTCAACAATTTATACAATGTATTCTATTAAGATAGCAAGTTCTGGAAAGCCATGAAAGCACTTTTGACACCATAGACTCTTTCAAACAAAAGATTTGTTAATAACTATACATAATATAAATAAAAAATCATTATATATAAATATATTATATGTGTATATATATATATATATATATATATATATATATATATATA
>OLMO02000001.1:6095783-6112199 GCA_900291935.2 Cassiopea xamachana | reverse complement strand
TATATATATATATATATATATATATATATATATATATAATATAGGGGTTGAAGAGTATAAATTATTTCCGTTATGTAATGCCCAAAGATGTTAGTGCACTACTTCTGCTTTTTCACTTTCTGATGAGTGTTTCCAAAGCATACTCAAATAAACAAAGAGTTTAAGACCTTATCGAACTTGCATCTTATACTACCCGTAATCACTCTTTGATTTCAGCGATTCTGAACTATTATCTATTGCTATACTGCATCAACTCATATTTTGCATACAAATAGAGGCTGGTGTTTTTGGAGGAGGGAAATCTCATGCCAGAATGTTATGGAATAAGGAGAGGGTATCAGCAAGTACATCCGCATATAAAACATTTTGTATCAATAACATGAGGTCTATGGGAAAGTCTAGGATTAATCTCTCAAAAGACTGGAAATTATATTGAACAATTTATAAATATAAATTTAAATATATTATATATATAAAGGGAGCGCTCCTTCAAAGAATTCTTCAATCTTATTCATCCTTTTCACCTATTTCAATTTATCCCTTGACCATAGCTTAAATGTCGACAGCTACAGGTAAATATTTTACTATTCATAATCCATTTTAATTCCAAGAAAATTAGAAGCATTGCAGTCATATTGAATTCTTTGCTTCGTCTTCCTTTCGATATATTTAGCTTTTTGTACGAATAGCAAGTTGTCTGTTTCTTTTGATATCTGAATAGAAATCGCTCTCTTTAGTATATTTAGTTCTAGTGGATAAAATTTGAGATGTCATGAATGTTGTAATCCTTTCACTGTTTATGTCTGGAATTAGTGTTGTGGAATGCTGATTTTACATGACGCAGCATAGTTCGTAGTAATTATGACTCTTTGTATATCAAGTTACAGAAAGTCTATTGGATTTTTTGGGATTACAAAGTATTCTTAGAACATTTAAAAGTTAGCTCCAGATGTGATTTTTATGATATAGGTGTCTCATGGAAAGGAGATATAGGTACCTCGAACCATCAGTTTAGTGAGGTTGCTACGAGAATACAGTGTCGGTTCTACGGGGGGCAGGGGGTCCACGGCCCCCCAGGAATTTTCTTGACCGCTTTCGTTTGCCCCTCCCGACCTTTTTACAAAGGTATAAAGTTTTGAATTTTGGCTATATTTTTTACTGCAAATACTTGCGAGTTAGGAAGATGTACAAGGAATGAACATGATACTTCTAAACTGTTACTGTACTTTAACATATACAAATCGTCTCTCTATCGTTTTGCGTCTTTTGGCTTTGCATGTAAGCGACAACATGTAGTAAGTTTCTAAATGTTAATGGAGATCTTACAATTGTATTTTCCGCTATGTTATCGTCTTTTACTCTTATTTCTATGTCATTCGGCTTGCTCTCTTTCATTTGTGCTCTTTCATTTACAAAGCTTACTCGTGTATAAAGGACCAATCTCTTTGCTCAAAAAGGGCGTTTTCTTAGTTTAAAAAGGGTGTGGTCAAATTTTCTGGGGACTTCGCCCCAGACCCCTTTCTTCTGCCTTACGCTCAGGAGCCATCGCCCTCCGAATTTTTCCGGCTAGAACCATCCCTGGGAAGATACCTATCAAAATTGCATTTTCTCAGCCCTGAGAAAATAACTGCTTTGCCTAGATCATTGATTGCCGAGATAATGAGAGACACCCAATCCATCGAATCGAAACTCACGAAAAGGCATGGAAAAAAGTTTCGACGATATGTCATGTGAAACGGTTGTACCTGTCCAACTCTGTATTTACCGTAACGTTGCTCATTTGCAGGGAATGTTCTTTTTCACAGTAGCTTTTAATATTCTCGAGTCCAGCAGAGAAGGGGTGATAATAGACACAGGGGATTAGAAAAAAGCCTAAAGTGCAATAGCCAAGTAGGTTGCAGTAAGTGGGGGTGTGGCTAACTCCTGCAGTAAAATGACTAGATGATGGGCTGTAACTTATAAGATAGGGTTGAAAATGTATATACATTATTGAAGGCAACGTTTGAAAATGTCCCAGTGCTTCTAACGGCAATTACTCTCTTTTAACCTATATCCGGTGCCGGTCCTTCTGAACCTTGATCAAAGTATTCCATCTTGTCTCAACGTTAATAACTGCAATAAGAATATCCTGGCACGTATATTTTGGAAAAGTGAATATTCGGCTATAGAAGTCTTTTCTGAACTGGTGAGCTTGACGGCCCTCCTGGAGAGTACTTATCAGTGAGGCTTGCGTGCCATCATATATTGCAAACTAAATCAGTGGTTCTCAAATGGGTTTCATGAAATGTTCCTGGGGGTCCGCAGGCAAAATTTAACAGCTTCAGATTATACATTAATTTTTTGGTAGTCCACGAAGCTAGTTCACTTCAGAGAGGATTTTATAGGCAAAAACCAAATGTTCTTTGCTTTTTACATTATTAGGAGGATGGGTCGTACCTGATTCAAGTTCATGGCGTCACACTCAAAAGCTTTTGTAGAGAAGTTCCTATATTAATGAGGTCGTTCTACGAAAACCATGTCTTCCATTTTTCACTTTTCCCTGTCTCGGCTTACTGTGTAATGCAGAAGGGATCTTTTTGATAGGACATGTAACGTTTAGGGCATTTTTTTGTTTTAGTCCTAAATTCAACGTTTGTATTTTGCGTAATTTTCATTCAACCAGTCCGATGTTTTCCTCGCTGTCGGACAATGTGCTTTCACGGGGTCTTTGACGTTTAAGAAGGTGATGATCCAGACGATGATTGTAGAAGTAGATACCTTGCATTAAATGATGTTAATATGGGACAGTTTTGACCAACGACCGCCCGTTTTTCTTTTATAAGAAACCACTTTACAGGCAATGTGCAACTATACAGCTTAAAATTTAAGAAACTATTAGAACTACAAAGAAAGAGCTGAGAAACTTAAGACAAATAGCGCATTGAAATCATTACCTGGTTCAACATAGAGCTGTGCCAAAACAATGTGAATATGACATTTCTTTAGAATTTAACTCGTACAGACGCATTTTGTTTCTTATAGGACAAAAGTATGCTACATTAACGTTCTGCGTACGCTTTCGCTGCAATTTAGTTCACTAAAGTCAGATCCTTTTAGAACTGAAACACTGCCAAAAATTAAGAAACTTTTAGTACTAGGCCTTGAGCTAGGATTCTTATAGAAAAGCGTGTATTTGCTATTCTTATTTGACTGCTGTTTTAAGCCTTTTTTGCTGGCACTTGCTGCTACTACTGTAATTGAATGGAACATAGAAGAGGAATTAGATTTCTTTTCTTCTTCCCCTATCCTTTTACTATTATAAAATGTCATTTTGCATTGGAGCTAATTTGCATTGGGGGAGGGGGTGCTAGTTCTAAGCGTGAGGCAACGCAATTGGGTCTTTTGAAGAAGCATGACAGAGCGTAATGGTGGGGGTGTGTGGTTAAAAATTGACATTTTTTAGCGCGATATAATTGTTGAACTAGGGCGAGGTCGTATAGTGGTTAGAGCGCATGCCTCCCGCGCGGAAGGTCTGCGGTTCAAGTCCAACTCGATGCCCTGACTGAATGGTCACTCACCGTTCATTCAGCAGCAAATGGGTACCTGATAGCAACAATAGGGAGATAACTGCGGCGAGGAAAGGAACTTGCCACCCTACCTCATATACTGATGGCTCAGGATAAGTGTTCTCTCTATCAGGCATTCACTTACGTACGAAAGTATGCGGGAACACATTTACCTTTTAGCTGTTCAGCTAGAAATGGGCAGTTCAGTAAAGTACTGTTGACTCAGCAACAGTAGTTAAAAGGTATTTTTGCTATATCTTGCTTTTGTTTTATTGTCATTATTAGTCTGGGTTCTTAACAGAAATTTTAGGACCAATTGTGCATTTAGGGATACCAGCATTAAGCTTGGTGAACTTATAAAGTTTGATGTGCTGTAAAAGATAGGGTGGGGACCCCAGCTCAAAAAGGCTTGTAAGAACTATTTTACACTGGGGTACTCGGTTTCAGTCCTTTTCACTAGTTCATATCATAACTTTCGTGAAAATTGCGACGTCAGCAGGAGATTTGGCATTCAATATCATTTTGATGTGCTGAAAAAGATAGGGTTGGGATCCCAACTCAAAGTCGCTATTGATAGTTATTTCTAGATTGGGTTACTAGGTTTCAGTCCCTTTCACCAACCCATGCTATAACTCTCGTAAGAATTTTGATATCAACATGAAACTTAATACTCAACATTATTTTGATGCGTTAAAAAAGATAGGATCGGGACCATTACTCAAAAATGCCTTTAAGTGCTATTTTTAGTACAGGGTGCTCGGATCCAGTCTTTCTCACCATTGCATGCCTTAACTCTTTTGGAGCTCGATATTTAGCATCAGTTTAATGTGCTTAAGAGAAAGGGTCGAGATCCCATCTTATAAATGCCATAAGAGCTCTTTTTAGAGTGAAATTGTAACTGAGATGCATATTCTGAAATACCAAATAATTGGGTTATGAATAATTGGGAGTTGATGATCAGAGAGTGGTAATAAGTGAAGGGATAGGAAGAATAGGACCTATGTTTATTTCGATCATCTACTTTCACACTTTCTTTCCTATGCTAGGAAGAAGTATGAAGAAGAGAATTATAAATAGCATTGATTTGAATGAATAGACCTTAGAAAAAGCTTGATAACTCGCATGAATAATAATTGGTGGGAGGGGAGGGGGGAGTGGAATAAGAGAGAGAGATGGAAAGGCTCTTGAGAACAAACAATCAAGGCGGAGGTAGATTATTTAGTATTCAGGAGTGAAACCATAGATTCAATAGGTGTTGCAGGCAAGGACGTCTACAGCACGAGAGCAAGGGAGCAAGAGATGACTTTGAGATAAGACTTTTTTTCTGTACCCTGTTTGCAAGAGACATCCCTGTTTTGTTGACATTAAAGACTTTACCTAGAAGTTATTTGTTGTCTTTCTATGTACTGTGGTATGAATATTGCATTTCGTTTTATGTTAGCTTTGTAAGTATGGGATTTCTAGACAGCTTAGGTAGGGCTTTAAGACAGCTTCTATTGTTTCCTTAGTAAGATATACGCCCATGCAGTTAAGATAGATACTCGTTTTAGGTATATGGCTAACCAAAGAAGTACGGGATTATAACGTACCAGGCAGCAGAAATACTCTTGAAACATAGATAATTCCATAGAGGTAAGTAGAAGTTCTATTTGCCATATTGCTATTTTACATATCATTTGTCTTAACAATTTATATACTTGCTAGTTTTTTCTTTAGTTGAAGGTATTTTATTATCCTATTATTGCAGATCGAATCAAACAATTAATTGCATGTATTACATTATATATCCGATTTGGCAATCCATTGTATCAAGCGTTTTGAAATCTTATTCTCGTCTGTCCAGCCCCCAAAATTGCCTTTTCCGACGAATAGGCCCAAACTTGAAATGGTTTTGGTGCTAAGCACATAAGTAAACCTTGTTTGTATGCATCATATCTTTCCAACGTGAACTGACTTATTAATTGTTATGATGCATATTATCTCTAGAAACATCTGTATTATTTTCATAGACAATATGCAAAGAGAAAGGGAATTATTGATAAAAGTTTTAATATGGTAAGAGGCAAGGAAATTTTGCTGGAAAGACAAGGTGGCTATTAAAAAATTGCTAGAAATGGGCTATAAACTCGGAGAAACTGCAAATAAGGTTGGTTTTACCAAGTAAGTTGCTCATAACGTATTTTTAGAATTGCCACTTTTATACACCAACCCAGCCACCGGGGGCAAATGCCAGAACAGCTCGGTGCCGATCCCAAGCCCGGAAATATTGGGAGGGTTGGGGCTAGGAAGGGCATCCACCCCTAGGACTCCTTGCCAAACCTGATTTGATATGAACCTTACCGAAAATATATGGATGGTATGACAATGCTAGGATGTCACCCGTAAGTGACCCACAGATACATTGCCCAACTCTTTGGCACAGCAATGGGTACCGAATCAAGAGCGAATTTGGCCAAAGAAGCAAGGTCATAGTAATTTTCATAGTTTTAAAATGAAGTTATGCTTATGATGAGATAATCACTGTAATGCACAAGGGCGAAAGATCTCCAAATCATCTTTCTGCAGTGGCACACCGAAAAACCTTTGAGTGAGGAAGGGTGGTAGTAGCAATGATCCCCAAGCAAGCATTTGCCGAAAAGTTATAGAATTACAGACGGTTTAAGTAGTGGGATGAGACACCCTTGCACCCCCTACTTCAGCACATCCGTGCTTTCCTGCATCGTTTTTTCTTTAACTTAAGGGTTGTATGCTTGCTCTTGCCTCGCCGAGAAATCTCGCCTATTACATAACCATCTTGCCAGGACACTTTCCTATATGTATACAGAAACAGGTGGATAACGTTTTGCTGGGATGTAATTGACATTATTGCGCATGAGCCGCTATAAATCAAGATCGCCATCTGCATATGGTAGCCAGCAGAGGCAGTTATAGCAACTGTGCAATTGCTATAACTACCTCTGCCATGCTTCAATCCCAGGACCTCAGGTTTCTGAGTCTCTTGACTATTCCATTGCATTATAGACGCATGCAATGAAATTGTCATGAAACTCTGAAGTCTTTCTTCCCATCAGTCCTCTGCAGCTCAACAACAGACGTTTCTACTAATTATGTCAATACGCAATGCATCACAGTATTTTTAGTGACGGCGTTGCTCGGGTTGTTATGAATTACATAGGATTGTGATGGTGTATGATCTAAAGGAGACTTAGTGTGACCATTTTACAGCAGGAACACGGATAAATTGCCTAAATTTGTCGACGAGCATGTTCCTATTTTCCTTCAAACCCTAATCAGGTGAGTCATGCCACATTTTGCCACATTTGTTTCCATATGACAAATTTTCGGTATCTAAGCAGGTAACCATGGGGTTATTTTACTGAAGTATTTTGAGACAGCATTTTTTATGGACTGTTCACAACAACATGATACTGTACATAATTTAATCCAGTTATAGTGACATAATGAGTCAAGATTTTGGGCAATATTATTGGTTGGCTCACGTCACCTGACTGCAACAATGCTAAAGGGCATCACAGGCACAGAATAGAGTCGCATTCGATATGCTGTGTCATAAGCATCACAGGCAAACTGTTTCCATATGACCTGTACCTGTTGCAGACATCAGAAACATAGCCATAATTGCTGGAAAAGTAGAAAACAGTTTTACTCTTCGGACCTTTCTGCTTAAGGCTTGTGATGCCTGCAATCTGTCAATTACAAACCAGACAAGAAGAAATCATGATAGCAACAATACCCCCTGCGATACACTTGTGATTCATCAGCAATGCATTGCAGACAGTCTACCAACCCTTATTGTTATTTGGAAGCCAACCATTACAATTGGGCATTTCGATTTAGATCTAATTGATTATGAGGATAGTAGCTAGCCAATTTTATGATGCTTATATGACATTTATTGACAAGATGTCTTTTAAAAATGAATTCCAGTGCTCACATATTCTCAAAGATGCCTGATCACCTTCCCTAAATTAGAATTCTAATTGCAAAAGGCTCCAATTACTCCTAGTTACAAAGTGATATATATATATATATATATATATATATATTTATATATATATATATATATATATATATATATATATATATATACATACATATATATGATCATAATCCCTAAAATCGAAACTTTGAAATTAAATTTTGTCTTGATTAGGTTAGAATTTGGACAAATGACTTCAGATTCATCAATCCAGCTAATATGAGCATAGTGGCTGCAAAATCTGGGGCAATAAGCTCAGTTGCGGATCCAGTATGATTTCTGACATTCGCAGAATTTTAATTGCAAACATGACCACGCCCGATTGACCATATCCAAATTTAATCTTAATGAAAATCGCTTCAATGTTTTAGAGAGCATAAGACTTGAAATGAATAGACATCGCAAAATATAATTATGTTTTGCAATGCCCCCTATGGAAAGAGAAAATCTTTGTCCCCTCCTAATCGCAATAAATAACAGCATTGTCTAGGAAAATTGCATATGTATAGCTGTTTCACGGGATCATGCGCGCCCCCTCTAGCATTATATGGCGCCCTTTTGAGGACCGCGCCTCAGAATTTGAGAAACACTGACATAGTAAAAAGACATCAGTATTGCATCATGTTCATAGCTGATAAAGTGGCAACCCAGAGCCCCCAAATATTTATGCTCGATTCCCCAAGAGACATTCTCTTAAAATAGTATATTACACTTGACAAGAAAAGCAGTGAGTTGGACAATTACATGTGCGCAATTTGGGATCCTGTTTCAAGCACGACTGGAAAGTTTATCAAAAACATGGCGAATTAATGCTTCCAAATATTTATCCTCTCTTCCCACACTGATAGTCTCTAAAGATTTTAAAAAATAATTGGATATTGATTAGGTGTGTTGAAAAAGTAGGTGTGCGTAGGACGCTAATTTTCATCTTAGAGGCCCACAACCCCTGGAATTAGGCCGTTGTCAAAGAGGAGTCAATAAGTCTAAACCACATTTAATTACACTGGAAGGTGCATGCGCTCTTTTTAGAACAACGATTCCTCTGACATAAAGCCAACTGTTACAGGATCTTCGGCATTCCTATTCGACAAACCAGATTACAACAACCATAGAGCGCTGACTGGCTAATCCCATTGTATACAAAACAGTGGCCTGGTATGCAAATCAATAATGGCGCCCTAGTAAGGCAGAAAGTTAGTGTACACTAGGCGGAAAAAAGAAATAAATCATGTTCCCGCTGCTTATTTCACGAATATTATAATACATTATGACTTTGGAGAGAGACTAAGAGTTTTTCATGCTTTTTTGGAGAAACTCTTGCGTTTATTAGCCGTGGACTTAACCGTGGTAGCTTAAATATCGAACTTTGTTGTTGCGTTGCTGTGGACACCTTACTAAGTTTCTTCAATTGCTGAAGGTATTTACGCTCTATACTTAAAACAAACAATAATGAAAGTTAAAGAGTATTCATTTAGTAGCAAAAACTTTTCAAATTAAAGAGCTTTTCAAATTAGTAGCTAACTATGCCATCTCAGGAATGAGTTTAAAGCCTGCAAGAGCTGAAAGTGTCTGTCTTATTTATCGGTTTATATGCGATAGAAATAATAAAAAACGTAAAGGCATCTTCTTTCAATATTGTATATCATACAATAAAATTTGGTTTATGAGTATCTGTCTCCTACAAGGTGTACTTTGTCTTATAACGTGGTCAGTGTAAATTCTGCCGAGCCTGTGAGAAATGATTCTGCAACACACTCTATCAATATTGTTACATGGCCATCTCGTAGGCTTGAAACAAGAATATGGCTTTCAATGGAGCGTTGTGCCAGTAAAAGAAGGAAGATTCTTTGTTTCAAAGAGAGCTTTTACTAGAATTTGAATAGTAATGCAGAATCTTAAATGATATGATGTTTATCAACTGGTTGATAAGTGATGCAACAGATTATGAACATTTAAGTTTTTTTTATGAATGTGAGATCAAGCCATTGTGCACAACAGATCATCACTCTTCAAGATGACATTTGAATCCAAAATAGCTTTCAAGCTATCATTAACACAAAATGAGAATTCTGAGGAGAATGGATACTCTCTATAATGCAGTTTGCATTGTTTTAATACCTCTATGCTCTTATTCTGGGACAATGCTTTAAAAATCCACTTAAGCTGCCAAGGATTGGGAGTAGTATTTTAACTGTTATATCTTTGAATCTTCCTGTATACCATTTCCAGAGGCCTTAAAGAAATGTGTATGGAAAAGCATACTCAAAAGCAGACTTATTTCTGGAGAATAAACTTTCTTGGGTCCAAAATACATTCAATCACGCTTACGGATCCAAACTCCAAACTGCATTCAATATAACATTTCATTACTTTTTTCAGTGAAAATAATTAGCAAAATGTGCTTGGACCAATTTTTCTCTTGGATACAAACTCTAAATCGCATTACTATCCCTGCATCATTATCATGTCCCAAGCTTTTGACACCCTTTGCCAAGACTTTGCTGAGTGCAATGCGCATGTGCGAGGTCGTGCTGAAGAGGAAATAGCACGAAGTGGAACAATAAACTATTATAAATTTCTGTGAATATATTGGTTAATATGCAGTTATGTGCCAGCAATAACAATACATGCTCGGGCTCATTTCTGATAGCACGAAGTATCCCGCATGCGTAGTGCACCACAGTTTTTTATTGTTTTTCCACTCAGTAGCTATCTGTGAAAGCAAGGAGAAATTAGAAGTTTACCTCACCGCACAAGACCAAAGAAAGCTCAAAGAAATGACCCAGATTCATGCTTAGCACTTTGTAGATTCCGCTATTCAGTTTTTGCAGAGGCGTTTTGGGTTTAGAAGCATTGCAGACCATAAGCTAACCGTACAACAGCCAAGGCCAATGCCAAATTTGAAAATAAAGACAGAGGATAGATCATTTCAACTGGAATGGTACTCTAGAAAAGATTGGCTTTGTGGAGGTATTGTTAGAAATGGTGTTTTCTGCTAGCCATGTCTGCTCTTCAAACCTGGGGTATCACAGTCGTGGACGGAAAGAGGTTACACGAACCTTAGGAATGTTTTGCCAGATGGGAAAAAGCATGACGAATCAAAATCACACTTAGAGGCCTAAGATGTGGAAAACAATATGTTCCACATCTTGCAGGCCTCTTTTTAAACTTTTGATGTCTCTGAGAGGGTTGATGTTATGTTTTCCAGGGCGAGGAGAGAGGAAATAGAACTGTACAATGATGAGTGAGGCAAAACAGAGGTATGCTTAGAACTCTTTCTATGGCTGTTCTGCATCCATCCAGGCAAGAATTGCCTTTTAGAGGTCATGATGAATCTAGTAGTAGCCTAAACGGGGGAAACTTTAGGGAACTATTGGAATGTTTTACAAACTTTGATATTTTTTGAACGTCTTCTGCATGTTAAGCTTCCCGAATCAGAAAGGGATAATGCTGGAGTTGTTACTGGTTTTTCAGGTGACACGCAGAATGATCTGATTGAATGCATTGACTGTCATTCAAGATCAGATTGAAGAAGAAGTACAAAAGTGCACTTTTCTGAGTGTGCAAGTTGACAAGACTACAGACGTGTCAACTAAGGAGCAGCTTAGTGTTATTATTAGGCTTGCTAAAAAGGATAATGTTTCTGAGATATTTTGGAATTGCATAATGTGAGTTGATATAGAACTGCTCTCGCCATTAGTTCAATTGTCAAAGATGTTTCAACTCATTATGGGGATTCTGTTCTCAATAAATTGATTATGAAGACCTATGATGGGGCTGCTGCAATGTCTGGACACAATTCTATTGTCCAAACCCTTGTTAGGGAAGATTATCCCTTTGCTTACATCTTTCACTGTGCAGCTCACCACTTAAATTTAGTTCTATGTCAGTCTGCCTCTTTTATCCCCTTGATTTGAGTCTTCTTTGCAAATTTGGCTGCTTTTAGCACATTTGCTAGCAACAGTCCTAGCAGGAAGGATTTGTTGCATTTAAATGGAATTTATATACCTAAGCTTGGAGAAACTAGGTGGTACTATCGTGCACATACCATCAGTGTTCTTTATGACAAGTACAATACCCTGTTGGACTTACTAGAGAGGACTATTGAAAAACCCACAAGGCTGGGATGATGCATCCATATCACAGGCTAGTGGCTGTACCATTTCATAAACAGCTTTTTGTTTTGTTTTCTAGTTCACATTTTTAATAGGATTTTGGAACAATCATCACTGCATTACATGGTTCTTCAAAATTGAAATACAGATTTCAGTTATGGTTGCCAGAAAATATCTGCTTTCGGTAACTTTCTGTCTAATTTACGCACTGACAGTGCAGATCATCATATCTTCCAATCAACCGTCTCGTTAGTTGGGGAGCCATCTTCCATTGCAGATAAAAGACATAATTACAAAAGTCTATATTTTCAAGTTGTGGATAGTATTATGTCTATGCTGTCTGAGAGGTTTGCAGACTGCAAGAACTTTGCTTTCTTGGATCTGGTGAATCCATTCATTTTCAAATAATGGAGAAAAAGATTGCTACCAGATATGCTCCAGTCCTTGATGTGTAAATATGGTCCCCTTTTCCATACTCAATCGCTTGAAACTCAGCTTCTCTTTATTTACAATGACCCTGATTTTTACAAAGACAGCCCTCTGGAAATATTGCAATATATATATAAATGTGGTCTGGAGACTAGTGTAGCAGAAGCAATTACGTTATTGAAGCTAAATTCTGTAATTTACATCTCTAGTGCATCTGTAGAGAGATCATGTTCCTGTCCAAGGAGAGTGAAAACAGATCTATGCAATAAAGTTAGACAAGAATATCTTTGGTGCTTGTGTAGAATATCACTGCACAAAGATGTCATACAAGAGATTGAGGATAAAATATTCTTCATGACAGAATAGTTCAGAAATTCGTGGAGAAGCCAAGAAGACGTAGCTTTCTTTTCAAATAGATGCATGAAGTAGTCTTGGTAGCTTGGATGGATTTTCCAGCAATTGGCATCCATTTACTATAATTCATATATTAACAGTAGATCGTTACTGTAGAAATTTTCATTCTTGTGAGATTTTATGAATTTCTCCTTTGATTTTGTAGGCATGCAATAACTATAATTCACACATTAGCAGTAGACTGTTACTGTAGAAATTTTCATTCTTGTGAGTATTTATGGATTTCTCTTTTGTCTTGGTAGGCATGCAAATACAATAATTCATACATTCACAGTAGACTCTCACTGTATACATTTTCATTCTTGTAAGCTGTTATGTATTTCTCTTTGCCTTGGTAGGCTTTTAAATAGCTAATCTTTCCTGCACTGAGATTGCTTCTTGATAAATCAAGAAGAATTATTATTGCTCCCCATTGCTTTAGGCTTTTGTATAAGTATCATGTGTTTCATGGTTGCTTTGTTGCTGGCATTTTATATTGGATTTTAGATGCTTAGTTTGATAAAATTGCTTCTGGATAATGGATATTATTGTATACCACTTAACTGGTTACCCAGACCGTCTGCTTTGGATTGTTTTTTGCATTTCATGGATGGAGACATCTTATCTTAATGTTCATAAGCTGACTTCTGATTAGCAATCTGCCCTACCTTGCATACAAAATAAATATAGTATAAATAATTCCTCTAACTATACGTTTTTTAACTATTGTACAAGAGTAATATAATCTTCAACTCTTTAAAAAGTACTTGATTTTGACAATGTAATGACCCAATTTTACCTGGCTTTTCTCAAGTCCAAAATTTGGGGGTCTTTCACATCCCGGTCGCTGCGACCCTGATGAGCACGACCATCAACTTTCGTCTAGCTTTGCCACTGTAAGTGGACCATTCAAAAAGCTGTTGCTTTCTCAGCTCATAGAGCACTAGCATCCTTCCCAAGTCTTCCAAATCTAATAAAATTTATGCTTACATCAAAACATCCATCATAAACAACTTTTTTCATAACCAGCGAAGCTCGAGTGTAGAACGAACGAATTAAGTTGACAGGCAATCACGTGAAAGCGGTGTTTCTTTGGCCGGTTCGCAAGAGGTAAAAACCCTGGCACCTCCTCCCTTTCAAGATTGCAAGATTGGAAACAGCGCAGCGCCATGGCATTCTCCTTACTTGATACATCACATCAGTTGAGTCAACTGCATAAATATAATGGAGCCCCTATACACTGTGAGGCCTCATGCCCACTATTACAATCCCGGGGACCAAGATTAGCAAACAAATTCTTTCCTATATAAAACCAATAGACGTTTTGAAGAAGACATTGTGGATTACATTCGCAAGATGCGAAGGAACTTCACAAGTGCTTAGTGGCCAACGGTAAACATTTGCAACTGCTTGGATACTGATGTAGGAAAGTGAATCTGCTTCGCAGAGGTGGGAACTTAAATATAGCCGATTGCAGGAAAAGGAGAAAAATCCTGGATGGAAAAGCCAATGATTGAATAATTTTGCAACTAGATGTGCCTATTCTTTCGACTTTCTTATAATTTCTCAAAATTTCAAATGATAAGTTTTTCTATCAAAAATTTGACATTCGCATTTGCAAAAGTTGCGAATGTCTCAATCCGCCTCTGAGTTAGCTGCACAACGTGATGGGGTAAACCCCACAAAACATGGTGTCTACATTTGAGAATTTGAGGGCACGCTCAGGCCAACTTGGAAACAGTGGCAGACATGGGAAAAGTCCCAATAGAGAAAATGTCCACAACAGTGAGACTAGGTGAACGAGGCAACATTTGATGCAATAGGATGTGGCTTTTCTGTGGTAGTTACATGAAAGGAGAGAAAATGTGGCCAAAAAGTGCCGCTTCAGCACATTTCTAAGAGTTATGGTAAGAAAACTACAAAGGATTCAAAGTCACAACTTGTGTCAATCCACGGCATATTTACAAGAGAATGTTATTTAGGCTAGTCTAGAGGGATGCAAAAATGGCGTGTGCTGATTTCCTGGACCTGTGCAACTGAGCTTAGGTTAGCAACATCGGTGTTCTGCCCATAACATTTGAATAGCATGCAGTAGTGAGTTGGAACCAACATGACATAAAAGTGTTTACTGCAGCTTTCCAGTAGACATAGCTCACTTTGTGTTTGGGTGAAGAACTTACGTCACAGTTACATCACAAAGTCTGGAAAAGTGCTGCAACTTTGGAAGAATGTGCTTCGTTAACGGTAATTATCAGGAGAATGAAACTTACTACAATATGTGTCAAGCCTGATCAGCATTTGATGGTGAACAGGAATTTTCATAATCTGGTAAATTTATGAAAATATGTGCCAGAAAGTGAGGAAGAGAGACAAAACATAGTTCACAAAATATTCTTTTGATGATAACTTCTCAATGACAAAAGATAGCCATTAGGACATGTGGATTTATCTAAAAATAAGTTATACAGTCTCTGCGATGACAACATTGGGTTTCACTTTGGGCGTAGCTGTGATGTAATAATGATGTCGTAAAAATATCACCATCTCAAAGATTGGTTTTTGCGTCTTGCTTCCAGTGCTATTCAAGGTCTAAGGTGACCATGATTTTGAAACGACTGACCCCTCATCTACAAGCAAACATGGACTAATCTGTGTTCAGTATTTGAATAGGCACAAGATTCAGGCAAATAATACTGGAGCTCAAATTTTTCACGCTTCTCTCCATATGTCTCTCGCAGACGTGGTACACCCTAAACAGCATACATGATAGGTTTTCACTTGATGTGGGACACATGATATTGGGTGTGGTTTAAGTTTATAAAGCCTATCTTGGTCGTATAGTGCCTTGTCAGATTCTGACATTGGACGTCACAGCATGATATAAAGTTCTATTTTCTGCCTAATGAATGATATCCACTTCTCTCCTTTATAAGCATTTGCCTAACCACCCAAGAAATGCCTGTCTTTGCCTTCCTCTATCTCTCTTTCCTTCTACTATCCCTGTTACTACTTGATATTCATTGCCTCCTTTCCTTAATATGTCTCCCAAGAAGCTACATTGTCTCTTCATTATTTGCTTCATTAATTTTCGTTCAGTCTGTGACCTTTTTTACCCAAGAGATTATCATCCTCCATAAAGCACATTGCTGTAGCCTCGAGCTGCTTTTCATTGCTTCGCTTATCGTCCATGTTTCACATCCATACAACATTGTACTCCATATATTGCATTTGATAAGCCCTAGTTTGGCTTTATTGTTAATGTCTCTTGCAGTGAGCACGTTATACATACCTTTAAATGCTGCTTTTGCGATTCCAATTCTTCGCTTTAGTTTTTGATCTGATTTCGCATCTGATCCTACGAAGCTCCCTCGATATTCGAATTTCTCTACCTGTTTGATTTCTATTCCATATCTAATGTTTACTTTGGATTTACAATATTCTTTGAAATGGTCATACAGAAGTTTTTCTTTTGTTAATGTCTAGGCCAAATTTTCTACTTTCATCTGCTATTACAGTAATAAGGTTTTCTAGCTGTTCTTCTGAATCTGCAACAATAGCAGTATCATCTGCTTATCGGATGCTATTTACACTTAGCCCTCTTATTCTTACTCCATCCATGTGGTTGATTTTCCTCATTACCATCTCTGTGTATAGTGAGAAGAGTGTTGGTGGTAAAACACACCCTTGTCTTGCACCTCTTGCTATGTTTACCCAGCCACTCATATCTTGCCCTATTCGTACTGATTCTTGTTGTTGCCAGTAGAGATTCTTTATTAGTTCTAAATCTTGCAATTAACATCCAGCTCATGAAGTATTTCAGATAACGTTACATGTTGAACTTTATCAAAAGCTTTTCTGTAGTCGATAAAACATATTATATATATATATATATATATATATATATATATATATATATATATATATATATATATAT
>OLMO02000001.1:6078685-6095715 GCA_900291935.2 Cassiopea xamachana | reverse complement strand
ATATATATATATATATATATATATATTTATATATATATATATATATATATATATATATATATACGTCTTTTTGCATCCCAGCATAACCCTCTGTATCATTCGAAGCATGAATATTGCATTCCTTGGTCCCTTGTCTGGCAAGAACCCGAATTAAAAATTCACATGAATCAGGGGCGTCGCTATAGGGGGTGTAGAGGGGATTGTACCCCCTAATCTTATGCCTGTCGGCACAACGAAACTTTCTTCTGCAAACGATGAGATTTTGTGACTGTTTTGTTTTGCCTATTTTCGGCGTATGTGTAAAAAACTTGCAATCCATTATAGCATCTTGATTATAAAGGAAATGAACGTCCTAAAGCTAAGGAAATTAAGTGCTTTATAACGGAAGAGACACATATGCGATAGTTTACATTAACTTAATGGCTTGCCACTAACACCAGAAGCGCTATTGTCTTAAAAAGGTGCAGTGCTCGATTAAGGCAAAGGAAGAAAACCACGTTGTTCTGCGCGGTTGTCAATTTCTACCCTCTAAAACAGCTTCAAAGGCCATAGAGATTGATAGGATGTATACCGGTTAGGGAAAGATGGATGAAACGAAAAAACGCAAACGAAAAAGAATAGAGTTAAATGTCTTGTTTATAAAGAGGAATTTGACGATGATTATCGACAAAGGCATACTAAGAAGAAACATGGAAATCTTCTACCAAGAAATAAGCATGTTGGGTATGAATCAGTTAATGCAGTAGAGACTCCGTTCAAATTTTATGCGGAAAGGAAGAAAGAGGTAAATATAACATTTATGTGCTGCTCTTCCGTGCCTAATTGCTGTGGAGCTCCGAATAGGAGGAGGGGTTTTATTTCAAAATCTAATGGGGGGTGAGAATAAACAATAGGGGCTATGAGTATACGAAGGATTGCAACAGCATGGTTACAAGGATTCAAAACTCCCACAAATAGAGAATTCAACAGTTGGAGTACAGCAAAACGAAGGATGCAGCATTTTGCTTTGTTTGCTCATTGTTTTCCAATGGCCCAGGATATGAAAAATCAGAGAGTGTTTGGGTAAAAGGCGGAGTTCGCTCCTGGCATAAATTTAAGAGCATTGGGACGAAGAAAAAAGGAAAGTTAGCTTTACATTTTGATCAAAAAGCCACCAGAGTTCATTGGATGCATTTGCAAACTTTCGAGTGTAACAGGACATGTGGATGTCATGATCAACAAGATCGACAAAAAGCTCTCATACAAGAAGAGGAAACTCACCAAAGAAATAGGAAAGTTGTGGAAATTCTTTTTGATGTCACAAAGGTTCTTGGCCGGCCGATAGGGACTTTCTTTCCGTGGACATGGCAGTGATGAAGATGGTAATTTTAGACAGATTGGGCTTTTGTTGTCAAGGCATTGCATGTAAATGAAGCAATGGCTGCAAGATAAGCATTTGCGTCCATACCACGTCACCTACTTAAGTGCCCAATCTCAAAATGAGTTTATGGATATCATTGGAAAAGAAGTACAACGTCAAATTATCAGTGAGATAAAAGAAGCTGGCATGTATGCAATAATGGCAGGTACCACCCCAGGTGTTACTCACAAGGATAGGCTTGCCCTTTCCAGTAGATATGTCAGTTTGTCAGGCCATCCAACTGAACGACTTATTTCTCTTGGAGAAGCACAAGATAAAAGAGGAGAAGGAGGAGCAACTGAGATTATTGACACTCTTAATATTCTTCAGGTAAGCACAGATGGTATGTGCTTTCAAAGCTATGACTATGCTGCTGCCATGTCTGGAAAGGTTAACGGTGTTCAGAGGAAGCTCCAGGATAAGCTTGATAGAACTGTGCCATATATTCCTTGTTTGGCACATAGAACCAACACCATAGTAGAACAAAGCTGCAATGCAAGTCCTATCATGAAAGATTTGTTTGATGTTTTGGAAGAGATATATGTCTTTTTCACAAGCAGCACAAAGCGTTCAGCATCTCTTAATGAATGTATAAAGCATTTAAAGTTGGATAATATTTTGCAGCTAAGAAACTTATCCAAAACAAGATGGACTACACGCGCAGAATCAATCAGATCAGTGTGGCACAGCATTGATGCAATCGCTATGGGCCTTGAGCAGTTAGAAGAGCCTTCTAACGATGCGAAAACGAAAATATTGGCAGCTGGACCACTTACCAAGATTAATCGTTGCGACTTCATTATTGCACTTATGTTTGGAAAAAATATAATGAACAAAACACAGAGATTAACAGAAGTGCTGCAGTCAGAAGAATGGAACATAAACGATGCAATGACCATAATGGATGCAACATTGGAGACATTGAAAAGTATCAACAGCAAATCAGAAGATGTCAATGCTGAAATAGATGCAGCTATCGCATTCACCAATAGTAAAGGCCTAGACCCTATAAGTGATTTTCAACGCCATCACCGTCGCAAGCAACCTCCGCTGAGAATTGATGACAACCCATGATCGTCACAGCAATGCATTTTATCGAAGGGAATTCAAGGCAGTCTTGGATACCCAGATTTCTTTCTTGTCAAAGATTTATCTAAACTGTTGTGAAACAGTTCAGCCTATAATAGAATGCCTAGGGCTTAATAAGGATAAACCTAAACTTGAAAATTTTGTAGCACTGGCAAGTTTTTTTCAAAAGCAAATGCGACCAGATCCTGAGACTCTCATGAGTGAAGTGGCTGTCTTTCGATCTTTTGTGGAGGCAAAATTAAAGGATTTACATTAATGTCGGATATTGGACAATTTGCCAACGAAAATAAAGCAACATTTCCATTCACGGCCAATGCATACCGCCTTGCGCTTACAGCACCTGTTACGGTTGCACAGAACGAAAGAATTGTTAGCAATGTGAACCTGGTAAAAACAATAAATCGATCCAAAATTCTGGACGAAAGACTGTAGAACTTAATCTTAATGGCCTGTGAGAAAGATATTACAGATAAATTGAGAATGCAGGAGCTTGCTTCAGTTTGGGCACCACTGAAGTCAAGACGTGTTGCGACGGAATATCTTTATTGACATTTAGTAGTTCTTCTGTTCGATTTTGCAGTTTTTTTGTCATAGTCGTTCGGTTTATATTTATTTGTGGTTTTAAGTGTGGAGTTTCTTGAGAGATTTGCCAAAAAGGGGTACGACTGTAAATTAAGAGCCAAGCAACGCTCTTACAACGACCACACCCTGGGACACACCCTTTTGTCGGCAAACCTACACGTTGTGCCCCCCAACATATTTGTCATAGCTACGCCCCTGGCATGAATCATAGCTCCCAAAATTTCTATTTCTTTGCAAAACTCCTAGCAAAATAAAAAACTTTTGTTAAACCATTTTTAAAAAGATATTTTGCTGTTAAGGGAATGACTACATGACCAAGATCTAAAAAAATAGATTCCCTTGTAGATGCAATTTCAAAAGCCCTTGCATACGTTTTTATCAAATGTTATTAGTATTAAAATAAAAAGGAATGACCTAGGTTGATAAAACTATACCTGGATGGCACGATTACCTTCTGGTGCTGGTAATTAAGAATAGATTTAGGGTAAATGCTACCCAAGCTGAATCCATATCTAGGCCTTATCTTTTCAGAGCGTCTTGCCCAAGACATCAAAGTATTTACCTTTGTCATATGTTCTGCAGCAAATTCTTCGGGACTCTCAGGCCTCGTGATTTAATAATTGATTCAAACTCTTTCAGATAAGTCATCTTGTAAGACAACTCGGCGGTTCAATTTGAATCCTTGACACAGTCACTAACGAGCTTTGAACTGGACAAACCTCATCGCTCTGACCACCGACTTACGGTAAAAGGTATGTGAGGAAGATGGCTTTTAAGAGGACTTAGAAAGAATACTTCATGTAGTTATCAGGGTAGATAGGAATCATCGTTCTGACCACTGAATTACGGGGAATTGGGATATAAGGGAGATGATTTTTACGAGTGTCCGCAAAGAGATAAATCAATAGGATTGTACATTCATAAATGCATGCAAATATCATCGTTCTGACCACCGAGTTACTGTAAGTCGGTAGTCAGGGAGATATGTTCAAAAACATTTTCTTGACAGAAAATCCCATATGGTCATATATTCCTCAAGCGCTCTCTGCTCTGCATAAAAATCAACTCTCAGATTACCCTCTATCCGTAAGTCGGTGGTCAAGAAGATGCTTTTTGAAATTTGTTTCGTCATCAAAGTGTTCACCAAAAAGCTTTTAATATATCAAAAAAGCATGGCTAAACATATTTTCATAATATCGAGCAAAGTTTTTTGTGCAATTTATTTTCATCAAAATGCATATATGGAAGGTATTGCTAAAAATCTGACCGCCTTCCGTACGTCTTTTAAGACGGTCTGTTGCCAATAGTTCTTTATTAACAGCAAAGGAATGGAATGAAACCAGATTTTCTTCTAAAATCAAGCTTCTCTAGCACAACTTTTTAGCTAGAATAACATTCTGTTCTACTTCCTTGTAATTTCTATTATTTATGTTTTCATGGGATTGTGTGAAAAGTTATGAGCCCCATTCAGCGGCGCAGTAAGAGAAAACTTTCTAGGAGTAGTTGAAAGCAATAGCTTTTGACTGTGTTCTTAATTATGGCCTATCAAAAATAGTTTAGGTGGCTGCTTTCACTTTGATTATTGTATTTTTCGAATTCTTGCCCATGCGTTTACTATTAGTATCCCACAGCAGATATGAACTTAAGAGTGTAGCAAAATCTGAAAGGGATTTTCCTCAACCACATCTGGGTATTAAGCAAAACTTAAAACGAATATCAGAAGTACCTCATTTTTTGTATACTTAATCTGTAATAAACAATTTTAAATAGTGAATTTTTAAATATTCAATTGATATATAGTCTACACAGAGGCGGTTTTACAGGAGGCCCGAGAGACAGACCCCCAGAAGTTTTCTTGGCCCCTTTCTTGGCCCCCACTTTCCTATAAAGGTAGAAAATGTTGAATTTTGAATATATTGTTTACTATATGTTGTTTCTTACATGCAAAGCCAAAAGACACAAAGAAAGGTAGAGAGACGTTTTGTATAAGTTCAATTATAGTAGCAGTCTATAAGTATCATGTTGAACTAAGTACCATGTTAAGTTTCTAAGTGCTAATGGAGATCTTACATTAGTATTTTCAGTTATGTATCGTCCTGCACTCTTATTTCCCTGTCACTTTGCCTGCTCTCCTTCATTTTTGCTCTGTCATTTATATAGCTTACTCGTGTATAAAGGACCAATCTCTGTGCTCAAAATGGTGTTATCTTAGGGTAAAAATTGTGATTAAAAATTTTCTGGGGGCTTCTGTCCCAGACCCCCTTTCTTCTACCTCAGACCCCCTTTCTTCTTCTACTTTCAGGGACCATGCCCCCCGAATTTTTTCGGCTAGAATCGCCCCTGAGCCTACACTTTAATAAATTAATGCTCTACTCTGTACTATCCTTTCATGTCATTCTGCACTAGCCTTATATCAATTGTGTAATCCGATATTACAGAATACAGCCAATAAAAAGTAGCAGATACTCTCCCCAGTGTCCCTGTGGCTATTTAAATGATCTCCTTGCTTAGTAAAACACTTATTCGGCGAAGAATCAAGGACAACATCAGGCTTCTTTTTTTGTGCGAGGCTTATCTGCGAAATTGCAGCTGGTGCTTCCTGATATTAACCAAACTTGAAGATTGTTTACTGAGAATTATTTCACTTGGAAGTGAAAATATTACTTTTAGCGGAAGCTCAAATCTAAGGTTTGTTGTTTTTGATATTTCTAGTTAAATTAGTTCTACAGATATCAATCAACAGTAAGTAAAAAGCAGCGAGAGCTTTACAACCAAGCTCTACCCGCTTTAATTTGCATTGCCACTGCAAAGAGCGTCAAAGACTAAAGGGATACTAGTAACAGCTAAAAGTAAAGTTGAAGCACTAAATAAGAAATTCTGAGGCCTTTCGACGTCATATCTCTCTTCTTAACAAAACTACTCATGGAATCATTCCAAAGAACATGAGAATCATAAACTTTTAGTAAAGAGCGACTTCTTAGGAAAAATTAGAAGGCTTCAAGCATTAGGTTCTGCTTAGCAAAATTAGGAGACTTCTTTTCCTAATGTTACCTCTAGGCAGCACAGCCCCTTATTTTTCCATCACTGACAAGATTACCATAAATTGTCTATGCCTTCCATAGCAGAAATGGACATACAGTCATCTAGTTCTGGCTAAGAGCATTAGCAAGTCACTTATCCTCAGTGGAAAACGATAGCAAAGCAGTCTGTGCACCACGGCACCGTCTCATCTGCCAGGCTCAGACTTGCGCGAGCTACGTAGTAAAATAGTGAAGGAAAAGGCACTGTAGTACATGTGCCTGTGCACAAGCCATTGTGTTTTATTTGAATGTTTACAGTCCATATTTTTAGCAAAATTTCTTGCGATTTAAATTTTAGTTCATGCCAAAACCATAAAAAGCAGTTGCCCAAACAGAAAATCTTGTTCTTTTTCAACCCAGCACTTCAAGCACATGGCTGGAAGAAAGCAGGAGGGAATGAACTCTATGGGCAGAATCTGTCTGTACCATCATATTAGGGGGTCAAAAGCCTTAAGTGAGTGGTTAAACATCAAAGCAAATAATTCTGTTGTAGAGCAATACCATGCAAAATTCTTCCTTTGGGGGCATTGGTCCTTTTGTGTCCCCTGCAGCCACTTGCCTGCAAGGATTGCTTACTATGAAAAGAGCATGAAAATTGCATGCTGTGAAAAAATTGAATGCAGCCTTACAGGTCTCTAAAGCCCTGTTTACACTACACAAACTAACCAGGCGCGAACCCGAGTTAGCGTAACCCGGGGCGAACCCTGTTCCGTGTACACTGCAAAGCAATTTAAACCTTTTGCTTTCCCTTCCAAACAAACTGTCAATATCTCCTACTTTCTTGCTAGAGAAACTAGAGGGATGTATCCATAGTTTTGCCATCTTCTCCTAGATCCGTCATTTTTGAGCAAATATCTAACTGCTGAAGGATCATTTCGCCAGCCAAAATTCTAATCAGGAGTAGAACTGCCTCATCAGTCCAAACTGAAGTTCTTTCAACAGCTTCCGTACTCATTTTAGTAAAATTTGTTTGATTTCCAATAGAGTTGTTAGTGTACAAACACAATCATTCAAACAACTGTTGAATCAAAGTGGCGCACATGGCTACAATTTAGAAACACGCATGTGTGAACAGTAAAACTGCCCCGGGTTCGACCCTGATATGCGTTTACACTATGTTTAAAGCAACTAACCCGGGGCGCACTCGGGGCGAAACCATCTCTGTTGCAAGATCAACTTAAAGTGGGTCGAACCCGGATTAGTTGCGTTTACACTACAAAAATCTAACCCAGGTTAATCTAACCCGGGTTTGCCCTGGGTTAGTTTATGTAGTGTAAACAGGGCTAAACTGACCCTGCAACAGTAGTGGGTTCGCCCCGGGTTAGTTGATTTAAACATAGTGTAAAAGCATTTTGCACATTTTGCTGAGTACAGAAGCTGTTGAGATAATAATAATTTTTTTTCAAACTTCATATAAGTATATTGAAATTCTACAATACAATCATAAACCTCGCTAAACATAGGTAGTTTATAATTGGCTACTCGTGTTGCAAATGAAAAATGTAATAAGAAAAACAAAAATAAAAATTGTATCAACAAGTCAATAGTTCCGGATATTCCAATCCTTTCCTCGTCTGCAGAAGATGAAATAAGTAGATCTGATTGCAATGGCAGATATCTTTTTCAATATGTATTCTTGATGAATATTTTCAATCTTGATCTCTTTGAGCATTTCGATAAAAGCAGTTGAGAGAAATGAAATAATGCCTAAAGTGCTGATGGAGAGGCTTATTAGTTTAACGTCATTGTACTATTGTCTTAGATATGCAGTCAAGTCCTGGTATTTGTTAGTTTTTCGAGCTGCGTCAATAGATAGATTTGTCTCGAAACCAACGGTGAGTTCAAGAATATACAAGCAAGTGTTTTTGTAGGTTAAGAGAAGATCTGGTCGTAAGTTATCCCCAGTGATAACTGATGGACTTATAAAGCATGGAAGATCGGCATACACTGTTGTACCTATAACTCCTTGTAAGGATGATGCAATTAAGTGAAGGACAGAGTCGTGCCGCCATGTGTATCGACCTTCGTTAAGGTAATAATAATAGTAATGATAATAACTACTTTATTTGAAGTCGGCTAACAGCTAACATGTACATAGTTAAAATGAAAACTAATTAATGTCAACTGTTTACATAATTAAACAAAATATTTGGGTATGCATTATATTTTGTATATACATACATAATGACCAACATACTTTACTAACCGTCGAAAAGATGTAACTGTTTGCAGAAGCAGAGACAGAAGTGATGAAACGACATGATGCATTTCAAAGGGTCGAATTGCTTCCTAATACTTTATTTTTCTTGATAGAACATTATTTTTGCACTCGATTGGTCCACTTCTCACTATTTGACTTCGTTCTAACGCACAGTGAGGCATTTCTGCTCGTAAATGGCAAATCCATCATCTCCTCTGCTCATGCAACAAATTAAATTTCAATCTTCCTTTTAGCCACAAACCTAATAACGTCTTCTGTTTTAGGGTCAAGTTGATATAATTATGATAATTATATAATTTAATTTTATTATATAATTATCATAATCTCTTAAGTCAATTTTTAGTTGTTCCATTTCTTAATAGTGGAAAAATTGATAAATACTCGGTTACACATTCTTCGAGCAAAGGAGCTATGAAATTGAAGCACTAAGACATGCCCTGCTTCACCGGGAGTTCAAGACAGAAAGCTTCCTTCAGTCAATGAAATTCACTATAATCATTGCTTAGTTTTGATTATGTTGCTCGAAATGAAACAAGCATTGGACGCTATAAGGAGATCTTTCTTGTGACAATATTTTTCTTGGCAGACAAGACTATCCAATGTCCGCTGTAGAGAGATATCCGCTGCACAGTGTATAATTTTCTAATGAAATGATTTGCTGCCAGTATAAACATTTAGTGAACCTAATCAAAAGCTTGAAATTTAAAAGATTTGTTTCTTTTGAGCAATACAGCCAGAGATGTAGAAAGCAGGCGTGTCGTCAAAGGGGGCTTAGGGGGACTTAACCCCCTTCTTAAAATTTTAGAAATTTCAACGGGGCTCAGCTCCCCTTTGAAGAATCTGTCTCTCTTCCCTTTTATCGCAAGACCAGACATCACTTCAAAAAGAGCACTGCTATGCACAACATTTTCTTCAAATTTGCCATGCACTAATTATTCTTATCCAACCAAATATTGTTGCTCTTATTGAAGATATCATAATCTTATAACTATCTCGCCCCTACCATTAAGATTTCCAAACCACCTTTTGAAGCATTGCCAACCAGTAGCATTCATATTTACATAAAGCACCGACAGCTATCAAGAGGATGTGGTCAATAGCAGTTGCAAAAACTAAGGGTGTGGTCGAATATTTCCTCACGAACAGTCAACCTTCTTACGATTTTACGACTACACCACTGGTAGACAGCATTCAAAGAGTGGGGACACATACATTCAGGGGCACTCACCAACATAAAAGGGTAAACGTTCAAACTTTAAAAGAAGTACACGTTTTTTCTTATAAGGATGCAGTTTATAAATTCAAATTCTCAAAATCTCTAGAAAATCTCATAAAAATCACAAGGCCTAATTTCCAAAATTTAGTTTCTTTGCATGCTAAATATCGATATTACATTAATACTACATTCAAAATGCTAAAAATAGAATTCAAATTCGAGTACACAAGATTAAACAAGAAGGGATGGTCTGTTCTTGCCAGCCTATTTTAATAAGTTTATCTTAAGAAAATCTTAAACTCAACTTTGGGAAAAGTTAAGAAACCTGAGGCTCGGTTACGAAAGTGGTTTTCGTATAAAAAGTGTGTATTTTACCAAAAAAATATGTGTAAAAATTTGGGATCCATGCTCTCTGTGCTCCCGGTTTCTGCATTCATGAATAAAGCTACTTGTTGATTTAATTGCAAGAGCTTTTGAGGGAGAAATAGAGAACATCTATCCATGTATTTCGCAAGTTTGAAACTGGTTTCTGTTCAATTAAAAAGTTTTGAATACATTGAGTTCGACCCAGATGATTTCCACTGTACTGCGTACTTTCGGAGCTTGGCGGCATGAAAAGATGTCGTGATTGCTATCACTAAAGTCGATGAATTCGATACGGATTAGGCTTAATTCGATATATGGGGGCCAAGCTATGGTATGAGTTACCAAAGGAAATAAGAATTTCAACTTCCATTTTTCTATTTAGAAAAACTTTGAGAAAGTATCTTCACACGACAATGTGAATCTCTTGTACGTTTGCGTCAATGTTTCGGAAAAATTGCTTTAAATTCAAATTGAAAATGTATCTACAAAGCCCATAAAGTGAAGCATTTGTCTCTTTTCAATCATGTCTCGTAATCTAAAATATACAAAAGTGGCCGGGTGGGGGGCTTTCTCCTCGATTAGTTTACCTAGTGAATGAGCTCCTCCCAAAGAAATTCTACGGAGAAATTACTTTTATGTTCATCTATATCTACTATCTAATTGTTGCTGTTGTTAAAGATGTTGTATTGCTTTAACTGCTTAATTGAATTTTTGAATATGAATCTGATTATAATCCAAATAGCTGCACGTCCCAGCTAGCATAGAGAGGCTCCGTTATAAGACCTTCATCCTTTCTATTGAACGTTTGAGGAGTGAGGAGTTCTGATCTGTCTTTCTTTGTCTTCCTCTCTCCTCTTTCCACTCTATTTAATAGTCATATTTACAGCACGGAGACAGTCTACTGATCATGGCCCGATCAACATTTTACCGGTAACGTGTAGTTGTTACTTAGCAGAAATCCAGCATAAAAGACATATTGAGTAATGTTATCTTCTTCTGTAATCCACAGTCATTACCAAAGGAGATTTCTAGGGCCTCTTCCTATAGATCGAGTATACCTGTCATTTTCACAGTGAAGTGAGAATCTTAATCAACTGAGGGAATAAATTGTAACCTTTATGAAGTCGTTTTCCCGCCTTGTCGCGGGGAAACTATGGCCACGTTAACTTTACAAACAAAGATCATTTCCCGCTTTGCCAGAGAGATGTGTTCATATGGAAAGCATTCCCTCGACAGGATGGTTTCCCAGTTAGACCTCGGCTAGCCAATAAGATGCTCTGCTATGTGAAAGATTTCATTTCGTTTCATTTCATTTCAAATGCTTAAAGAGGGTAACCTTCCAGCAATCACTGGTTTTCAAGGGGTCCTCTATTTGCGATAACATATACCGTATTTCGCCGCATGTAAGATGCATCCTTGCACAAGACGGATCCTTGCACAAGACGGATCCTTGCACAAGACGGATCCTTGCACAAGACGGATCCTTGATTCTATGGTTGAATCCTGAGAAAATAGCTTTTAGTGTGATTACCACGTATAAGACGCACCCTCTTTTTGTAAAGGACATTTATTTACATGAGAGAATAAGCTCGTGAAATCCCTGTAGAGGAACATTCGTTCAATCCGCAATGTTAATAAAAAAATAAACTATTACGCTTGCAGGTTTTAAAATTCATAAAATTCTTGTTCGTCATCCGTCTTATCAAATAGGCCCCTAAAGTCTTTTTCAAGTAAAACTGCCAACTGTTCCTCATCAGTCCTCGCTTAATTCGGAACAAAATCATACTCCGTAGTAATGTCAGTATGATCTTCTTTGCTGTCTTTTTCGCCTGCTTTCTCGTTTCTCCGTAATGTCCATCATCAATTTCTTCATTATTTCGTCGCTTATGGTTTGGTGAGCTTCTTTGTCTTCCCATTTCATATTTGCATTCATTGCGATTTGGGATAAAGAGAACATGTGCTCCACACCGTGTCATGATATTTTGACTATAGAATATCGCTTTGTTTTCAAAAGGAAATGGTGGGACAGGCAATGTTAACACGTGTAAGATGCACCCCAAACAGAGCTAATAATAATCTGAAAAAGGTGTGTCTCATATACGGCAAGATACGGTAATGCAAAATAGAAAAAAGTACTAAAATTACAAGCCTAATTACAATATAATACATATCATATGAAAAATGGGTAAAGAAGGGAAAAAAGAAAAAATCGCCTTTGTGTTTGCTTATGGCTTAGATGTGAGACTAGACCTCAGTTAAACGAGATTCCCTCCTCACCGGGAAAATGCCGGGGAAAATTTACCTATATGACTACTCTTTTGTTCTTAATGGTAAAGGGGTCGAATTAGCAGGGGGTGGATATTTTTCTAGATTTTGACAAAGTGGAGGGGTGGTTATAAAATTACCTACCGTGAAAATCGCAACAACCTGAAAGAAGTAGAAGAGTTGACGATCCCATCAGATGGTATTAAGCGAAGGTTGGATGGAGTGGTAGACAGTGTTCCACCTGACAAGTGTTGTAAAGTGCTCGTCGGAGAGGGTTAAAAAGTCAAAATATCCGACTGATTAAGGTCAATTATCATTTTGTATGAAGGCCTTAATATAATAAACATTTACTAGTATTTACTATTGACATTCACTGTCTTACACCTTCTATTGACACTTTCTCTTAAAATTCTCTTAAAAGTAGTTCTGGAAATTGGGGGTCTTGGGGCTTGCCTCCTGAAAAAATTTTTTTAAAAAAGTGCCCTCTAAAATGTGGGAAAACGCTCTTTTGCAAGCAAAAATGCCCTTGCTTTCATCGTTAGTCAATTTATGAAGATTTGGAACGAAAAAGGAAAATGCTACGTCGAATTTCCCTTTTTTACTATCGCATGTATGCACACCAACGCAAGAAGTAAAACCATCTCAAGCCAGAATCCCAAAAGTAAGACATAGTCTGCACCGGATCATCTTTGCATATTACTTTTGCTTTGGCAAGCGAGTTCAAAAGTTGAGGTACTAGCGTCTTGCTCTCTAATTTGCCGCCTGAAGTTACTACGAGATCCAAGTTCGCTGTCACACAGCAAAATTATGATCTCTGTACGCCACATCTCTGTGGGGTGATGTTCCTAGGTTCTAGGCTGAGTAGAAGCAATTCTGAAATGATTAAAAATTATAGCTTATAGCACTCTGTACATAACTTTCTTTTAAATTATTGGATCAATGCCTCTTACTTCCAGTGTCCATGGGCCTGTAATGATTTCAGTTTAATTTGAGAATAAAGAATGCAATGAGTACTCAAGTTTATAGTACAGCTGCATTTTCCGACTCATGATTCAAGCTCATTTTGAGTCAGCTTCAGCTGATTCGTTCACGAAAACTGAAGTTATGGCGCAAATGAACTTGAAACATAAAATGCAGCAGTCGGAAAATCTGAGGTCAGACAGAAAATTCCATGACAGACAGCAAAGAAAAAGAGCTATGATAGTCGGACAATAACAGACAGATATGATAGTCGGAAAATTCAAGCCTTTTTCGAAAAGTAATGACTGATATAGCTTTTTTAAACAGGCTTGACTTTACGAATGCCTCGGAATTTTCCGACTGGACTAAGGATTGGGGGTGTCACACCCCTCACCCCCTGGTTTTTTACGTGCCTGAAAATAATGGTGAAAGTTTCGCTGATAGTGATTATGGTCACATTTAGCTAAGATGGGGGAGGGGGTCATATAGAATGCTGCGAAGGGTGAAAAATTTCAAAAAATTCAATATGACACCCCTACATCTTAAATATCCCTTTCATAATAAAGAAGCATCAAAATATTGTTTCTTTCAACTACTCTCTTTTTTATAAAAACCAAAATTAATATGGTTGTCGAACATAAAGATTCATAACAAAAGATACGTAGCATTTGTTGTATGGGTTACTTCTGTAGTATGCGCGGGTCGAATTACACCATCTACTCGCGTGCACAGGTAACATTTTTGCTTCTCTCAGAACTATGAGGCATTTAATCAAATAATGACAGGTGGATTTGCATATTTCATTATTTTATCAACATTTTGATATAATTTTCATGGTGTTTGACAATACTTCTTTGGCAGATAATTTTTGTTTTGTTTTGGCCTATTAAGTTTTTCATTTCATTATCAACAAATATCTTAGTACAAATTTTACTAAAATATTTTGAGGATTTCTGGCAGATAATTTGAGCTTTTTTCTCGAATGCAAAGTGTCTTCTCAAAGGTGATGTGCACCCCTCTGCGAGGTATTTGGAAGATGAACTCGAGCGAAGTTTCAAAGCAAGCCTACCTGCTCAGTTCTAGAGAGCCAATTCTAATAATGCTTAGTTTATCTGGTAACATTTCTGTTCTTCGTATTTCTTGTGTACTGGATTTGCTGTTCCACTGATGAAGATGAGTTGGGTTATAGGAGAGAAGACTCTGGATCTAACTCAATCCTTTAAGCACAAGTAACGGGGAAGTGCTGTGCATTACAAAATGGGGAGCCAAGTATTCTGCTAAAGGTTATTCTAACTGTCAATTACTATCCTCTAAATTCCTTCGCTGCAGAACGTGGAAGACGTCGCCATAATTGCATAGAGATTCGGCTGACTGCGCAGATGCATAAATTAATTTTTGATGTGTACGCGATGTTGCAAAATCCTATACGCGTCTTTTGCTATTTTTAATTTTAATTTATCCCTGTCCAATGTTATTTTGTAATGTAGAGGTGAGATTTTGGATAGGATATGTACTAATTAGGACATTTAGTGGCTTAGTCTTAAATTCAAATGCTTATATTTTACGTAAATTTCAATCGACCACCCAAATGGTTTGCTCGATAAAGAAAAATAAGCTTTCACTGGGTCTTTGATATTCCAGACAGTCTAGATTGTAGAAGTGGATGCCTTGTATTAAACTATCCTGATATGGGACCAGTTTGAACAAGCGACTGCATATTTGATAATCCTGTTTGACTGTTGTTTTAAACATCATTTGTTGAAAAGCAAAGAAAAGGAATGAGACTTTTTCTTTTTTAACTATCCGATTCTACAATTTCAAAACGTCGTTTTGCAATGGAGCTGTTGTGCATGGGGGAGGAGGGAGGGGACGTTTGTTCTAAGCGTAATGCAATGCGAGGGGTCCTGTAAACAAACTTGACCGATCGTGATGACGGGGAATGGTTGGTTCAAAAAAGGGCAATTTTAGCGTGACATAATTATTGAACAGCCCCTATAATAATAGCACTAAAGTACTATTATTATTATTATAAGACTTGAATAGTAAATTTTTTAGCAACCACCTTGTAGCAAAAATATAAAGTGACTTCCTATGTTGCCAGTCAGTATTACAAACAGTGTCAGTCTAATTTCATGAGGGAGAAATCTCTTTGGCTGCATTGTGCTTATGGGGGATGGTAAAGCGAAGCTTGGGAGACATGACCTTAGGAGGTTGGCTATGTGTCTGTCAGATTCAATCTTCTTTGGAACTTAATAGGAACTTTAGGGTCACAGCAAATGAGTGCGGGTACCCGTAAAATCACTGAGTAACCCGTTCTCTTTATCATTATCTCTGTTGGTGCCTAGCGTCTTCGATACTCACATTACTGAAAATTTCCGCCCCTAAGTCATTAAAAGCTATCTTCACCTTTGTCAAACAACTCAGCTAATTCTTTCCATCGGTTTGAAGGTGAAATCAAATCATTATCAGATAAACAGGAAATGTGGCATGCACTGTAGTTAATTTATCGAGAGACTTCTCGAGAATGGCGATCCTATCTATAAAGCAAAGAGAGACAATGTGAAGATATTTTTCCACTTTTAGCAACTTTTTGTACTTTACTTCTTCGAGGTCGTCCCTGTTCATTGACTTTCTAACGAGCACGGGCAATTGAAGAATATGAAAACATGCTCCTAGCTTTCGACAGTTCTATTACAAAAATCATTTTCCCACAAAAACTCGCTGTACAATGCAGTACATAGAACATGCCAATATCAATCGCGAAATCATGGTAGCTTGTCATGATGAACACGGAATGAATACATCACTTCTTAATCAATAACCAGTACCCATTTTATCTACAAGAAAGTGAAAAATTCCACTGAGTATGTCCACAGCAGTTGATCGATACCTTAGTTTCTATCTTGGCATTATGTTACACGTTCCTTGCTTAAATAAATCTTGGCATCACATTACATAGCTCATAGAGTATGCCGCTGGTAAGATGAACACCGAATGGATTTAGATAATAAATCCCCAAGTATACTTACTGCCAGCCTTAATTGTGTTTGGATTTTGAGTAATCGCGAAATACAATACTTATGTATAAGATTTCGGTAATATCACCTTCTAGTTAATTGATCATTTATTAACTGACTAGGTAGTCAATTAGTTAGCTAGATAGCTAGTGTTACCTGTGGTAGCAGGATGAAAGTTGTTATTATCTCAACTTCTATCCTAGTCTTCAATTAAAAGCAACTCTGACTACCTAGCTAGCTGGTTAACCAATTATATATATAAATGTATATATATATATATATATATATATATATATATATATATATATATATATATATATATATATATATATATATATATATATATATATATATATATATATATATATATATATATATTTATATTTATATATTTGTGTATACATATAAATATATAATTATAAATATAAATATATATATATATATATATATATATATACACACTTTCCACATTCATTGACTCGATACCAGCATAGATGATTCAAAAGTGATTGAATGATCTGCTTTACATGACAGAGTTAGCATTGAAATAGGAGTACTCTTTGCGCTTTATTGTAGGGAAGGTCGAAATTGCATGGGGGATGGATAGATAGTGTTCCATCTGACAAGGGCTGGGAAGTGTTTGATAGAGAGTTGACTTATGAATAATGGGATGAGAATGACAGTAAAAATTTTGCCGATAGCGATTATGGCGACATTTCACTAAAATGGGGGATCATTATAATATGCTATGAGGGGTAAAAAACTTCAATAAGAAGTTTAGTGAACGAGTCCTATATATACAGATATATATATATATATATATATATATATATAT
>OLMO02000001.1:6066886-6078585 GCA_900291935.2 Cassiopea xamachana | reverse complement strand
CTGGGCAGCCCTAAATAACGGTTCTCACGCGTTTTCCTGTTGCCATCGCTCTTTGTTCGATTAATATATTCGATTAATGGTGTGACGTTTTCTAATAGATTCTAGCGATCTTCCTAATAAATCAACTGAAACTGAATTAAGATTATTTCCAAAAATGTCTTGCAACTTAAAAAGCAATATGGTATTTCTTCCTGAGGCATTCAGTTCCATTGTTATGAAAATCTTCGGAAATTCAACGCAACTACGTAGACATTCATCAATAAACTACTTGGAGCAGAAGTGTACCTCCCTCCTCCTCCAATTAACACTTTTCCACTCAATACCTGTAATTTTCATTACTGCCATTAAAATCAGCGCTATCACAAACCCCAGTTTCCGAAAGTTTGATTCTCAGAACCCTACTGTTTTAAAAATCTTTTTCAGACAATCTCTGCCAAAAGTCTTGGAACACTTGCGTTATTTCTGCTGCTCATTTAGTAGTCTCCCCCTCTCCCCCTCAAAACAATGTTGTTAAATACAGTGTTGAAAGGTACAGAAAAAGCCGCTATGCTTGCAGACCCTTCTCTGACAAATAAACACTTAATCCAACATTATTTTGGGGGGGGAAGGGGATTTCCATCGCTCGACATGGATAAGAAAATCATTTTTATCAGAAATTACGCATTAATTAATTGGTGTTCCAAGTACTTTTGGCAGAGATTGTAGCTTGTCATGCTGAACAAGGTATGAATACATCCCTTCTTAATCAATGATCAGTGAAATGTACCCATTTCACCTACAAAAAAGTGAAAAATTCCACTGGGTAATTCCACAGCAGTTGAGCGATACCTTAGATTCTATCTTGGCATTATATTGCACGTTCCTTGCTTAAACAAATCTAGGCATCATATTACATAGATCATAGAGTATGCCGCTGGTAAGATGAACACCGAATGGATTTAGATAATAAATCCCAAGTATACTTACTGCCAGCCTTAATTGTGTTTCGATTTTGAGGAATCGCGAAATACAACACTTAGGTATAAGATTTCGGTAATATTACCCTCTAGTTAATTGATCATTTATTAACTGACTAGGTAGTCAATTAGTTAGCTAGATAGCTAGTGTTACCTGTAGTAGCAGGATGAAAGTTGTTATTATCTCAACTCCTAGTCTTCAAGTACAAGCAGCCCTGACTACCTAGCTAAATAATTCATTCATTCATTCATTCATTCATTCATTCATTCATTCATTCATTCATTCATGTAGTGCTATCTGCTCGCAGCAGGTCAGCAGTCATGGCTCTCCATAAAGTCCGGTCTTGTGCATCTCTCACGCATTCTGCGTGTGATTTTTTATTGGTCTACTCCTTGATGTCGTCCATCCACATTCTCCTTGGTCTTCCTCGCTGCCTTTTGCCGTCCACTTTTCCTTCAAGTTATAATTTTTGTAAGGAATTTTTACGAGTTATGTGACCGAAATACTGCAGCTTTCTCTTAATAATGATATTTAATAAACTTCTTTTGCATTTGGCTATGTTTAATACCTCATCATTTGTTTTATGATTTGTCCAAGATATTTGTTAAATTCGTCTAAACGTCCATGGTTCAAATGCCTCAATTCTTTTCTCTAATGTTTTTGATAAGGTGCATGTTTCACACCCGTAAAGCAAGGTCGACCAAATGTAACATTTTGATAATCTTAGTCTTGTATCTACGCTAACTTCTCTGGATGTAAGCACTTTTTATAAAGATGTAAATGCAGCTCTTGCTATTGCTATGCTCCGTTTGATTTCTGTATCACTTTTCACTGTTTCTGTTACTATATGACCTAAATATACCATCTTTTCAACTTACTCGATGGGCTTTCCTTCAGTTGAGATATTGATTTTTAATCAAATCAAAAAAAATCAGCTACACAATTAACCTTATTAAATATGATAGGCTGTAATGACATACAAAATATTGAATAACTTAAGTCCTGGCTGTCTTGATGGAAATTTCACCATGAGATCTCAGATACCTGCATATGAGACAAGAAACTGTCATGATATCAGCATCCAAAAGCAAAACCTAGAACATTCCAAAAAAAGTTTTCATTATTCTGCGGCTAAATTGTAGAATAAGATACTTCTCAAAAAAAGAAACAGCCCCACAGTTTTCGCGTTCAAAAGGAAACTGAAAGCGTATTTGCTACGCTACCAACTCTCTCATGGCACGGTCTCTAGGAAGAGCAGCATTTATTCACATTTAAATCGGAAATAGTAGTATTCCTTGTTTAAGATGTATTATCGAAAGCTTTTGTATTTTAATTTATATCATTATGTATTATCCCTGATAAAGAATCGTGGGTAAATATTGAAGAAATTAAATTAAATTAGCCTACTATCAGTAGTTCTTCATGTAAGAAGTGATTCCCACACCCTTAACCCTAGTATCGTTTGAGAGGTCTTTGAATGCGCGCTCGATACGCTCAGAATACGAGCCAATACATGCGGAATAAGAATAGAGTGCTGCGATCAGTTTCATGTTCATTCGCACGCTTTTGAGAGTAGGTTCGAATGTTCTGCTTCGCTCCGATATGCTTAACTTTTGCATTCTGCTGCTGTCAATCACTGTGAACGCGCGTTCAATAACATCTCTGACGAGACTAGGCATTAATAACTGCATCCGACCACACCCTCATATAGTGAAAAAACGATAGTAAAAGCAAAAGCTAAAATAAAAACACATTTTCTTCCCTTGTTGCTACAATTCTGATATGCTGAATTCAAGTATCTCATAAATATTGCTCTATCGCGTCTCATGTTTGACATATATTGCAATACAATTATTTTCATAAAGCTCATTTTTGGTAAAGATTGGAACAGAGTTGAAAAATGCAAAAAAGTGTCCTAAGCAACATCCAGGAAGTTCTATAAGTATTCTTTTGTTCTTAATTGTATTTAGGTTATATTGCACTTATTGAAATTTTTCACTCCTCATAGCATTTTGTAATGACCCCCATTCTAGCAAAATGTGACCATTATCACTACCAACAGAATTTCACTGTCATTTTCATCCCATAATTTATGAGTCAACTCTCTATCAAGCACTTTTCAGCCCTTGTCAGGTGGAACACTATCTACCACTCCATCCAATTTTTGCTTAACACCATCTGGTGGGATCATCAGCTCTTCTTCTTCCTTCAGGGTATCCCAATAGGTCACTTCATTACCACCCTTCCATTTTATGAAAATCTACAAAAATATCCATACCCCTGCTAAATCGACCTCCACTACAATTAACCTTCCCTTTGTTCTGTATAATGTTTTATTGATATTTGCATACATTTCTTTTGCATTAAATTTTGCCATTTATATATATATATATATATATATATTTCTATATATATATAAATATAAATATATATATTGCTATATATATATAAATATAAATATATATATTTCTATACATATATATATATGTATATATATATATATTTATGTATATGTATGTATGTATATATATATATATATATATATATATATATATATATATATATATATATATATATCTGTATATATAGGACTCGTTCACTGAACTTCTTATTGAAGCTGTTTACCCCTCATAGTATATTATAATGATCCCCCATTTTAGTGAAATGTCGCCATACTCGCTATCGGCAAAGTTTTTACTGTCATTCTCATCCCATTACTTATGAGTCAACTCTCTATCAAGCACTTCCCAGCCCTTGTCAGATGGAACACTGTCTATCCATCCCCATGTAGATTCGACCTCCCCTACAATTAAGCGCAAAGAGTACTCCTATTTCAATGCTAACTCTGTCATGTAAAGCAGATCATTCAATCACTTTTGAATCATCTATGCTGGTATGGATTCAATGTGGAAAGTTTCTCTTTCCTGGACCTTCTCCTATGGCACACATCAACGCAATCTCTTAGCATATTCCAACACAAGTTTGCCACCACATGCTGGCCTTGCCTATCTTGTTAAGTGTTCTTCATAGTGTTTTGATAAAAACTTCTCCTTGTATATCAATAATGCCTCTGAGTTTACCAGGACATCTGTCAAGACAGCTGTTCAAGAAAAGTATCATATCAACCAACCGCATCATCGATATTTTAGAATGAAGATTTCAAAACATTGCAAGAGTCTATTGTCAAGATACCACAGGAGTTTGGCATCACTAGTCTCCATGTTTAATAAGGAAAATCAATGTATGTGTATATATATATATATGTATATATATATATATATATATATATATATATATATATATATATATATATATATATATATATATATATATATATATATATATATATATATAAGTAGTTACCTAGTTAGCTAGATAGTCAGGGTTTCTTTTAATTGAAGACTAGGATAGGAGTTGAAATAATAACAACTTTCACCCTGCCACCATAGGTAACGCTAACTATCTAGCTAACTAATTGACTACCTAGTCAGTTAATAAACGATCAATTAATTAGAGGATAGTATTACCGAAATCTTATACATAAGATTATACACAACGAAATCTTATACACAATTAAGGCTGGCAGTAAGTATACTTGGGATTTATTATCTAAATCCATTCGGTGTTCATCTTACCAGCGGCATACTCTATGAGCTATGTAATGTGATGCCAAAATTTATTTAAGCAAGGAACGTGTAACATAATGCCAAGATAGCAACTAAGGTATCGTTCAACTGCTGTGGACATACTCAGTGGAATTTTTAACTTTTTTGTAGGTGAAATGGGTACATTTCACTAGTTATTGATTAAGAAGGGATGTATTCATTCCGTGTTCATCATGACAAGCTAGCATGATTTCGCGATTGATATTGGCGTGTTCTATGTACTGAATTGTGCAGCGAGTTTTTGTGGGAAAATGATTTTTGTAATAGAATTGTTGAGAGCTCGGAGCATGTTTTCATATCTTCAATTGCCTGTGCTTGTTAGAAAGTCAATGAACAGGGACGACCTCGAAGAAGTAAAGCACAAAAAGTTGCTAAACGTGCAAATATGTTCACATTGTCTCTCTTTGCTTTATAGATGAGATTGTCATTATAGAAGACAATAGGCACCACCAGAGATAATGATAAAGAGAACGGGTTACTGGGTGATTTTACGGGTGCCCACACTCATTTGCTGTGACTCTAGAGTTCCTATTAAGTTCCAAAGAAGATTGAATCTGACAGACACACAACTAACCTCCTAAGGTCAGGTCTCCCAACCTTCGTTTTGCTTTCCCCCATAAACACGATGCAGCCAAAGAGATTTCTTCCTCACGAAAGTAGACTGACACTGTTTGTAATACTCACTGGCAACATAGGAAGCCATTTTATATTTTTACTATAGGAAGGCAGTTTCTTAAAAGTCTACTATTATGATAAATAAATAATTTTGAATTGTCTTAAAATGATAGACATAGCTAATATAAACTAATTAAGGGCCAATAAAACTCTTCAAAAACTAGGGAAGCCTAATGTTGGATTCTTGAGACCCACGAGGTCAATAGGTTTATGTGCATTTACAAATTCATTTAGCGTCAATTTAGCAAGAGCAGTTGCAGATGCAGACGCATAAATGGGAAGAATTCTTCGATTTGACTCCATTGCACTCTTCATTTCTGTAAAGAGCACAGTGCGGAGGACAATGATTCTCAGAGAACATATATAACTCTGCATTTGCATATTAACTTATTTTGACATAAATACCATTCAGCTACAATGACATAAACTTTATAAAATACATCATAGTAATCTAATATACAGCTTACACTAAGAAAAGAAAAATTAAAATAAAGCAAAGACTGTTCTGACAAGAGGTCGTGTTTAATTTATTTTGAGCCCATCATTAAACGTTCATTTGATTTTTAAAAGTGGCATAGCGTGGGAGGTTCTCTCACGCTCAAAGGGATTTCATTCCAGGTTCTAAGAGGTGTTTATGAATACCTTTCTTGGCATACTCCAGATTATACTTGGAAATATGAAGTTTTCTGCAGAATCAACTAGTGTGTCTTGAGTAATGGGACCTTCTATGGAGCTTGTTCTCTAAATTTTCTGGACAGAGCTTGTTAAGGATCTTAAAAACCATAACACCACGATCAAACGTTACAAGTTAAATAAGCAATTCAAATGTAATAACGCACCCATACTTCAATTCATTGATTTATCAATGTACAAAGAATTTGCTAGACTTAAGACCGAATTCACTTAGGTGATAAGTTAAGCTTTTATCTTTTCTGCAGGGCCTATTTTAGAGTGGTTTTGACCACAATTCGTGCTTATGGAAATCTTGGTCTTGGAATTTTGGGACATTTAAAATGTGGTCAACTTTCGTATTTGCAAGTGCTTCTTTCTCCGCAGATGTTTTATGTGCCGTTGGTAAATGCTCTACGTAAATTTTTGAGAACAGTGAAACATGTGTATCAATTTGGCATCAAACAATACAAGGCTCCACATAAAATTTGTGATTGTTTCAGGGGCGTGGTCCCCTAAAACCCTCAAATAGGGTGTGGTAACACATTATCATACCATAGTGTGGTCTTGGAAAGTTTCCTTAAAACAGGCCCTGTTGTTTATAATTTATCCTACCTTTCATTATTCATTACCCAACTTGAAAGAAAGTATTTAGTACTATTGTTATAGGGGCTGTTCAATAATTACGTCACGCTAAACTAGCCCTTTTTTAACCAAACACTTGCCGTCATCACGATCGGTCAAGCTTGTCTACAAGACCCCCTCGCATTGCATTACGCTGAGAACAAACGTCCCCTCCCTCCTCCACACGCACAACAGCCCCGTTGCAAAACGACGTTTTGAAGTAGTAGAATCGGATAGGTAAAAAAGAAAAGTCTCATTCCTTGTCTTTGCTTTTCAACAAAGAATGTTTAAAACAACAGTCAAACAGGAATATCAAATATGCAGTCGCTTGTTCAAACTGGTCCCATATCAGGATACACTCTTTTTTTTATAAAATACCTAATTTTTTTCTGAGCCTCAATATTCTTAAAAATTTTCAGTTTTGAGCCTCAGAATATTCTTAAATTATTCTTAAATTTTTCTTGCTCAACACAAGGTGTAAATTCGCCTTAAGATCAAAGAAACATATTAAATCATTATTGACGTGTTGATTCATCATAAATTTCAACGAGAACAAACAGAACATGTAAAAATACGGTTTTAGTCCAAAAGCATTATTTCAACTCCATCAATATCATCAATGCCAATGTAGTCCTCTCTATCATCTGAAGACGTAACTCTATATTTGGCAAGAGTTTTATTGAAGTACTCGATTTGTCCCATGAACCATCCATTCTCGTATAAAGCTTTGATTCGATTAACAAAATATGTTAGTTTTGATGAAGGTTGAGCCTGGCAATATTCTTAAATTATTCTTAAATTTTAGCAATTTTGAGCCTCAATATTCTTATAGACTTTATTCCTATAAAAAAAGAGTGTAGTTTAATACAAGGCATCCACTTCTACTCTCGATGTCTAGAATATCAAAGACCCAGTGAAAGCACATTTTTCGCTATCGCGCAAACCATTTGGGTGGTCGATTGAAAATTACGTAAAGTATAATTATTTGAATGCAAGACTAAACAATTAAATTTCCTAATTACTACATTTCCTATCTAAAATCTCCCATTTACATTACACATTAAGACGGGACAGAGATAAATAAGAACTAGAAAAAATCTGTATGTTCGACAACCATATTAATTTAGGCCGTCTGCTGAATGTCGGAGTTGCTTCATTATGCAAAACTTCTCAATAAAAAGGTTTGTTCGGTAACAGCACGCAATTGAATAAAGCACCACCACCCTAGATTAAACAGGGGGGCCTTTAGGAAATAAGAATTGCAAGGTAGCTTTAGCAATGTAGGAAGATAGGAAAGTAATGCAATGCTAAGGCTGATGTATGTATGGAGAAAACATCTGTGACGACAACAATGAGAATTTGTGAAAGGATGTCCATATGTCCATATACCAGCCAAGGCACACATGTAAATGCTACGGCAAAAATATGTGCATCAATGGAACAAACCTCAGGAAATGAATATCATAAACATGTGAGCGTCAGCCAGGGTGTAATCGAATAATGTAATATGAAAGGATATAAATATGTAGTGAAGTAGTATGATCAGTAAATTATTTCTATAATAGAGGAGCTAATTGAAAAATTGGAAGATAAGAAATCCCAATGAATTGGTATAGATAAAACGGAAGTATAGGCCAGGAATCCCAAATCCCCGACGAAGCGATTGCATAAGGGGTCTTGATCTTGGTTTCCCCTGAATGTTTATGTGTTTAGAAACAATATAAAGTGGACAATAAGAAATACAGGGTAGTCCCAGCGACGCAGGTTATTGGGAACCTGGCCCCTGGTGTAAGTGTTGGCACTGTTACAAGAGAGTAATGTAGTACATGACAAGAAAAAGTAAAAGTAGACACGATTCATCAGCTATCAACTTGCAATCAGTGTTTCGGGGCTTAATCAGGGATGTATCGGTGGAGGCGTGGGGGCGTTGCACCCCCTAATATGTTCAAATTTGCAAAAAAGTTTGTCAAAAAAGTTAGCCAGGCAGCAAGAGGGTTGGCCACAGCACTTTCTGTGACCTTTTCTTTCTTTAGTAACAATATAGTAACAATAGTTGGTTAATTGGTCAGAAGCCGCCCTTCCCCAACAGAAGGTGTCTCGGCAAATCACTGGGCTTAATGATAGTTCGCTTTACGATTACAGGCCTCCCCAGTATCTCAGATGGAATACTATCGTACCAGAAGAGGGGTAAAAGTGAAATTCACAAAGATATAATGATATAGTAGCTTGAAAAGCTCATAGAATTACACGATTGACAGTGAAAATAGGAGCAATATTGTATACATCATTACGTTGGGTAGAAGGGAACAAAGAAATGTTAAGTGATTCTGATCGTTTTAATAATTATTATAATAAGTACACGAGTAAACAGGTCAGGCTGCATCATGATAATGCGATAGTGTTATCGTGATATTCACGAAGAGGAATGAATCGGTTACCATCACCATGAGGGATGTTTATATACAGTAACCCTACATTGAAAGTCACTAAAATCGGCTTTGTGGTATAGTGCCAGCAACACCCCGTAAGTGCAAGTAGAAAATGTGTCTTGTACCAATTGTAAGAGGCAATACGTTTGAAAACTAGCCTATGGTAATAACCGATATATATTGAGAGCTAGTAGTAGGCGAATCATACATCAATATAATGGGTCTACCAGGTGTTCCAAGGTATATGTACCACGGGCGTAAATAAATAACATGCAGATGAAAAATGAACTTACGTACAGTAGATCTTTTACAGCTACATGTAGAAGCCTATGCGTGGGGACTTTATCATTCAAGTCCTCAAAAGTAAATGTGTATGCGGATGATACTATTATTTCTTCCTCCTTCAACCAAGGGTGGTGCTACGGGGGGTATGGGAGGTGTGACATCCCCCACGGATTGAAAATCATGAATTTACTCCGCAGATTTAAGATTTTCAGCAGTCTACTCTGCAGACAAAACACTTGTCCCATCGTGTGTTTTGGTGTTTTGTGTAGTCAACATCAAGGGCACGGTTGCTAGAGAAAGACACTGTATTTGCTTAGGTTGCAAGGGAGATGTCAATTTACGTTATTTATGAGCTGTATCAATCTCTGTAGATGGACGTGCAGGCGCATTTAGGAAATACTCTGGTGTGCTACTTCTCCTTTTCGACAAACAGGCACACGTTTGCAGTTTTCTTCACAAATTGATGACGGAATAGCATTCTGTAGCTAAAAGCTAGTAGCCAGGAGGCTGGGCGCAGAGCCTTTTGGAGTATCAGAATTTGGCTCAGCCACCACTTTTGCATTTGTCTGAGTAGACTCTCTCACAATAGGATTTATTTTTTAAAGATCACAATTTTGAGTGTTTCAAATTCGTGCAACACAGATTGGAAGGTAGGATGATATTTTCCATCCCAGAATGAAGACCCATCATATAAGCAAATGCTCCTACCACGCAAAGAGGCATCCTCTCATGTTCCAGAGAGAGTGATTTAAAAATATTTTCTGGGAACAAGCTCCCAGACTCCCAAGTCTCTCTGGAGGAAGTGGATACCAATAGATGTTCTCATCATTTGCACAATTGCCTGACTAGACTCGCCAACAATAAGATTTCTGCTTTCAAGATTAAAGATGAAAACATGCTTTCCTACTACGCAGAACGCCACTTTCTGACTCTCTAGAGAGAGAGCTATCCTAGAAAGCATAGCGCTCAAATCTTGATTGGTTAATACATTTGCTCACAACCAAATTCTCCTTGACGTCTCAGCCAATAGAAGGCTGCGATTTCATCAACAAACGGCTTTCGAAGCTAAATTTAGGCCAATTTCACATGGTTTGGAGCGTTTTTACCACCCATACTAAAACAGCTGTGCACGCTCGAGTTTATTTACTTTGGTCGAAATTATACTTGAATCATTAAGCTCATACATTCGGCTCTACGTGTTCATAGCATTAGAGTTGGATCTCGTGGTTTTGACACTCAATGATACAAAACAAAATTAGATCCAGAAAAGTAAGCCTACTTACTGCAAGAACGAGCTTTTGTTCCAAATAAATACTATCTATTGATCTATAAACGCAATCTAATTAGTTATACTGATGCCTCTAACTTCGTGAAGAAACACTGATGCCTCCTACCTTTTATTTTCATGTTTCTTCCTGAAGCAGCTACCCATACAATAATAGCATCCATACAGCACTATATAGACTATCATTCAGCTGTACATTCGTCTCCAAGCTAAGCTCAATTTGATCATTATGTTCAAGTGGTTTGTCCGACTCTTTTAACAAGAAGAAAACAGTGTTTCGTCCTCTCTGAACACATTTCTCCTAGCTTCAATAATCGCTATTGCAACCACACAACATTATGGCAGTCACGTAGACGCAAGATGGTAAAAGGACTGGATCCTGGTTACGACTAGAAATTTGGCGGGAATATGTTTAGTAATAGTAATACTTGTGCCATAAGAAACCCGATATATTCTATATATGTTGTGTTTCTAGTTGAATTTTAGTATTTCGTCTGGTCATACTGATTCTTATAAATGTAAAAATGGATAAAAATTTGTCTTTTTGGTAGTGCAATTTTGGAAACGTGTTGCGCAACCAGACAGGGGCGTGGCCAGGGCTACAAAAGGGAGAGGGTACCCCGTGACCACACCACTGCAACTAGGTATTCCGTTGTTCACCTGTCCTTACTGACATGAATTGGAGCCTTACGTTTGGCATCTGAGTGAGACTAATAACTTTAATTAGACCATTAAAAAGAGTGTTAAATTTGTAGAACCATGCCTTTTCCATCTTACGAATTGATATAGAGAGGGCACTGCAAAAATGGCATATTCGTTCTTTTGCTGAAAAAAGGTAAGGGGATCCAGACCCCAAGGACCCACCCTAGTCGCGCACCTGGTATTAAGGAAATAAAAAGTTATGGATTTTTAATAAATCCCCAGCTGAATATTTGCTGCTGTAATTGAAAAGTAGATTCAGCAAGGCTAGCTTCATCATGCTCATTTGGATTGTAGCCATCGTCAGCGTCATCATGTTCGTATCGGACAGTTTGTAATAGAAGGGAAATACAACTACAAGCAAGAGCAATAAACTTGAGTATCTTACGATGAAGGCTGCAAGATTTATTT